>CM059430.1:92378619-92807789 GCA_030390025.1 Squalus acanthias
GACACGACACGAGGTAGATCCGAGCGGATCATAAAGTTCAACAGTCTTTTGAAAAGAGACACGAGGCAAGCAGGAACAAGACGGCGAGTCAAGAACACAGGAGCAGCCACGAGGATGAACACCAGCAAGATAAGAAGATAAGAGAAAGATGGACGGTTGGAGCTTGTAATTATAGTACAAAATCTTCCGTTTCCCTTCTGTAAGGGATTCTGACCCTGCGTGTCTCGCCGCCTGTGAGATTCACGCGGCTCTGTGCAGCCTGTATGTCAGTGCGGGTCTAGGCCTTGTTGCCTGTTCTGGTCTCCAGCCAGTCTGGGAACACTAGACACACCTGTGAGTGGTTCGAATCACTCGCCCTTACGGTTCTAGACACTGGACTTAGATGCGAGAGCAGTAATGGAGATGAAACTCATGTAGACTCGGTTGAATGGTACGAAATGGAAAATCTTTATTGCATGATACTTAAGATTATGAAATACATGTCATAAGCACAGATTAATGACATTACAATCTTACAAGCAGTTATATAGCTGATCTTAGGGAAACGAGGAACGAACGGCACACCGTAAATAGGGGCACACATTACAAGTATCCTTAATCCTTAAACCCTCCCCTATCAATATCTATCCTAACTAGATTCGTAGGATTTCGAGACTCATGCTCACCACTCGTGATAACTCGGAGAAATTCCGAATAGCTGATCGGATGTTTTTCACCGCAGCACCCACGTGTCGGTCAGGAGATCTCCTGGTCCCACTTGTTTACTTGCTTCTGCTGCTCCGGCTAGCAGGCTGGACCGTCTGCTGTGATGAAGACCTGTGTTGGTTGGTTTAACAGGTACTTTCGAGCACAGTTCACAGTTTAGTCAATATCATCGATGATGATATTGTTCTTTGCAAGTTCGAAGAAGTCTCCCTGGCAAGGAAAACTTGGCTATTCGACCTACAGGCGCGGTCGGGATTTACTGACCGTGGCGATGAATATGGTCTTCCTCTCTTCTCATCTCATCTCATCTCATCTCATCTCATCTCGGGCCTTTGGTTCCGCTGCCAGTTACCAACATAGGTCTTCGTTACGCGACACGAGGTAGATCGAACGGATCAGAAAGTTCAACAGTCTTTTCAAAGAGGCACCAGGCAAGCAGGAAGCCCAGACTACGAGTACACAGGAGCAGCCACGAGGTTACGAGTCGATCGGATAAGAGAATAAGAGAAAGATGGACGGTTGGAGCCTGCAATTATAGTGCAAAATCTTCCGTTTCCCGCCCAACCTTAATGTCCTTTCTTTTGTTTAGGGTCTGGCGCTCAAATGTCTTGTATGGGTGATCTCCGTTCTTAATGGGTTTCGGGGCTACTCGTAAATGTCTGAGTACCTGTTAATATTTCTCCCATTGTTAAATCGGTCGGTGTTCTCCCTGGAGGGGTTTTGGGGCTTCCAAGTGTTTTGTATAACTACCTGCTAACGGCTCTCTCATCGTAGAGTCGTTGGGATTTTACATATTAATGTCTTTTGGATGGGCCCTTGATTACTCGGTACAATAGCTTTCATTCGTACCTGGGAGACCGATTTCAGTATTTATGTGTATACTGCAAACCCATAATGTCTCGTGTATTATCTTCACTGTGCTGAATCTTAATCGATCTTGCACAAATGTTTATTGGAACGCCATCTTGTCTGCCTGTTGAAAAGTCTAGAATGTTCTGTCACGAGGTGCGGCGGCCATTTTACAGGCTGCTTGTGTCCACTTTGAAAACCTGGCAGCATTCTGCTGAAATAAAAGCTGTTTGAACGAAACTCTGTGTTTTCTCCTTATTAATAAAATCGCGATATATTGCGAATTCTACAGTCCCTCCTGTTGATGCGAATAACTCCGCTTATCGTATCAAAAATCATAGTGGTGAGCAATATTATCTCGATTTCTCTCCGAATCCAGCAAATTAATCCCATAACTTTAACCTAGCTAGGGTCTCTGTGTCGTCCTTATTTCCCAAGAAAATTACATTTTATATCACCGTGGGCCTTTATTTGCCCTTAAACTTACACCACTTGTTTTCCTTCCCGGCGTAACCAGGCCGATGCCTCTCGTATCACCTGTATATTCATCTTTTATTCAGGGAAAGGAAAAACAAAACCCAAAACCAAACAATCATTTTTAACTGTAACACCATCACCAAAATAATCAACACCAACTCTTAAAACATGTCGAGTTCCCAACGTATTTACAATCTCTGAAAATCATGATCGAGTACAAACTTCCGCGGCGCACGTGGCGAGCGGGAGTGACGCCATTTTCCGATTACACGGTGCTTTCATCGTGCACGCGCACGTAACGTTCTCGCCACTCTCCCGTGTTTTCATGCTTGGTGAGGCGTTTGTCTCTTTTACAATGTACGACCAATAGGTACACTACAATAAACACTTGACATACGACTAAAATGTGGGAGGCTATTCTGATCCATGAAGGCACTTCAATATTGGTGAACAGATTCCACCACGGTGGAACTACTATATCCAGAATGTCTGTTCCTATTTCGACAGTTTTCTGCTCTAATGTGTAAAAATGTTTCTGTGACACCGCGACGGCTTTTAAAAGTTTGGTGAGGTGTTCAGGGAGAGGGGGAATGAGGTATCCAAAATGCGCGACGAATCGCTGCAAGTCGGTGAAATTCTCTTTTACTGTGAGATGAACAGTGGATGGTTCAGGGATTGGGATAATTCGCTGTTGTGCTACTTGAACTTCCGCCCTGGGTTTAAAACAGAAACTGCTGTCACTCACCGGACACCGGCTACGGTTTCCATGCTGGTAGTGTTGCGCTGCAGTGGTAACACAATATGTTCCACCCCCGATGTATGCTACCTGCGGAGGCACATGATCTTGTGCCATTGCCTCCATGGTGCAATTCATGGACTTGGCGCCAGTCGTTCTGAACCCGCACTGTGGTGTTAAAAAGGCATTCAAGTGCTGGGGGCACAGTATTATGTGTGCTCCCCTGCCACGACAACCAGAGAGATCTGTACCTGTCATCGTTTGCTCCCAGCGGATGACGTAAGGTGGAACCGCTGCATAACGAATGTGGGCTCCCCCCTGAATGACACCAATGTTCTCTACCCGATACACCGGGGCGGGCTTTGCTGTGTCGCCCAAAACCGGCATGCGTAATACTATTCCCATAATAGTATGGTTTGATCGTCCGCAGTCCACGGGGACTGGGTAAGCTTCTGAAGCTAGCCTGAGCTGGCACGGACTTAATGCGTTCTGAAAAGGGTGGAGCGCCCGCAGGTGTTTGTTACTTATCCAGGACGGGACCAAACCTTGTTTTAAATCCTCCAAATTACTGCGGCCCTCGCCCAGTAACCACGCCCCGTAAAGCACGCACACCTCGTTCTGCGCAGCTTGATCGGATGCATTCCGATCTTCCCTAATCAGGGCATTTACCGTCTTTGCATGTTTCTCCAACTCTGCTATAATTTCCTTTAAATGGAGAGTCATGGCTTGGTCCTCGTGTAGACCCGACCCTACCACTTTATTCTCATCTGTTAGAATGTCTTTTAATTGTGTCTTTAAACCATTAATCTGGGTCTGCAGCTCCACACTGTCTAGAGCGTTGACCACAGATGTACCCGTGTTAAAAGCAGTGAACGCATCGTTCACCAAACCCCTTCTTTGCCTCCCTACTTGATCCAAAACTTCCTGTGGTGCGGTGTACAAACTTGTTTTATCAATTTCCGCGAAATCGAATTCGTAAAATTGTCTGAACATCTTGGTCAACAGGACCTGATACAACTGTTCCGTCTTTTTGGGGCACCACTCTGGTAACCGCACCTCGGTGAGATTTAAAATCACCGAGGCCACCGCGTAATGTACCCCCTGAAATAGTATCTGGTCTGTGGGGACCAGTACCAAACCATTCCCGGGTCCCTTACTAGTTTTAGGGCACCCTTCTTCCTCAGCTAGAACCACCGGAATCGTGGGCGGGGCTTTGCGTGGGCGCGTAATGAGCTCAGTGGCATTTACTGGGATCGGGGAGAATGGGGCTCCGCACCCCCTGGTGCTCGCATCCCACCTCATCCCCTGTCCGTTATCCTGCCATTGATTAATGAAAAATATGGAGATGCCTTTGGGGCAAACGTACTTTGACCCCCACATACATACATAAATTCCCTCGTCCGGTTCCCACCATTTGTCCCAACAGACTTTCACTTGTCCGTTTGTCCCCGTAATTGTCCGATGGGTATTATTACCCAGTCGTTCCCACTCGACCGAAGAGTTCCTCATAGTTTTGCTCAGCTTTCGCAGCCACCACCATCGGCTCAATGGGACATTCCCACTACAAGTCAAACAAATCCGTTTGCCGACGGTGACGCTGATCCTGGGTGCGATGATCCTTACTTTGGGGCACAGTAAAGAAGTCTCTTTGTAGGCAAACCCCGATGTGCTAGAATACTCCGTTGAGTTCGTTCCCAGCCATCCTGGCCACCTTCCCTTGTGGAAATAGGTGCTGGTCTCCTCTGCCTCCCGTCTTCCGGTCCCATCCACCGCGATGGGGGCCGTGTCCCCGGAACATCCAAACACCACGACATCCTTGGTGCGGCCTCGATAGGCCAATCCACATCCGATTGCCGCGAGCAATACTAGAATTCGTTCCATCCTTCCTTGGTTCCTGTGATCAGATAGAATGAGGTAGCCAGCCTCGCAAGAGTCTCTGGCTTTTGTGAAGGGTGAGCGGGTCCCCTGACCTCGCCTCACGTAAACTTCAACGTTCGCTGAATAAACTTTAACTAAACCTATTTTAAAACTCCCATCATTTTATCGTTTTCTGTTAAAAACACTACAATCTTAACCTTATTAAAAACTATAAACTTAACCTTGAACTATGAACTTAAAACTTAAAACTTATTACTATACAGTGCCGCCCGTTCTCAGGGCGGCCCCTTTAAATTCTGAGAAGGCTGCTGCGAGCTCTTCCCGACGGTGGGAGGGCACTGACCCTTCCCTTTGATCTGCCGCAGCCTGTTGTTGCACTGATTCCTTCCTCTGATCTGCCGCAGCCTGTTGCTGCTGCGATGGGGCCGGGCTGTATCTGGGTTGCCTTAACCTTAAGTCTACGCCTTGGGGCAGTCTGGGGACATGACCACATCCTCCTGGGCTGGGGTTCTCTACTTGACCTACGGGGAGTTGCCATGGGCGGGGGTTCCGTGACTGACGGACCGGGTTCCGAGACTTCCATCGGGACGACCTGGGGTTCCACCACAGTCGCTGGCTCCGCCTCCGCTGACTCCGCCTCCCTAACCTCGGGGCTCGCAGTTTGTGGCTCCGCCCTGCTTGGCCCAGCAGGCGGCCCTTCACTCGTGATCTCTGCCTCCCCCGAGGACGGGACGTTCAAAGCGGGCGGCTCTGTCTCTGGGGTCCTCACCGTCACTCCCTGTGCTCCCACAGCGGCTGGCCCCGCCTCCCCTAGCTCCTCCCTCCTGTCCTCGGGACCTGCAGCTTGTGTGTCCACCCTGTGTGGATCTCTATCTGCAGCCCGCTATCCTCCCTATATCGAAAACGGGACCGTTCCCCAAAACCACTCGTCTTCATCACTATCCTCATCTGACTCGAGTTCCCTGAATTCTCCCTCATCTAACCCCAATCCAGAAAAACGCTGTCATGATCTTCCAGGATGTCCCCTCCCCTGATGCAAGCTGCTATGCCTGCCTGTGTGCCTTGTGGTCCTACCTGGGGCTGTGCTTCTCCACTGGCGGGATTTACCCCTGTGTTTTCCCTTGCGCACCTGGCTTGTACAGTTTGCATTGGTTTACGTGGAACCACTTAGTGCGCCGAGGTACTTTTACGGCGTAAACCATGGGACTCGCCTTGTCTACAATGTTGTAGGGTCCCATATATAGTGGTTCCAGACTCCCTACTCTGGCGTAGTTTCTGACCATGACCTGGTCTCCTACTTCCCACTCCCGCGTTTTGCGGGGTTCCAGCAACAAGCGATTGCCCTGATGCTGCCTTCCCATGTTCCCAGCCGCCTGCTCATAAACCTGCTTCAGGCGCTCCAAGAGAGTCTGGGCGAACTTGTCCCTGCTTATCTCTTGGAGCTGACCCTCAGTGAGCACCGGCGCTAGCACATGGGTGGGGGTTCGCATGAGCCTCCCAGTCATCACCTCGTGCGGGGAGTACCCCGTACTTTTTGACTGACTGGCCCGGACCCCCATGAGGACTAAAGGCAGAACTTCCGCCCATTTTTGGGGCGAGTTCCTAGTCTCTTTCCTCAATTTCTCCTTCAGGGTCCGGTTCATGCGTTCAACAATCCCGGATGACTGGGGATTGTGTGCTACGTGCCACTTCCCTTCAATGCCCAAAAGCATGAGGGTGTTCTGCATCACCTGGCCGGTGAAATGACTCCCTTGGTCTGACTCCACAAAACGGGGAAGTCCCCACCGCGAGAACACTTCCCGGACCAAGATTTTTGCTGTACCCAGTGCCGTAGCTGTTCGACAGGGGAAGGCTTCCACCCACTTGGAAAACACATCCACCAAGACGAGGCAGTATTTATAACCTCCCTGGGTGGTGGGCAGGGGTCCTATATAGTCGATCTGTATCGACTGCCATGGTCCCTCTACCCTTCTTACGTGTCCCATGGGCACCTTCCTTTTCTGGGGGTCTGGGTTGTTTGCAGCGCACACAAGACAGTTTGCACAGAACTCGCGGACTTGTTCCCTGAGCCCTGGCCACCATCCCGCTTGCTCTACCCGTTGCCAGGTAACCTCGGGCCCGGGGTGCCCTGCCCCTGGTCCCTCGTGAGCCAACTGGAGGAATTCCCTCCTGTGCTGCTGCGGCACAACCCACTGCTCCTCGCGGAACAGCATGCCTTCCTTAACTGAGAGGGTTGCCGTACTGTACGGACCTTCTACCTGCCTCCCCTCAGCAATGGTTTTTAGGACTGCTTTTAGGGCGGGATCCTGGGCTTGGACGGTCTTAAGGTCTAGGGGCAATGCTACCCTGGTGTTCCCGGGATTCCCGTCCCTGCCTCGGATCGCTGCTATGGGTCTGGTCCCATAGGGGTCCCAGAAAATGCCGTTGCGGGCACCTTCCCTGGCTAGCGCATCCGCCTGCTGGTTGCCCTCCCCACGGGGCTCTGTGGAGGAGTGAGCCTTCACCTTATGGATGAAAATCTCTCCTTCCTCCCCTACTGCTGCTGCTAAGATCTTTTCCAGCAAGGGCTTCACCGTTAAAGGTCGCCCGTCCGCGGAGGTGTATCCACGGCGGGACCAAATGGCCAGGTATTCCGTACACGAATTGCAGGTGAACATACTGTCCGAGCAAATCGTGTATGGGGTTGGGAAAATGTCTGGGTGGGTCACAACGTACACCACGGCAGACAGCTCAGCCTGCTGCGCGCTCATGGTGCTGGGGAGCTTGATCGCCAGGGCAAGGTCTGCCGCAGGGTCATAAACTCCACACCCCTGTGAGTCGCTCGCCAGCAGATACTGTGCTAGACCCATCAACATAAATCTCGCGCCCAGTGGGATGTATCCCGGCCCGTAAACCTATGTTGACGTCCCACACCCCTTCCACCGAACACCGGTGGGCTGTACCGGGGTATACCAAATTGGCCGCAAGCCTGGGCTCGCAAAGACCTTTTACTCTAAGATCCAACTGGGAGAGAAGAAGGGTCCAGCGCGCAATGCGCACGCTGCTTACGGTCCCATCTTTAATCCTCCCATCCAGAAGCATCTTAGTTGGTGTGTGATGTGTGAGGAGAGTGATGGGAGAGAGCCCTGTGAAGATCGCTGATCTTTTCACAGCCCAATGCGTGGCTAAAAGGTGCCTTTCGCAATTGGAGAAACTTCTCTCCACATCCGTTAACACCCTGGATGAATAGACAACCGGCCTCAGCTTGCCGTGACGCTCTTGGAGCAGCACAGCGCTCAAGCTGTCTCCGCTGGCAGCTACCTCCAGGAAAAACTCCTTCCCCCCATCTATGGCCCCTAAGGCTGGCGCGGTCTGCAGATCCCTTTTTAACTTCTCGAAGGCTGCTTGGCAGCCCTCGTCCCAAGACCACTCCACCCCCTTATGGAGGAGTCGGAGGAGCGGCGCTGCTGTGGCCGCATAGTCTTCGATAAAGTCCCTGCAGTAACCGGTCAGTTCCAAGAAGGACCTCACACCCCTTATGTTGTTGGGAATCGGTAATTCTTGCACCGACTCCCTCCTCGCTTTGTCTATGGCTCTTTCCCCAGCGCGTATGGTCAGTCCCAGGAATTTTACTTCCCGCTGACCGATACGTGCTTTCTTAGGATTTATTTTAAAACCCTTTCTCGCTAGCAGCTCCAATAACTCGTCCAGTAGTGGTCCATGCTCCTCCCTTGAGTCCGTAAATAGGAGCAAATCATCCACGTACTGCACTATCTGATTGGGCTGACTAAACTCCTTTAAACTTCCTGCCATACACTGATGGAAAATACTGGGGCTATTGTGGAAACCCTGTGGCAGACAGTTCCATGTGTACTGTTGTCCTTTGAAAGTAAAGGCAAACTTGTACTGGTCCTCTCGCCTCAGCGGGATGGACCAAAAACCGTTCGAGATATCCAGCACCGTGAACGTGGTCGCGGACGCTGGGATGCTCCCTATTAGGTCAGCAACTGCTGCTACCGTGGGCGCGCAGGCGGGAATGTTACTGTTAAGGACTCTGTAGTCCACCGTGGCTCTCCACGAATTATCCGGCTTCCTAACCGGCCATAATGGGGAGTTCACGTGTGTGGCTATCGGCCTCAACACGCCCTGCTGCACCAAGGAGGACATTGCTGTCTCCATATCGGGTTCTGCTTCTTTGGGGAAGTTATACTGCTTTTGGGGTCGGGTCATGGGGTCCCCATCTACGCTGACCTCAAACCCGATAACCCTCCCACAATCGTGCTTGTGGGTTGCAAACGCGTGCATATTATCTGACACGTACGTTTGCATGTCCGTTGGGACATCTGCGACCATAAGCCTGAGGTCGTAGCCTCCGGATGGCTGTACGGTACACAGGACCCCTGTTTCTTCCTCCCCCGGAATCACTACTACCTCGCCTTTTTCACCCTTAGCCCCCCAGAGACAGTGATTTCTGAGGTCCATGAGGATCCCGTGTCCCGATAGAAGATCAGACCCGAGAATACCTCTTCCACCCCCCTCCTGCCATTCCATCAGTATACACTTCCACTTAAGGTGAAGTGCTCCCAAACGAATGGATAGCGGAAGGGAGAACGCGCCAGCCTGTTCTTTTCCTGTGAACCCCGCTAACGTGAATGGGACCCTGGTAGATAGCGGCGAGTCAAAAGGGTTATCTGTATGGATTATGGTGCAAGAAGCTCCCGTGTCCAACAAATAACTACCCCTCTGTTTCTCTACCTCCATCTCCACCAAAGGTCGCTTCCACGCATCATAGCTAAGCGGACACAGGTAGACGGGCTGCGCGGGTTCTAGTCATGGGGTACTATTAGACGGTCCTGCGGCACCTACGGGGCCGGTTGCGACCGCCACCTTTCCATGTGCACTCAATAGATTGCGCATGGCTCCTAACACTACTTCGAGGTCGTCGGGAGGGGTGAGTGCATTAGCTTCCCTAGCCGGGACAGGCGCCTGGGCTCGGACCGCGGGATTTTTATCCTTGGAATCTTTCCAAGGGTTCCTGCAATGCTTGCGCCAGTGCCCTGTCTTCCCACACCCGTAACAAGCATTACTTGCCTGTGGGGCGCGATTACCCTCCTGATGCCACTCTCTTTGATACGGGGCTGCGGATCGTACCTCATGTACTTTTCCCTTAAGGGGACGTGTTGCCATACCCCTTATATTGCGATATCCTAACGTAAGTCGATTCAAGACCGACTCTTCCGTAATGTTGGGGTCATTGGGATCAAACCATGCTTTTGCCTGCTCTCTGACGGCTGGTAAACTGTTGGCTATTATGCACCTAAGCCAATGAGCTAAACCGGCGCCTTCCACATCTTCGCGCTCGGGCGCACCTAGACAGCTGCGCTCATATACTGGCCACAGCCTGTCGGCAAAAACCTTCGGGGGTTCTCCCTCCATCTGCACTGTCTGTCCCACTCTAGCAAACGGACCTTCATCATTCGCCCCCAACACTTCCAGGACCTCATTCTTAATGCCTCATAAGTCTTGGTTCCCCTCTTGCTCTCGCCTGAGAGACACTGAAGGACCGAGCTGTCTAATGAGAACAGCAGCATTTTTGCTGTTTCCCCATCATCGCAGCCGTTAATGGCTGCGGCTTGCTCAACTTCTCTGAAATGTACGGAAGGGTCGTCTGACTCGGTCAGCTTCCGTACGTGATTTATCATAGCTCTCAGCTGGTGTGAGCTGTAAGGCAACACAAGCTGTCCGAGGAGATCCCCTGGTTCTTCTCCACCGTTTCTGTTTGGGCCCCTTTTAATGCCCGTTACTGGATACAACGGTCCCTTTTCCACTTCTTTCTCAATGGGCTCTTTCGTTTCTTCCATTGCTTCCTCCCTAACCCAGGTTTCCGAGTAGCTGGGTGGCGCGGAGGGCGCAGTGGCTACTACTTCCTCTGCTTTACTTGGTGGGGATTTCTTAAACTTCTCACTTACTAGCGGCTGGTGTGCTGACAGACTGATAAGGCACACCATGCCGTGCGCTTTGTTCACGGCCCTTTTGAGGTGCTCTATCTCTTTTTGGCAGGCGCTATGATCGGCTCCCTGAAACTTATCCTCAAGGGCCAACTTATATGCCGCCCTAACCCCCGTTAAGCTCTCTTCCTGAGTTCTTATCTGGGCAGCTTGGCGGGCACATCTTTCCTTTAACCTGCTCTCATTTAACTTTGCCTCAGTGACCTGGCACTCGAGGTAATCTATCCTTGTTTTATGGTGACTGGAGATTTCCTGGCGTTCTTGGTGCAACGCACTTAAATTCCTAATGACCATTTCCCCTCCAGAAACCTTCTCATCCATTTCTCCCTCTAAATGACTGATTCGAGCTGTTAGCGCTGTAATGGTCTGGTTTGAAATCTGGACCTGCCTTTTGTAACACATTAGCCAGACTGCTTTCTCGAGTGTCTTTTTATGTTCTTTACTATCTGTCCACCTTTCGGCTGCCTCTAGTGGACTTTTATCCGCTAACAATTCACTTATCCATTTCTTGGTTAGATTAACCTTTCCGAACACATAATCTGCTATCTTTTCCTGCATAACATTTCGTACAGTCATTCCAAAGTCTAACACACTACCCTCTCGCTGCCAGTGTCCTGCCGCGGTCGCCATTTTCTGTAAGGGATTCTGACCCTGCGTGTCTCGCAGCCTGTGAGATTCACGCGGCTCTGTGCAGCCTGTATGTCAGTGCGGGTTTAGGCCTTGTTGCCTGTTCTGGTCTCCAGCCAGTCTGGGAGCACTAGACACACCTGTGAGTGGTTCGAATCACTCGCCCTTACGGTTCTAGACACTGGACTTAGATGCGAGAGCAGTAATGGAGATGAAACTCATGTAGACTCGGTTGAATGGTACGAAATGGAAAATCTTTATTGCATGATATTTAAGATTACGAAATACATGTCATAAGCACAGATTAATGACAGTACAATCTTACAAGCAGTTATATAGCTGATCCTAGGGAAACGAGGAACGAACGACACACCGTAAATAGGAGCACACATTACAAGTATCCTTAATACTTAAACCCTCCCCTATCAATATCTGTCCTAACTAGATTCGTAGGATTTCGAGACTCATGCTCACCACTCGTGATAACTCGGAGAAATTCCGAATAGCTGATCGGATGTTTTTCACCGCAGCACCCACGTGTCGGTCAGGAGATCTCCTGGTCCCACTTGTTTACTTGCTTCTGCTCCGGCTAGCAGGCTGGACCGTCTGCTGTGATGAAGATCTGTGTTGGTTGGTTTAACAGGTACTTTCCGAACAGGTTTCACAGACCAGTCAATATCATCGGTGATGATCCGTTCTTGCAAGTTCAAAGAAGTCTTCCTGGCAAGGAAAACTTGGCTATTCGACCTACAGGCGCGGTCGGGATTTACTGACCGTGGCGATGAGTATGGTCTTCCTCTCTCTCATCTCATCTCATCTCATCTCATCTCATCTCATCTCGGGCCTTTGGTTCCGCTGCCAGTTACCAACATAGGTCTTCGTTACGCGACACGAGGTAGATCTGAACGGATCAGAAAGTTCAACAGTCTTTTTCAAAGAGGCACCAGGCAAGCAGGAACCAGACTACGAGTCAAAACGCAGGAGCAGCCACGAGGTTACGAGTCGATCGGATAAGAGAATAAGAGAAAGATGGACGGTTGGAGCTTGTAATTATAGTACAAAATCTTCCGTTTCCCGCCCAACCTTAATGTCCTTTCTTTTGTTTGGGTCTGGCGCTCAAATGTCTTGTATGGGTGATCTCCGTTCTTAATGGGTTTCGGGGCTACTCGTAAATGTCTGAGTACCTGTTAATATTTCTCCCATTGTTAAATCGGTCGGTGTTCTCCCTGGAGGGGTTTTGGGGCTTCCAAGTGTTTTGTATAACTACCTGCTAACGGCTCTCTCATCGTAGAGTCGTTGGGATTTTACATATTAATGTCTTTTGGATGGGCCCTTGATTACTCGGTACAATAGCTTTCATTCGTACCTGGGAGACCGATTTCAGTATTTATGTGTATACTGCAAACCCATAATGTCTCGTGTATTATCTTCATTGTGCTGAATCTTAATCGATCTTGCACAAATGTTTATTGGAACGCCATCTTGTCTGCCTGTCGAAAAGTCTAGAATGTTCTGTCACGAGGTGCGGCGGCCATTTTACAGGCTGCTTGTGTCCACTTTGAGAAACCTGACCGCATTCTGCTGAAATAAAAGCTGTTTGAACGAGACTCTGTGTTTTCTCCTTATTAATAAAATCGCGATAAATTGCGAATTCTACAGATCGGAATGCATCCGATCAAGCTGCGCAGAACGAGGTGTGCGTGCTTTACGGGGCGTGGTTACTGGGCGAGGGCCGCAGTAATTTGGAGGATTTAAAACAAGGTTTGGTCCCGTCCTGGATAAGTAACAAACACCTGCGGGCGCTCCACCCTTTTCAGAACGCATTAAGTCCGTGCCAGCTCAGGCTAGCTTCAGAAGCATACCCAGTCCCCGTGGACTGCGGACGATCAAACCATACTATCATGGGTATAGTATTACGTATGCCGGTTTTGGGCGACACAGCAAAGCCCGCCGTGTATCGGGTAGAGAACATTGGTGTCATTCAGGGGGGAGCCCACATTCGCTATGCAGCGGTTCCACCCTACGTCATCCGCTGGGAGCAAACGATGACAGGTACAGATCTCTCTGGTTGTCGTGGCAGGGGAGCACACATAATACTGTGTCCCCAGCACTTGAATGCCTTTTTAACACCACAGTGCGGGTTCAGAACGGCTGGCGCCAAGTCCATGAATTGCACCATGGAGGCAATGGCACAAGATCATGTGCCTCCGCAGGTAGCATACATCGGGGGTGGAACATATTGTGTTACCACTGCAGCGCAACACTACCAGCATGGAAACCGTAGCCGGTGTCCGGTGAGTGACAGCAGTTTCTGTTTCAAACCCAGGGCGGAAGTTCAAGTAGCACAACAGCGAATTGTCCCAATCCCTGAACCATCCACTGTTCATCTAACGGTAAAAGAGAATTTCACCGACTTGCAGCGATTCGTCGCTAGCTAGAAGGGCAGTTTGTCACTTGCTATAAGGACAGTTTGCCACTTGCTATAAGGGCAGTTTGTCACTAGCTATAAGGGCAGTTTGTCACTAGCTATAAGGACAGTATGTCACTAGCTATAAGGGCAGTTTGTCACTAGTTATAAGGGCAGTTTGTCACTTGCTATAAGGACAGTATGTCACTCGCTATAAGGGCAGTTTTTCACTTGCTATAAGGACAGTATGTCACTTGCTATAAGGACAGTTTGTCACTTGCTATAAGGACAGTTTGTCACTTGCTATAAGGGCCGTTTGTCACTTGCTATAAGGACAGTTTGTCACTTGGTATAAGGACAGTCTGTCACTTGCTATAAGGGCAGTTTTTCACTAGCTATAAGGCAGTTTGTCACTAGCTATAAGGGCAGTTTGTCACTAGCTATAAGGACAGTTTGTCACTTGCTATAAGGGCTGTTTGTCACTTGCTATAAGGGCAGTTTGCCACTTGCTATTAGGACAGTTTGTCACTTGCTATAAGGACAGTTTGCCACTTGCTAGAAGGGCAGTTTGTTACTTGCTATAAGGGCAGTTTGTCACTAGCTATAAGGGCTGTTTGTCACTTGCTATAAGGGCAGTTTGTCACTTGCTATTAGGGCAGTTTGTCACTAGCTATAAGGATAGTTTGTCACTAGCTATAAGGATAGTTTGTCACTAGCGATAAGGGCCGTGTCACTCTATCCCGGCTGTTTCACATTAATGTGGGGTCAGTTTCATCATCTGCAAGTTTAGCAGTTCAGCTGTAGCTGGTTGCGATAACTGAACCACGGTGATGCGAGGGTTTGAACACAAGGACGAGAATTTTAAAAAGGAGGTGTTGGTGGACCGAGAACCAGGGTAGGTCAGTGAGCACAGGGGTGATGGGTGAACGGGACTTGATGTGAGTTAGGATCCGGGCAGCAGAGTTTTGGATGAACCCAACTTTCTGGAATGTGTAAGATGGGAGGTCAGCCAGGAGAGCATAGGAATAGTCAAATCTAGAGGTAACAAAAGCATGGATGTCATTCAGCACTAGGAAAAAATGTCACACTGAAAGAAATGAAGCCTGCACCACATGGAACAATGGTTTATTAATTTACTTATTTAACAGTCGTCTAATTTTTTTTTAAATACCCTCTAATTATTCTTACAGTACAAAATCTTATCAGGCAAAGGATACAGAATGGATTCAGTTAGGTCGTGGAACTGATCTGAGATTTTATGATGAATGAGTATGTTTTAATTATCTGCAGTACATACTTACAGAATTGGAATGCTGTGTCTCATTAATTCATCGTTCAGCCCTTCCACTGGTAAAGGACATCAACAGCTTTCCAAATGCAGTATTAAGCACCCTTAATCTCCCCCCAACATCCAATACTCTGGGCTTTGTTTTCCAGTCTCACTGACCTGGGCCTATATACACAAAATGACATACGTCAAACAAATATTTCGCAGGTCCTTGAATCAAAAAGAGTGCAAACCGCCGGAGGCAATTTCTACATTTTTTCTCTCAAAGTTCATATGATAAGAATCTATTAATAAAACACGAAGCACCCTAGCCCAGCCATGAAATGTACGTGGCCCAGATGAATGCAGCTTCATTTGTTCAGTTTCTATATCTGCTCTATGTTAAAATGATTTATTTGTTATTTCTAAGTGTACAGTGTTGAGCTGATCTACATACAATCAAGTCCATACATTCCAAAGGGAAGTTATTTCACTCCCATTGGTTTGCTGGTTAAGTACTGGATTTATTTTGCATTTCTATAATATAAAATCGCAAACATTATTTCTATAAATGTTTAAAGGCAATTAGAGTAGAAAGTTTTAAAGCACCGTCTTTATTTACATTGGTGGCACATGGCTTCCATTTAAAATACTTCAATTCAGCACACAACCTTCGAGAATTCGATTCTCTTCATTGTTTTTTTTAAATAACAAAAAAAAACTTGCAGTAGCTCTTTGTTCATTTTACATAATCTCTCCTTTGAGCACTGTACAAGGGCATGCTGGAAATATGGGCCTAGAAATTCGATCTGGCCCTAATACGGGGTGTGCAGGGGACGGGGCAGCGTGCGCCTGTCCACGTGGTCGCAGGGATTGGTACTGCGTGCTCATTATCGTGAGTCAGGCGTGCAGCCAGTGCTACCCACCCTTTTCATCGGCTGTGAGCCAGTTTGTGTGGGGACATGGGAAACTGGGCACAGGAGGACGGATTAACTTCCATTTATATGGCGCCTTTTACATCTTCAGGACATCCCAAAGTGATTTCCAACCAATGAAAAGGGGAGACACATTCTGGCTGCAGGCAACAGGGAAACCTCGCAAGTGGAGAAATGGCTGGAACAGGTTCAGAGATGGCACCCAGGTTCTTCAATGCAGTGCTGGAGACCCTGGTCGAGGTGGTGACACTCACACTGCCACGATGGAAGCTCAGAAGGCTGCCCTTTTGGATCTGGGGACCAGTGTTGACCGGGGCTTCCACAGCGTCACATCACTCCTGCACTCTGTTCTCACGCAAAGCCGTAGGCGTGCTGAGGCACAGACCCAGGAGAGTGGCCTTGGCTCCATGGGAGAGGAGCCTGCTGCCTTCTCTCAGGATGATAGCATGCCTGTTCCCCCACCAGCCACTCTGCTAGTGCCCTTGTTAGCCAGCGAGCTGGGCCAGCCTGACCCAGCCCACACCGAGATGCTGCAGTCTGCAGCCGGGCTCTCAACTCCCAGAGTTGCTCGAGGTCGCCCACTATGGCCATCTGAAGTGTCCTCAATGGAAGCTCAGCAATCTTCCACCTGGCAAGCTGTAGCCATTGGGGATACACTTTATAGGAGCAGTAAGATATGTGAGTGAGCACAGAAAACAGGCACTAAGGGGTTGCACAAGGGTCACTCTTAATTATTCCTGTTAAATATTGGACAAAGATGGACTTGAGTTGTCAGTTAATTTTTTTTGTTGATGTTCATATTTATAGTGAAGTGAGGGCAAGGCACATGAGGCTGGACTGAAGGAAAGAAATTGGATGGTGGTAGTAAGGATGGTGGTGATGAGGAGTGCGGTACTGTTGGTGTACTGGGGATGGGTGGGATGGAGCAGGTGAAATGGTCTTGGATTAGATGCTCTGGTAGTGAGGTGCACTGGTGGTTGATGCTGCTCAACCTGTTCCTCCATTTCGTGCTGCTCTTCCTCCAGCGCTTCTTGCTGCCCAGGTGCTGGTGAGGGCTACTCCCTCATTCGGAAAGGTTTTGCAGCAGAATGCCTCAAAACTGGACATCCGCTCAAGGCTGTACTGCAAAGTTTCTCCCACACGGTCCAGGCAGTGGCAGCATTGCTTCAACACAGCAACTGCTTGACGACGTTTCTGGTGGCGGTGTGACTCTCATCGTAGGCCAGCTCTGCAACTATGTGTGGGTTCCAGAAAGGGAAGATCGTGGCCGGCCACCGGAGGGTCAGGGCCGTTTTTTTTAGGTTAAAATTCCCCCCATCATTTCTGTTTGTTTTGTGTAACTGAATTCCCCCAAAGTTTGGAGAATGTTACAGTGTAGAAACAAGCCATTCAGCCCATCAAGTCTGCAATGGTGCTATTCTCCACTTGCATCACCCAGCCCAGTCCCACTCTCCTGCTCACTCTCCATACCCTTCAATGTCCCGCTCTGTCTAATCCCACTCTCCTGCTCACTCTCCATACCCTTCAATGTCCCGCTCTGTCTAATCCCACTCTCCTGCTCACTCTCCATACCCTTCAATGTCCCACTC
The DNA here is from genome assembly GCA_030390025.1 of Squalus acanthias. Classification (NCBI taxonomy): domain Eukaryota; kingdom Metazoa; phylum Chordata; class Chondrichthyes; order Squaliformes; family Squalidae; genus Squalus; species Squalus acanthias. The sequence continues at coordinate 92,396,077 of CM059430.1, forward strand.
AGTCTAATCCCACTCTCCTGCTCACTCTCCATACCCTTCAATGTCCCACTCAGTCTAATCCCACTCTCCTGCTCACACTCCATACCCTTCAGTGTCCCGCTCAGTCTAATCCCACTCTCCTGCTCACTTCCCCATGATGTTTCTCATTTACAAGCAACTATATAATTCTTGTGTAAAAGAACATATGGGCTCTTTCTCAATGGTGGTTTGCAGCAGAGAATTCCACACTCTAACCAACCTCTTTGTAAAGATAGTTTTCTAAGATCCCTTTAATTCTTTTTGAGATTATCTTAAATCAGTGATCTCTTGCTACCCTGTAACTGAACAGTGGAATCAATCAATCACTTTTGTAAGGGATTCCTGACCCTGCGTGTCTCGCGGCCTGTGAGATTCACGCGGCTCTGTGCAGCCTGTATGTCAGTGCGGGTCTAGGCCTTGTTGCCTGTTCTGGTCTCCAGCCAGTCTGGGAACACTAGACACACCTGTGAGTGGTTCGAATCACTCTCCCTTACGGTTCTAGACACTGGACTTAGATGCGAGAGCAGTAATGGAGATAAAACTCATGTAGACTTGGTTTGAATGGTACGAAATGGAAAATCTTTATTGCATGTTACTTAAGATTATGAAATACATGTCATAAGCACAGATTAATGACAGTACAATCTTACAAACAGTTATATAGTCGATCTTAGGGAAACGAGGAACGAACGGCACAAAATAAATAGGGGCACACATTACAAATATCCTTAATCCTTAAACCCTCCCCTATCAATATCTATCCTAAACTAGATTCGTAGGATTTCGAGACTCATGCTCACCACTCGTGATAACTCGGAGAAATTCCGAATAGCTGATCGGATGTTTTTCACCGCAGCACCCACGTGTCGGTCAGGAGATCTCCTGGTCCCACTTGTTTACTTGCTTTTACTGCTCCGGCTAGCAGGCTGGACCATCTGCTGTGATGAAGACCTGTGTTGGTTGGCTTAACAGGTACTCTTCGAGCACAGTTATCGATATCGTTGATACGATATGTTTCCTTGCAAGTTCAAAGAAGTCTTCCTGGCGAGGAAAACTTGGCTAATCGACCTACAGGCGCGGTCGGGATTTACTGACCGTGGCGATGGATATGGTCTTCCTCTCTTCTCATCTCATCTCATCTCATCTCATCTCATCTCGGGCCTTCGGTTCCGCTGCCAGTTACCAACATAGGTCTTCGTTACGCGACACGAGGTAGATCCGAACGGATCAGAAAGTTCAACAGTCTTTTCAGAAGAGGCAACAGGCAAGCAGGAGCGAGCCCAACTACGAGTACACAGGAGCAGCCACGAGGTTACGAATCGACCGGATAAAAGCACAGGAGCAAGAGAGCAAGAGAGAGAATGGACGGTTTGGAGCCTGCAATTATAGTGCAAAATCTTCCGTTTCCCGCCCAACTATAATGTCCATTCTTTTGTTTAGGGTTTGGCGCCCAAATGTCTTGTATGGGTGATCTCCGTTCTTAATGGGTTTCGGGGCTACTCGTAAATGTCTGAGTACCTGTTAATATTTCTCCCATTGTTAAATCGGTCGGTGTTCTCCCTGGAGGGGTTTGGGGCTTCCAAGTGTCCTGTATAACTACCTGCTAACGGCTCTCTCATCGTAGAGTCGTTGGGATTTTACATATTAATGTCTTTTGGATGGGCCCTTGATTCCTCGGTACAATGGCTTTCCTTTGTACCTGGGAGACCGATTTCAGTATCTATGTGTATACTGCAAACCCATAATGTCTCGTGTATTATCTTCACTGTGCTGAATCTTAATCGATCTTGCACAAATGTTTATTGGAAACGCCATCTTGTCTGCCTGTTGAAAAGTCTAGAATGTTCTGTCACGAGGTGCGGTGGCCATTTTACAGGCTGCTTGTGTCCACTTTAAACCTGCCAGCATTCTACTGAAATAAAAGCTGTTTGAACGAAACTTTGTGTTTTCTCCTTATTAATAAAATCGCGATATATTGCGAATTCTACAGTCCCTCCTGTTGATGCGAATAACTCCGCTTATCGTATCAAAAATCATAGTGGTGAGCAATATTATCTCGATTTCTCTCCGAATCCAGTAAATTAATCCCATAATTTTAACTTAGCTAGGGTCTCTGTGTCGTCCTCATTTCCCAAGAAGATTACATTTTATATCACCGTAGGCATTATTTGCCCTTACACTTACACCACTTGTTTTCCTTCCCGGCGTAACCAGGCCGATGCCTCTCGTATCACCTGTATATTCATCTTTTATTCAGGGAAAGGAGAAACAAAACCCAAAACCAAACAATCATTTTTAACTGTAACACCATCACCAAAATAAATCAACACCAACTCTTAAAACATGTCGAGTTCCCAATGTATTTACAATCTCTGAAAATCTTATATGAGTACAAACTTCCGCGGCGCACGCGGCGAGCGGGAGTGACGCCATTTTCCGATTACACGGTGCTTTCATCGTGTATGCGCACGTAACGTTCTCGCCACTCTCCCGTGTTTTCATGCTTGGTGAGGCGTTTGTCTCTTTTACAATGTACAACCAATAGGTACACTACAATGAAAACTTGGCATACGACTAAAATGTGGGAGGCTATTCTGATCCATGAAGGTACTTCAATATTAGTGAACAGATTCCACCACGGTGGAACTACTATATCCAGAATGTCTGTTCCTATTTCGACAGTTTTCTGCTCTAATGTATAAAAATGTTTCTGTGATACCGCGACGGTTTTCAAAAGCTTGGTGAGGTGTTCAGGGAGAGGGGGAATGAGGTATCCAAAATGCGCGACGAATCGCTGCAAGTCGGTGAAATTCTCTTTTACTGTGAGATGAACAGTGGATGGTTCAGGGATTGGGATAATTCGCTGTTGTGCTACTTGAACTTCCGCCCTGGGTTTAAAACAGAAACTGCTGTCACTCACCGGACACCGGCTACGGTTTCCATGCTGGTAGTGTTGCGCTGCAGTGGTAACACAATATGTTCCACCCCCGATGTATGCTACCTGCGGAGGCACATGATCTTGTGCCATTGCCTCCATGGTGCAATTCATGGACTTGGCGCCAGTCGTTCTGAACCCGCACTGTGGTGTTAAAAAGGCATTCAAGTGCTGGGGGCACAGTATTATGTGTGCTCCCCTGCCACGACAACCAGAGAGATCTGTACCTGTCATCGTTTGCTCCCAGCGGATGACGTAAGGTGGAACCGCTGCATAACGAATGTGGGCTCCCCCCTGAATGACACCAATGTTCTCTACCCGATATACCGGGGCGGGCTTTGCTGTGTCGCCCAAAACCGGCATACGTAAAACTATACCCATAATAGTATGGTTTGATCGTCCGCAGTCCACGGGGACTGGGTATGCTTCTGAAGCTAGCCTGAGCTGGCACGGGCTTAATGCGTTCTGAAAAGGGTGGAGCGCCCGTAGGTGTTTGTTACTTATCCAGGACGGAACCAAACCTTGTTTTAAATCCTCCAAATTACTGCGGCCCTCGCCCAGTAACCACGCCCCGTAAAGCACGCACACCTCGTTCTGCGCAGCTTGATCGGATGCATTCCGATCTTCCCTAATCAGGGCATTTACCGTTTTCGCATGTTTCTCCAACTCTGCTATAATTTCCTTTAAATGGAGGGTCATGGCTTGGTCCTCGTGTAGACCCGACCCTACCACTTTATTCTCATCTGTTAGAATGTCCTTTAATTGTGTCTTTAAACCATTAATCTGGGTCTGCAGCTCCACACTGTCTAGAGCGTTGACCACAGATGTACCTGTGTTAAAAGCAGTGAACGCATCGTTCACCAAACCCCTTCTTTGCCTCCCTACTGGATCCAAAACTTCCTGTGGCGCGGTGTACAAACTTGTTTTATCAATTTCCGCGAAATCGAATTCGTAAAATTGTCTGAACATCTTGGTCAACAGGACCTGGTACAACTGTTCCGTCTTTTTGGGGCACCACTCTGGTAACCGTACCTCAGTGAGATTTAAAATCACCGAGGCCACCGCGTAATGTACCCCCTGAAATAGTATCTGGTCTGTGGGGACCAGTACCAAACCATTCCCGGGTCCCTTACTAGTTTTAGGGCACCCTTCTTCCTCAGCTAGAACCACCGGAATCGTGGGCGGGGCTTTGCGTGGGCGCGTAATGAGCTCAGTGGCATTTACTGGGATCGGGGAGAATGGGGCTCCGCACCCCCTGGTGCTCGCATCCCACCTCATCCCCTGTCCGTTATCCTGCCATTGATTAATAAAAAATATGGAGATGCCTTTGGGGCAAACGTACTTTGACCCCCACATACATACATAAATTCCCTCATCCGGTTCCCACCATTTGTCCCAACAGACTTTCACTTGTCCGTCTGTCCCCGTAATTGTCCGATGGGTATTATTACCCAGTCGTTCCCACTCGACCGAAGAGTTCCTCATAGTTTTGCTCAGCTTTCGCAGCCACCACCATCGGCTCAATGGGACCTTCCCACTACAAGTCAAACAAATCCGTTTGCCGACGGTGACGCTGATCCTGGGTGCGATGATCCTTACTTTGGGGCACAGTAAAGAAGTCTCTTTGTAGGCAAACCCCGATGTGCTGGAATACTCCGTTGAGTTCGTTCCCAGCCATCCTGGCCACCTTCCCTTGTGGAAATAGGTGCTGGTCTCCTCTGCCTCCCGTCTTCCGGTCCCATCCACCGCGATGGGGGCCGTGTCCCCGGAACATCCAAACACCACGACATCCTTGGTGCGGCCTCGATAGGCCAATCCACATCCGATTGCCACGAGCAATACTAGAATTCGTTCCATCCTTCCTTGGTTCCTGTGATCAGATAGAATGAGGTAGCCAGCCTCGCAAGAGTCTCTGGCTTTTGTGAAGGGTGAGCGGGTCCCCTGACCTCGCCTCACGTAAACTTCAACGTTCGCTGAATAAACTTCAACTAAACCTATCTTTAAAGCTCCCATCATTTTATCGTTTTCTGTTAAAAACACTACAAACTTAACCTTATTAAAGCTATAAACTTAACCTTGAACTATAAACTTAAAACTTAACCTTGTTACTATACAGTGCCGCCCGTTCTCAGGGCGGCCCCTTTAAATTCTGAGAAGGCTGCTGCGAGCTCTTCCCGACAGTGGGAGGGCACTGACCCTTCCCTCTGATCTGCCGCAGCCTGTTGCTGCGCTGACCCTTCCCTCTGATCTGCCGCAGCCTGTTGCTGCGCTGACCCTTCCCTCTGATCTGCCGCAGCCTGTTGCTGCGCTGACCCTTCCCTCTGATCTGCCGCAGCCTGTTACTGCTGCGATGTGGCCGGTCTGTACCCGGGTTATCTTAACCTGAAATTTACGCCTTGGGGCAGTCTGGGGACATGACCACATCCTCCTGGGCTGGGGTTCTCTGCTTGACCTACGGGGAGTTGCTATGGGCGGGGGTTCCGTGACGGACGGACCGGGTTCCGAGACCTCCATCGGGATGACCTGGGGTTCCATCACAGTCGCCGGCTCCGCCTCCGCTGACTCCGCCTCCCTAACCTCGGGGCTGGCAGTTCGTGGCTCCGCCCTGCTCGGCCCAGCAGGCGGCCCTTCACTCGTGATCTCTGCCTCCCCTGAGGACTGGACGTTCAAAGTGGGCGGCCACATCTCTGGGAGCCACACCGGTACTCTCTGTGCTCCCATAGCGGCTGGCCCTGCCTCCTCTAGCTCCTCCCTCCTGTCCTCGGGACCTGCAGCTTGTGTGTCCACCCTGTGTGGATCTCTACCTACAGCCCCCATTCCCTCCAGACCGTTCCTCAGGAACCACCCGTCATCATCACTATGCTCATCTGCACTATCCTCATCTGACCAGGGTACCCTGAATTCTTCCTCATCTAACCCCCAATTCCAGAAAAACGCTGCATGATCGTCCGGGATGTCCCTTCCCCTGATGCAAGCTGCTATGCCTGCCTGTGTGCCTTGTGGTCCTACCTGGGGCTGTGCTTTCCCATTGGCGGGATTTACCCCTGTAGTTTTCCCCTGCGCACCTGGCTGGTACAGTTTGCATTGGTTTACATCCTCATACTCCCGGCTTTTGGCTACCCTGTAGGCTGCTTTTATCTCTCTAAGCTGCGCTTCTAGCCTGAGCACGTCTAACTTTCCCATTGCTCGGGCGTTCTCCTCCCGCAGGGCCTGCTCTCTAAGCTGCCCTTCCAGCCCATCTATTTTCCCTACTAAGCGGGCGTTCTCCTCCCGCAAGGCCTGCTCTTTTAACCTGGCCTCCTCACCGCAGACCCCCTCCTGTGCGTGTCTTTTAAAAGGACACAGGTAGGCAGGCTGCGTGGGCTCTAGTCATTGGGTACTATTAGACGGTCCTGCGGCACCTACGGGGCCGGTTGCGACCGCCACCTGTCCACGCGCATTCAAAACCAGCTTGCGCATGGCTCCTAACACTGCTTCGAGGTCGTCGGGAGGGGTGGGTGCCTTGGCTTCCTTAGCCGGGACAGGCGCCTGGGCTCGGACCGTGGGATTTTTATCCTTGGAATCCTTCCAAGGGTTCCTGCAATGCTTGCGCCAGTGCCCTGTCTTCCCACACCCGTAACAAGCATTACTTGCCTGTGGGGCGCGATTACCCTCCTGATGCCACTCTCTTTGATACAGGGCTGCGGGTCCTACCTCATGTACTCTTCCCTTAAGGGGACGTGTTGCCATACCCCTTATATTGCGATAACCTAACGTGAGTCGATTCAAGACCGACTCTTCCGTAATATTGGGGTCATTGGGATCAAACCATGCTTTTGCCTGCTCTCTAACGGCTGGTAAACTGTTGGCTATTATGCATCTAAGCCAATGAGTTAAAGCTAAACCTTCCACATCTTCGCGCTCGGGCGCACCTAGACAGCTGCGCTCATATACTGGCCACAGCCTGTCGGCAAAAACCTTCGGGGGTTCTCCCTCCATCTGCACTGTCTGTCCCACTCTAGCAAACGGACCTTCGTCGTTCGCCCCCAACACTTCCAGGACCTCATTCTTTAATTCCTCATAACTCTTGGTTCCCCTCTTGCTCTCGCCTGAGAGACACTGAAGGACCGAGCTGTCTAATGAGAACAGCAGCATTTTTGCTGTTTCCCCATCATCGCAGCCGTTAATGGCTGCGGCTTGCTCAACTTCTCTGAAATGTACGGAAGGGTCGTCTGCCTCGGTCAGCTTCCGTACGTGATTTATCATAGCTCTCAGCTGATGTGAACTGTGAGGCAACACCAGCTGTCCGAGGAGATCCCCCGGTTCTTCCCCACCGTTTCTGCTTGGGCCCCTTTTAATACCCGTTACTGGATACAACGATCCCTTTTCTACTTCCTTTTCAATGGGCTCTTTTGTTTCTTCCATTGCTTCCTCCCTAACCCAGGTTTCCGAATAGCTGGGTGGCGCGGAGGGCGCAGTGGCTACTACTTCTTCTGCTTTACTTGGTGGGGATTTTCTAAATCTCTCATTTACTAGCGGCTGGTGCGCCGACGGATTGATAAGGCACACCATGCCGTTCGCATTGTTCACGGCCTTTTTGAGGTGCTCTATCTCCCTTTGGCAGGCGCTATGATCGGCTCCCTGAAACTTATCCTCAAGGGCCAACTTATATGCCGCCCTAACCCCCATTAAGCTCTCTTCTTGAGTTCTTATCTGGGCAGCTTGGCGGTTACATCTTTCCTTTAACCTGCTCTCATTCAATTTTGCCTCAGTGACCTGGCACTCGAGATAATCTATCCTTGTTTTAAGGTGACTGGAGACTTCCTGGCTTTCTTGGTGTAAATCATTTAAATTCTTAATGAGCACCTCCCCTCCAGAAACCTTCTCCTCCATTTCTCCCTCTAAATGACTGATTCGAGCTACTAGCGCTGTAATGGTCTGGTTTGAAATCTGAACCTGCCTTTTGTAACACATAAGCCAGACTGCTTTCTCAAGTGTCTTTCTATGTTCTTTACTATCTGTCCACCTTTCAGCTGCCTCTAGTGGGCTCTTATCCGCTAACAATTCACTTATCCATTTCTTAGTTAGATTAACCTTTCCAAACACATAATCCGCTATCTTTTCCTGCATAACATTTCGTACAGTCATTCCAAAATCTAACACACTACCCTCTCGCTGCCAGTGTCCTGCCGCGGTCGCCATTTTCTGTAAGGGATTCCTGACCCTGCGTGTCTCGCGGCCTGTGAGATTCACGCGGCTCTGTGCAGCCTGTATGTCAGTGCGGGTCTAGGCCTTGTTGCCTGTTCTGGTCTCCAGCCAGTCTGGGAACACTAGACACACCTGTGAGTGGTTCGAATCACTCTCCCTTACGGTTCTAGACACTGGACTTAGATGCGAGAGCAGTAATGGAGATAAAACTCATGTAGACTTGGTTTGAATGGTACGAAATGGAAAATCTTTATTGCATGTTACTTAAGATTATGAAATACATGTCATAAGCACAGATTAATGACAGTACAATCTTACAAACAGTTATATAGTCGATCTTAGGGAAACGAGGAACGAACGGCACAAAATAAATAGGGGCACACATTACAAATATCCTTAATCCTTAAACCCTCCCCTATCAATATCTATCCTAAACTAGATTCGTAGGATTTCGAGACTCATGCTCACCACTCGTGATAACTCGGAGAAATTCCGAATAGCTGATCGGATGTTTTTCACCGCAGCACCCACGTGTCGGTCAGGAGATCTCCTGGTCCCACTTGTTTACTTGCTTTTACTGCTCCAGCTAGCAGGCTGGACCGTCTGCTGTGATGAAGACCTGTGTTGGTTGGCTTAACAGGTACTCTTCGAGCACAGTTATCGATATCGTTGATACGATATGTTTCCTTGCAAGTTCAAAGAAGTCTTCCTGGCGAGGAAAACTTGGCTAATCGACCTACAGGCGCGGTCGGGATTTACTGACCGTGGCGATGGATATGGTCTTCCTCTCTTCTCATCTCATCTCATCTCATCTCATCTCATCTCGGGCCTTCGGTTCCGCTGCCAGTTACCAACATAGGTCTTCGTTACGCGACACGAGGTAGATCCGAACGGATCAGAAAGTTCAACAGTCTTTTCAGAAGAGGCAACAGGCAAGCAGGAGCGAGCCCAACTACGAGTACACAGGAGCAGCCACGAGGTTACGAATCGACCGGATAAAAGCACAGGAGCAAGAGAGCAAGAGAGAGAATGGACGGTTTGGAGCCTGCAATTATAGTGCAAAATCTTCCGTTTCCCGCCCAACTATAATGTCCATTCTTTTGTTTAGGGTTTGGCGCCCAAATGTCTTGTATGGGTGATCTCCGTTCTTAATGGGTTTCGGGGCTACTCGTAAATGTCTGAGTACCTGTTAATATTTCTCCCATTGTTAAATCGGTCGGTGTTCTCCCTGGAGGGGTTTGGGGCTTCCAAGTGTCCTGTATAACTACCTGCTAACGGCTCTCTCATCGTAGAGTCGTTGGGATTTTACATATTAATGTCTTTTGGATGGGCCCTTGATTCCTCGGTACAATGGCTTTCCTTTGTACCTGGGAGACCGATTTCAGTATCTATGTGTATACTGCAAACCCATAATGTCTCGTGTATTATCTTCACTGTGCTGAATCTTAATCGATCTTGCACAAATGTTTATTGGAAACGCCATCTTGTCTGCCTGTTGAAAAGTCTAGAATGTTCTGTCACGAGGTGCGGTGGCCATTTTACAGGCTGCTTGTGTCCACTTTAAACCTGCCAGCATTCTACTGAAATAAAAGCTGTTTGAACGAAACTTTGTGTTTTCTCCTTATTAATAAAATCGCGATATATTGCGAATTCTACACTTTTCATAACCTTTCAGAATCTTAAGGACCTCTAACAAGTCACCTTTTAATCTACTCTGTTCCAGTGAAAAAGCCCTAACTTCTCAAATCTCTCCATAATTGTAACCCTTCATCCCTGGTAACAACCTAATGAATCTACATTGCACCTTTTCCATTGCTTTAATATTCTTTCTGTATGGGGTGCCCAAAATGGTACACAGTACTCCAACTGTGCCCTAACTTAAAGTCTTGTATAAATTTGACATTATCTCCTTGCTTTTGAATTCTGTGCCTCTCAGTACAAACCCAAGAGCTGCATTGATTGATTTTATGGCCTTATCTATTTGTGCTGCCACCTTTAATAACCTGCACAGCTGTACACCAAGCTCCCTCTGCTCCATTTAACACCTTACCATTTAACGTGTATTTCATAGAAGCAAAGAAGATAGGAGCAGGAGTAGGCCATTCGGCCCCTCGAGCCCGCTCCGCCATTTAATGAGATCATGGCTGATCATCCAAATTCAGTACCCTGTCCCTGCTTTCTCCCCATATCCCTTGATCCCTTTAGCCTTAAGAAATATATCTATCTCCTTCTTGAATATATTTCATGAATTGGCCTCAACTGCCTTCTGTGGTAGAGAATTCCACAGGTTCACCACTCTCTGGGTGAAGAAATTCCTCCTCATCTCAGTCCTAAATGGCTTACCCCTTATCCTTAGACTGTGACCTCTGGTTCTGAACTCCCCCGCCATCGGGAACATCCTTCCTGCATCTAGTCTGTCTAGTCCTGTTAGAATTTTATAAGTTTCAATGAGATCCCTTCTCATTCTTCAAAACTCTAGTGAATATAAGCCTAATCGACCCAATCTCTCTTCATACGTCATTCCTGCCATCCCAGGTATCAGTCTGGTAAATCTTCGCTGCACACCCTCCATGGTAAGAACATCCTTCCTCAGATAAGGCGACCAAAACTGCACACAATACTCAAGGTGTGGTCTCACCAAGGCCTTGTACAACTGCAGCAAGACATCCTTGCTCCTGTACTCGAATCCTCTCGCTATGAAGGCCAACATACCATTTGCCTTCTTAACCGCCTGCTGCACTTGCATGCTTACCTTCAGCGACTGGTGCACAAGGACTCCCAGATCTCGTTGCACTTCCCTTTTTCCCAATCTATTGCCATTCAGATAATAATCTGTCTTCCTGTTTTTGCCACCAAAGTGGATAACCTTGCATTTATCCACATTATACTGCATCTGCCCAATCACCCAACCTATCCAAATCATACTGGAGTTTCTCTGCATCCTCCTCACAGCACACACGCCCACCCAGCTTTGTGTCATCTGCAAACTTAGAGATATTACATCTAGTTCCCTCGTCTAGATCATTATTGTGAATAGCTGGGGTCCTAGCACCGATCCCTGTGTGTCGCGGAAATTAACTATCAGACGGAGACTTCGAGGTTCGCTTTAGGAATTTATTTCATGATATCACGGAGAGTCTGCAGCAGTCCCTACTGCTCACCAGCACTCTAAATTACTATTGTACAGAGTTCATAGTTATACAGCAAGGTAAACAACTTCATGTGATTAGCTTACCTTACATTTCAACGTATGGTTTCATAGGTTCCATTGTTTTCAAGAAACAGATTAACATGTTCACATTTTATCACCAGATGTCCTAAGCCAAAAGGTCAGCTTGACTTTATTATGGCAGTCAGCAGTTCTTTTAGTCTTAACTAGTTTAGTGTCCTTTGTTCAATTAGTAAAGTGGTCAAGTATCCCAGCATGCCTTAATGTTTAATACGTTTTCTCCCACAATTCCCTCCTTGTTGATCTTTACTGATCAACACTGCTTTACGGCATTGTATTTAGTTCGTTTTCATAGGGAGGACAATATCCCTTTGGGAAAGGGCGCATTTTTAGACAATCTTCTTCATCATAGTCATCCTGGTTTGCTCTTTTTCTTTCCTTTCGTAGCTCTTTTTACAGATGCTACTGATTCTACTGTTTGCGCTAACAGATATCTCACTCTTATCCACATTATACAAATTAATATAAATAAAACTCCTGTCACTACACAAATTATAACCATCGGGTGAACAAATAATTCCAACACTGCGGATGCTTTAGGTGACCATCCTTTAAACACATCCCACCAGTGGTGTACCATCAAATCTGTTATTTGCGTAGCTATTCGAATCAAACCTTGCTCATCATAATCCATCACTGCTTTTAAATGGTGCAGATCTCTTCCTCTTTTCGCTAAGGCTTCTGCTATCTTTTCATTCTTTTTCAATAATTTTGTCAGATTAGCCAAATTGACTGTAGGGGGGGGCATTTTCTATCCCCAATACAGTTCTTCTTTGCATTACCGTAGCCCATTTTCCCAACTGATATGTCTTGTTGGTATGTGGGTCAAACACAGTATAAACATCTTTTATGCAAGTGTTTAAAGGGGGCCTTTTCAAAATCCCGTCTACATATATAGGCCAGGCACTGCGGATACACAGATAGTTCTGGCCTATCTCATGCAAGGTAGTATCATTACAAGGTTTCAAATTCCAAATGCATGTACCTCTACTATGTTGTAATGAGCAAGGTTCATATATAGGGGTATGCAATGGGCATACTTTTCCAAACGGCCAATCTTGGCAATCCGAGGCATCGTGGGTCTTATTCCCCTGATCTATCTATTTACCAGGAAATTCGGGATACCAAAAGTTTTCTCCAAACCGTTGGGGCAATACCAAGAACTGACACCAGGTTTTGGCTTTTGTCACATTTACCACTTTCATTGTAAAATTATATCCCTTAGGGTCACATTTAGTATATCTTCGATCAGGTTTTACTTCTAGATTATTTCCTTCAAATCCGAAACTTCTCATCCAACTAGGAGCATGTCCTGACATAGCGATTCGCTCTAGCTCAGCCCTCAGTAACTGCTTGGTAATTTCTTTAAACATACATTGAGTATGATTATTGACTTTCTCTTGTCCCTTTGCAACATTCTCTTGTTCCTTTTCTACCTTATCTACTTGCTTCCAACTCATTGTATCTGATATCCACTGTGTTAACATCGCTGCTGTCAGCCCATTGTCCCAAGCATTTCTTAATTTTATAGCATCTCCTGTCAGCCCTCCTACTTGCTGTATTTTATTCTGCAATGTTTCAATATCTATTGCATTAAGGGCTCCCTTACCAGTTCCTACTCCTCCCAAGACCGTTGCTAAGTCCCTTCTCCTTCTCCCGATCCTAACTCTCTTATTCAATTTGGCTTGTATAGTAGTAATATTACATCCAGTATCTTTTTTATCCTCATATTGTACCTGTACTGTCAAATTTAGAGTATATGGGGAGATCAAGACCGGGGTACAGGTAGAATGCAATCTTTGCAAATGGTCCATAGGACTTTCTATCTGTTTCGTTTTCTTTGCAAAGAATGTTTCCCCATACCAGTGAGGTCTTCCTTCTATAAGAGTTGCATTCACGCATCCGTACGCCTGACCGTCTTTCAAATATATCGGTTGTTCCATGTCTCCGGTTCTTGTGTCATTTTTATACCATTTCCATAGTTTAGTATATTTGTTTATTATGTCAGTGTCATTCTCTATCCTACAACTTATGTTCACTCCTTTTTCCCATTTTATACTTAGAGTTATATTGGATCCTTGGCTAAATACTATTTTATCCATACCAGATTTCATTTCGAACATCCCACAGGCTTCGCAATTAATCGTCCAATTAGCAATTACACAAATGGTGCCATTGTTACAAGTGTAAGTTCCCTGCGATTGGCTACTGTCTCTCGCCTTCCATCCTAACTGGCCTGCCCATTCTGTTCTTTCAGTAGGCAGGATGGTCCAGGCGGCTGTCCTTATTACACATAGGCCGATTATTATCATCTGGTTTAACATATTTCCTGATTTATCCTAGAAATCTTTAAATTTTCCTAATTATTGTTATACAGCATTGAATATAAACATATATAAAGCAATCCGAAAGTAATCAGTCCTTCAATGGAGTGCCAAATTATGGTGGGCACGGATCTTTTCCCGTTTCTGAAGTGGTGTCTGGTGCAGCATGTTTACACTCCACCTCCGGTGTTTCCTCCGGATGATGCAACTTGCACCTTGTAGCGTGTACCCAATCAGGTTTTTCTTTCAATTTGAGAGCTGTTCGAGTTGTAAGCAACACCAAATATGGTCCTTTCCACCTAGGAGAAAAAGATTCTTTATTTAGCGCTTTCACATAAACTTGATCTCCGGGTTTAAAGGGGTGCATGTTTCCTTCTGTGGGGCGCGTCTGGGCCTGTCTCACTTTCTCATGTATTCTTCCTGCTGTTTCACACATGGCCTGAGCATATTTTAATGATTTTTCATCATTCCAAATTAATGCCACCTTCTCTGGAGTCATGGGTGGGCGTGTGCCTGTTGTCATAGGCCGGCCCATCAAGATCTCATGTGGTGTCAGACCTGTGTTTCTATTTTTCTGATTTCTCAGGGCATACATTACTACTGGCACGGCATCCGACCATTGCAACCCATTTTGCTGGCATACTTTGGTTAGGGCGGCCTTAATTTCCCCATTCACTCTTTCCACTATTCCTGAGGATTGTGGCTGGTGAGGTATGTGCAATTTCCATTGAAATCCAAGGGCTTCAGTTAAGTTTTTTATCAGTTTGCTGGTGAAATGAGTTCCTCTGTCACTGTTTATTCCCATAGGTATTCCAAATCTAGGTATTATTGCTTTTAGCAGAATGCTTACTACTGTTCTGGCATCATCCCTCCTAGTGGGGTATGCCTCTACCCATCTGGAGAACATATCTACTATTACCAGTATGTACTTAAATCCTTTTACTGCGGGCATATGTACAAAATCTATCTGTAGATTCTCAAAGGGCAGCTCTGGTTGGGGTAGGTGATCAAAATTTGCGGGCGATTTCCCTCTATTGTTCTGCTGACATACTAAACACGTTCTGGCAACTTTTTCAATTGTTACCGTTATTCCTGGTGCATACCATTGTTGGGACAATGCATGTGCCATCCCTCCTTTGCCCATGTGAGCCTGTCCATGTGCCAGGCGAGATAGGGGCAAAAACAAGCTTCGTGGGCAAACCACTCGGCCATCAGGATGCATCCATGCATCATGATCTTGATAGCAACCTGCCTTACTCCAAGTACGTTTTTCTTGGACTGTTGCCTGACTTTGGGCCTGTCGTAGTAGATCAGCATCAATGCTACTAGGAAGTTCTGGAGGAAAGTTACTAACGGTATTTTTGGCGGCTTGAAGCTGTGGGACCTGCCTTAGTGCAACCTCTTTCGCCGCACTATCAGCAAACCTATTTCCACACGAGACTTCATCACCTGCCATGGTGTGGGCCTCACATTTTAGTACTGCAATTTTACTTGGCAACTGAATAGCCTCCAACAAATTTAACACCATTTGCGCATGCTTAATAGGTTTTCCTGAGGATGTAATAAAACCTCTGTTTTTCCATAATTGTCCAAAATCATGCACTACCCCAAATGCATAACGGGAGTCAGTATAGATATTGACGCTTTGATCTTTAGCCAAAATACAGGCTCTGGTTAATGCATATGGTTCAGCTGCCTTTGCAGATGTGCCAGGTGGCAATGCATAAGCTTCCAATACTTCATGAGGAGTCACCACCGCATAACCTGCTAATAGTTGATCATCACTAGGTCGATGCGAAGAACCATCCGTGAAGAGGATCAAATCAGGGTTATCAATAGGATCACTTAGCAAATCTGGCCTGGGTGTAGTGGCAGCTTCAACAGTTAACAAGCAGTCGTGTTCTGCTTCATCTGGATATTCTGTTGGTATTGGCACGAAGGTCGCCGGGTTGACAGCTGGTGATCGCTGGTAGGTATAATTAGAGTGTGACAAGAGGATTATCTCATACCCAGTCCTTCTTGCCACCGTAAAGTGCTGAGTAGCTGCCGAATTTAATAATAGCAGTACTGCGTGGGGAACGATTACCACACAAGGGTGATCAAGCACAATAGGGATGGATTTTTCCACTATTGTGGCGGTTGCAGCAATGGCTCATAAGCAGGCTGGCATGCCTCTCACTATGGCTGCTAAGGCTACAGAGTAATATGCTACAGGCCTTTTTCCTCCCCCATGTTCTTGTGCCAGTACTCCTGTTGCAAAGCCTTCTCTTTCATTGACGTATAACTGAAAAGGCTTATTATACTTAGGTAGTCCTAACGTGGGAGCACTGACCATAGCCTTTTTTAGATCACTGAATGCCTTATCTTGTTCTGACGTCCATTCGACTATGGGGGGCTCTCTCTGCAACATAGCTGATCATAAGACCGCATCCATTTCTCTGTAGTCATAGATCCATTGTCTACAATAACCCACCATTCCCAGAAATGACAAAATGTCCTTCTTTGTTCGCGGGATCAGCACTTTATCCACTGCTCTTATTCTTTCCAGTCGCAATCTTCGCTGTCCATACTCCAACTGAAAACCCAAATACTGGACGGACGTTTGGCAGAACTGCAACTTCTCGGAGGACACCCTGTGTCCCCTGCTAGCCAGATGCTGGAGCAATTTTATAGTATCTTTTTGGCAGTCTGGCCCGGTTCGGGAGGCAACCAAAAGGTCATCTGCGTACTGGATTAAGGTGGACTGATCCGATAACTGACATTCCTCCAAGTCATTTTTAACCGCTGCCGCATACACCGCAGGACTTTCAGTATACCCCTGGGGCAACCTGGTCCAGGTATATTGCTGATTTTTATAAGTAAAGGCAAACAGATATTGACTGTCCTTATGCAGTGGTATGGAGAAGAAAGCAGAACACAAATCGATAACCGAAAAGGTAGTTGCATCAG
This sequence comes from Squalus acanthias, assembly GCA_030390025.1. Lineage (NCBI taxonomy): Eukaryota > Metazoa > Chordata > Chondrichthyes > Squaliformes > Squalidae > Squalus > Squalus acanthias. The sequence continues at coordinate 92,412,719 of CM059430.1, forward strand.
CTGGTATAGAGGAGAGGATGATGTTGGTATCTGGCACCAAGGGAGCAATGGGAATGACTATTTTATTGATCGCCCGGAGATCTTGCACAAAACGCCAGTCATTTGGTCTTCCTACTTTCGGGATGGGCAAAATAGGAGTATTGCAGGGACTCTGTGTTTTGACTAAAACCCCTTGCTGCAGTAAAGAATGTATTACCGCTGCTATTCCTTCCTCGGCCTCTGGGGCCAGGCGGTACTGCTTTAGACAGGGCAAAACAGCATTCTTCTGTGGCTGGACCCTATGTTCAGGTGCCGAATGCACCTTTCCCACATGATTCTTGTGCTTTGCCCATAATTCAGAAGGTACTTTAGTCAATGCCCATGGTAACAATTGCAGATTTTCCTTAGGGGGCTGCTGTCTTTCAAAAATAGTATCCCATTCTTTTCTTAACCAGCAAATTTTTCCTTCTGTTTCATTAAAGAATTCTATCTCCACCTTTCCAGCTTGAATTGGCAACGTGATGGAATAGACTGGCTTGTGGTGTTGTATCCTTTTTATCATCTCCCCCACTTCCTTCGCCTTAGCCGGGGCTCTGACTGCTATAGTCAGGTGGGGTTCGGATGTGTGATGCATCCTAAATCTTTCCTTTTGTTCATGTGTAAGGTGAACCAACATTCCCAGGCCTTTATCTCCAAAGAATAAATAAGGTGAAATCTGCAGCAATTCTGGCTGGTTTAGGTATGAGCAAACCAATTCTTGATAATTGGGTGTTTCTTTATGCGTGTACCATGCCGTACAATGGATCCGTTTCTTTTCTCTACTGGTTTCAATTAGATATTGTAAATACTGCCCCTGAGGATCTTCCAATTCCTGCAAGGCTTGGTATACATTTTTTAGCAATTGGCCATAAGGATTGCTATTCAGCTGCCAGCAGTACAAAATGGGGGCTCCGTCTACTTGCTTTTCCTCTATCATTAAATTCATTAGCTGATGAGTTTGTATTTGAGGCAGTTCCATGAACATGCCGTCTCGAGTGCAGTATATAACTGCTCCCAATTTACATAAAGCCTGTCTTCCCAACATAGGGAGAGGGGCGGTCTGAGAAATTATGAGGGTGTCTGTGACGGATTGCCCGTGCACTTGAATTTCGGTAGGTTTGGAGAGGGGTTCTAACATAGGGATACCGGCTACTCCCATGCTTACAACGTTAAATTGACTCGCGGGTATATCCACGGAGGGGGGTACAGAGGACATTGTTGCACCGGTATCGACCAGAAGGTCCAAATGGCTATTTCCTATTTTAACTGTAGCCATAGGCTGTTCTCTCATGGATTTGGACAATCTGATCACAGCCGCCTGTACCACCGCTTCTCTGTGGCACCCCTATGCGGATGGATTAGGGTTACTGAAAGAAAAGGAAGTTCCTTCTGCCCCTGGAGCTGGATACCCTCCTTGTTGGCCGTACCCCTGCTGTGGCCTTGGGGGGCATTGGCAATCTCTAGCCCAATGTCCTCTTTTCCCACAGTTCCTACATTCATCCTGTGATCTATTTCTCATTTGCCATTGTCCTCTTCCCCTTCCTCTGCCTCTACCATAACCTCCTCTTCCTGCAAACCCTCTTTTATTCTGTTGGAAATATTGTCCCGCTGTTTTTGGCTTTTGCTCTTTCGACTGAGTAAAGAGTCCTTCCCTATCCATATTTACCAGAATGAGAAGTCGCACAACACCAGGTTATAGTCCAACAGATTTATTTAATTTTACAAGCTTTCGGAGCGGTTCGCTCCTTCCTCAGGTAAGTTAGCAGTGAGAGAATCTCCCAGAATTCACAATTTAAACACAGACAAAATCTATTCAAATCTTTCCCTACATCAAAGACACACTAAGAGCACAGCCAAGACAATGAGATGTGTCCCAGGGGGTCCAACGTGTCAAACCACCTGCTGGCTGCATATCCTGTCAATTTGTGTTGGTTCTTGTGTTAGTCTTTTAAAAAAAAAACACCTGGGAAGACCGGCCATGATGTCAAGTCACATTCTGTATCGTGACATGAACCCGATATCGTGATTGAGGCCATCCTCATGAGTGCGGAACTTGGCTATCAGTTTCTGCTCTATGATTTTGCGCTGTCGTGTATCCCGAAGGCCGCCTTGGAGAACGCTTACCCGCAGATCCGAGGCTGAATGCCCCTGGCTGCTGAAGTGTTCCCCGACTGGGAGGCAACCCTCCTGCCTGGCGATTGTTGCGCGGTGTCCGTTCGTCCGCCCAGGGCTGAGTCTGCCAATTTAGATTAATCATTTTAAAGGCTTGAGCTTGAAAGGGTAACATGCAGTTTAGCAGTGTTTGTACTGCCAAAGGTCCATTGTCTACTAACGGAACTCCTGCATGTTCCTCCCACTTGCTTTTAAATCGAGCTACAAAATCAGGAATTGTCTCCTCCTTTCTCTGCAGACATCGAGTAACTTCTCCTATGTCACTATGCTTCTTGGCTCCTCTCATTATAGCCTCTTTACCTCTATGTTCTAACCAGTGAGCAAAAGACTCATTTCCCTGGTCCAGTTGGACATCATCTTGTCGCCAATCTCCATTTTCTCCTGGGGGAACAGCAAATCCGTCCCTTAGGGTCGACCATGAGGACCCATACGCACATTTTAGCAGCATTAGCACATCCCCAGGAAGACGGCTGTAAATGGTACACATTTGTTCTAGCCAATTTTGAAAGGCAGTGGGCTTCTTTAAGGGGTCTGGTGCCTCGGCTATCATAGCTCTAGCTTCCGCTGGGGACCATGGTTTTAACACTGCCACCTCTCCTATCATGACTCGAGGAAGTTGATGGGTAGTAGTGTCAGGTTCGAGCGCGCCTCTGTCTCTAGGGGCTGTTTCTTTTGTTTGTGAACTAGTTGTAGGTTCTTTACGTGAGGGTGTGTCCTGTACATTACTACCAGGCAGTGCAGCAGCTCCTGCTCCGAGTGCCTCTGCTGGAGGAGGAGGTTCAATTACGGGTTCATCTGCGGGTGGGGGTGGAGCTCCAGGCTGTGCCCCTGGTGGGGGTACAACTGGCTGTGGTGCCGCTAGACCTGCTGGATTGTATGGAGGCGGCGCCAGAAATCGTGCCGGTTGCTGTCTTAGAGCAGCCGCTATCATTAGTAAATGATCTAACTCTTCCCCCATCTCAACCGGATCTCCCGCTGGGGTTCGGGAATACATTCCCACAACAGGAGCCTTAGGCAGCACCTCTTCCTTTTTCTGACTAGCCTCTGCCTCTTCCTGTTTCCCCTTCTTCTTTGGGGGTTGGTGTCTTTTTGCGACTTCCATCCACCCAGCAAAGCACCATAACATATAGGGGGTGTCCCACTCAGGATCCCCTCCTTTATTTCTAGTAATTTCTTCCCATTCTTTTATTAAAGGTATTTTTAAACTTCCCCCATAAGGCCAATCTCCATCCGACCATCCATACAGATCACTACTAAAAGTTACCGCATACCGATCGTCTCCTGTTTCTTTTATTACAGTATCGGCTGGCGATCCCGGTGGAACGATGGGATCTCCTACCTTTTTTCGATGTCGCACAAGCTTTTTTATTCTGTCATTCGTTCTTTTACATATCTTGATTTTACCATTTGCAGCCTCCTGTTTTACCTTGCCTCGGGCTCCGTTCTTGGCAGGATCGGACGAATCCGCTCGACTGCCGTTATTTCCCATCTTCCCCTTACTCCTGTAACTTAGTTTTAAACTTACTGGTTATACAACCGCGGGTTATTTTATAGACACAAAATACAATGAGCGCTCACCGGTTTTTCCGTCCGCGAGTCTCGAAGTCAACCCTTTATTCTCTTTGTAGCTACTTAATTCGGTGCCATAGTCTTTTCTCTCTTCTCAGCAGTCTTGCCTCAGCCGGACGGGCTTCTTGGCTCAGCATGAGTCACCGGCCGGATAACTAGGCAACCGCGCGCCATCCCCCTTTCAGCGGGGACGCGCTGGGTGCTCTCCCCCTTTCAGCTGGGAGGCACCGGGCACTTTCCTTTTATTATTTTTTTTTTTTGGGAGTCCCTTTTTTAAATTTCCTTTGTCTAATTGGAGCCTAAGCGGGCCAAGTGATATACAAGGTCGACGCTATACCCAACTTAGACCTTCTTAGTTCTTTTGGATCCCATTGTTAGGGATCCTGCCGACTACGCCAAATTCTGTCGCGGAAATTAACTATCAGACGGAGACTTCGAGGTTCGCTTTAGGAATTTATTTCATGATATCACGGAGAGTCTGCAGCAGTCCCTACTGCTCACCAGCACTCTAAATTACTATTGTACAGTGCTCATAGTTATACAGCAAGGTAAACAACTTCATGTGATTAGCTTACCTTACATTTCAACGTATGGTTTCATAGGTTCCATTGTTTTCAAGAAACAGATTAACATGTTCACATTTTATCACCAGATGTCCTAAGCCAAAAGGTCAGCTTGACTTTATTATGGCAGTCAGCAGTTCTTTTAGTCTTAACTAGTTTAGTGTCCTTTGTTCAATTAGTAAAGTGGTCAAGTATCCCAGCATGCCTTAATGTTTAATACGTTTTCTCCCACACTGTGGTACCCCACTAGTCACTGCCTGCCACTCGGAAAAAGACCCGTTTATTCCAACTCTTTGCTTCCTGTCTGCCAACCATTTCTCTATCCAAATCAGTACCTTACCCCCAATCCCATGTGCTTTAACTTTGCACGCTAATCTCTTATGCGGGACCTTATCGAAAGCCTTCTGAAAGTCCAAATACACCACATCCACTGGTTCTCCCTTCTCTATTCTACCAGTTACATCCTCAAAAAATTCCAGTAGATTAGTCAGGCAAGATTTTCCTTTTGTAAATCGATGTTGACTTTGTCCGATCCTGTCACTATTTTCCAAGTGCTCTGCTATTACATCTTTTATAATGGACTCTAGCATTTTGCCCACTACCGATGTCAGGCTTACCGGTCTATAATTCCCCGTTTTTTCTCTACCACCTTTTTTAAATAGTGGGGTTACATTAGCTACCCTCCAATCCATGGGAACTGTTCCAGAGTCTATAGAATTTTGAAAGATGACCAGCAATGGATCTACTATTTCTAGGGCCACTTCCTTAAGTACCCTAGGATGTAGATTATCAGGCCCTGGGGATTTATCGGCCTTCAATCCCGTCAATTTCCATAACACCATTTCCCTACAAATACTGATTTCATTCAGTTCCTCCCTCTCTTTAGACCCTATGTTCCCCGACATCTCTGGGAGTTTATTTGTGTCCTCCTTTGTGAAGACAGAACCAAAGTATGTATTTAATTCATCAGCCATTTCTTTGTTCCCCATTATAAATTCCCCTGATTATGAATGCAAGGGACCTACGCTTGACTTTACCAATATTTTTCTCTTCACATATCTATAGAAGCTTTTACAGTCAGTTTTTATGTTCCCTGAAAGCTTACTCTCATATTCTATTTTCCCCCTCTTAATTAATCTCTTTGTCCTCCTTTGCTGAATCCTAAACTGCTCCCAATCCTCAGGTTTGCTGCTTTTTCTGGCCGATTTATATGTCCTCTCCTTGGATCTTATGCTATCCCTAATTTCCCTTGTTAGCCATGGTTGAGTCACCTTTTTTATTTTATTTTTATGCTCCTTATTACTTCCAAAATGTATTTCTTCACACATTTCTACACTAAACTGCTTTTGCCATTTCTTGGCCCAGCCAGCTAGCCTATCTAAGTCCTTCTGTAGTCTTTCACAATCTTTGTTACAATTTATCTTACCTGCCCATTTGGTGTCTCCAGCAAATGTTGATATTGTTCCCTCAAGTCATAAGCCCAGTATATATAGTAAATCAGAGCTGCCCCAACACAAACCCCTCTCGCCACACCTTACCCTTCCAAGAAGTTACCTTTTATCCGTAACCTTTGCTTTTTGCGCTCTAACCATTTCTCTATTCATGTGAGCACCTTCCCCTGAATACCATGTGCCATTACCTTTGCCATGTCTCTTATGTGGTACCTTATCAACTGCCTTTTTGAAAATCCATAGAAAGCACAGCTGCTGCATTTCCTTTATTGCCCTCTCTGTTATTTTTTCAAAGAATTCTATAAAGTTGGCCAAGCATGACCTGCCATTTAGAAATTGCTGCTAACTGGTCTGGATTAGTTCCAAATGCTTAGTAATTTTGTCCAGTATTATGGACTCTAGTAGTTTATCAACAATTAAAGTGAGATTAACTGGCCCGTAATTTACTATCTCACCCTATCTCTGATTTTGAAGAGGGGGGCCATATTTGCTACCCTCCAGTCCTATGACACAATAGTCCTTCCCACAGAATTTTGGAAATTTTGAATTAGAGCCATTGCTGCTTCTTCCCTATATTGCCTCTTCCTTCTCTCCAAATGGTGTTCTGCATCCTCCACCCCTTTAGTGAACACAGTTGAACAATTCAGTCACTAGATGGCCGTTAGACAACTGAGGCGAGTGGGTTTGAACCCTCACTGATAGGCAGCAAGTACCAAATCCTTTTCACAAGCGGCATGATGAATAGCAGGGCTCACCGTAAAACGTGCGAGTGAACTGCCACGTTCCTCCTGACCACCATACTCCATCAAATATTGACTCTACCAGTTAGCGGTGAAGAGCTTTAACAGGAGATGCTTGCCTCTTTCCAACCAAATCACATTAGGCACTAAACCCTGGATATATGAGCGCACAGTCTCATAAGTACCGTTATGGACGTGTCCCCTAGCAGCTGTTGTCTCAGGTCTCTGAGTTTCCTCTCCACCAAACATGACAGACACTTGAAGGAACATACACAGAGCAGCTTGCCCCATGCCAGTTGCCTTGATGCTCCAGATGTCCAAGTCCAGTGGCGTGTAACAGGCTTGATTGAAGTTCTTATTGAGGGCTTTTGGCAAAGCGGCATGTCTGCTACAACTTTGACTCCCCCTTCAGGGTAGTATAGTGACAGCTCGGTGTAGATTGGAACCCTTCCTCACTACAACTCATTCACCTTTTTTTTACCACTAATCTACCTCATAGTTTGGCCCTGGATCTTGCCCGTCGGCTGGAGGAATCTCCTCTATTGCATTCCTAGGGGTTCTCAAGCACTAAGAACACTTTGGGCACATGTCTCGCACTCAAATTTAGCTCTTCTGCTAAAGAGTCCGCCACTAAAATGACTGCTGCTGAGCCAGCTTTCCTGGTTAATATATCTAGTCCAGCGATCATGTTGGTCCAGATGTGCATTCACAAATTCCACCAGCATATTCATCAGGAAAGAAATGGTCAGCAGCATTTACAGGAGTTCTTTGTTCATCCGATTCCATTAGTATGTTGCTCAGCTAATGAAGGAAAATTAAGGGAATGTTTATCCCTTTAAGATATTTGAGGCAGAGCTGAAAGGCTCACTCACTCCTGAATTGGAACACTGTGCCCTGAGCTAGTTATTGACACTTCTTTCTCTCCTCCCAGTGTATACAGGAGAAAGCCTCATTACTACAACCTACTTCATCCATTTTGGTCAGGAGTGCTGTAGATTACTTCAAGTAATGTGTAAATACTTACACAAATATTTCTATAGCTAATATTTAGTGGAATTTGTTTTTAATTTGTATTTTTACAAGTGCAGAAAACTCTTGTGCTTATTAGACAGTCATGTTGCTTCTGGTGTTTTGGTCTCCTTGAAGGGATAATTACAAGTCCTAGCCCTTCTCGGGCTACCCCAGATCAGGCGTATTCCCCAGACGTTCCCCTTCAACTAAAGTTAGAGATAGCCGAATCCTATAAGACACTTAATTGGGTCTAAAGGTCCAGACTATCTCTCCCTAAAGGAAAGGAATGGCTTGAAGATATTACCGTCCTCCGGATAGCACTTTAAATAAGTTTAACTAGACTGTAACCTTGCGGATATTATGAGGATCCGGAAAACCCCCCCCAAAATTCTGCAACTCCTCACAAAAGAGTATACAGAAATTGAGTTCATGAGTTTGATACAGAAATACTCTGTAAGACAATTCTAAAAATATATAGATTTATTAAAGACCGGACATTCAGCTAACAGCTGTTGATTCAATCTCAACTTTAACAGTTCAAAATACAAATAGCTTACATTTCTTATCAGAGATCCTTATTCTCAAATCTTAACTTCATTACATTTCCACACTTCTACTTATTCTTAATCCAGAATATCCACCAAAATCAAATAAAAGTACCTTTTGATCCCCGAGACTCAAAGAGTTAAAAACTTATAGAGCCTGCCTCTGAAGAGTGAGAGAATTGCTTGCCCTGTTCCAGCGACTTCTGTTTTCCCATTTGAAAATCCTATCTTTTGTACTCTTTTTTAGTGGTATATTCTTTGAAGTTTTCTGCTGATGTCAGCTAACCATCTCCAGTCATATCTCTGTTGACTTCTTTCTATTCTTACTGTTAACTTAGCTGTTAACTTTCAGACTTCTGTCTCTACCTTTAGGTGTTTCAAAACCTATCATAAAATATGGTTATGACCAATGTATCTATTTGATGCCATTCTTACGAAATTCTTCTATTCAATTTCTAAATCACCTCTGCTGTTTGAAAGCAGACGTCGTGTCTCTTAACTGTTCCATTGTCAATACAAACACAATGTGATTATTGGTGCATCTATTGAAGTCATATCTACAAAGTCTTCTAAAGGTATCATATTTACAATATGTAAATCAAAACCACTTCAACCAGGGTGTTTCTATGCATTTCTTAGCTACTTCAATTGGTTGTATTACAAACTTTCATTTGATGTTACTTTTACAAAGACTCATGGTTTTTTAATGATCTGTGTTTCTGTTCGAAGTGTTAGTTTTTAACACTTTAAACTGGGTATAGCTATTGTGTTGGTTCCAAACTGCAGACTTCTTGGAACCTCCAACCCTCTGTTTCAATGAGGCCATTGTCTTAGTGTCAACAACAGATACCCATTTCAAAAGCTTATATGGTGTTTACAGCTTTGTGACTCATCTTATCTCAGAAGCCTGTATTCACAGCTTGTGTCATTGAGGCTTTTAGATTTTTAACCCCAGTTTGTCATATTTTAATAAAGCTAGAATTCTGTTCATAGGATGGTGTATTTTTCTGAAATATGGCTATTCCTTTACATCCTTACCTAAGAAAGGATATACTTGCCATAGACGGAGTGCAGCGAAGGTTCACCAGACTGATTCCTAGGATGGCACGACTGTCGTATGAGGAGAGATTGGGCCGACTAGGCCTGTATTCACTAGAGTTTAGAAGAATGAGAGGGGATCTCATTGAAACGTATAACATTCTGACAGGGCTGGACAGACTGGATGTAGGGAGGATGTTTCCCCTGGCTGGGGGGGTCTCGAACGAGGGGTCACAGTCTCAGGATACAGGGTAGGACATTTAGGACTGAGGTGAGGAGAAATTTCTTCATTCAGAGGGTGGTGAACCTGTGGAATTCTCTACCACAGAAGGCTGTGGAGGCCAAGTCGCTGAATATATTTAAGAAGGAGATAGATAGATTTCTAGACACAAAAGGCATCAAGGGGTATGGGGAGAGAGCGGGAATATGGTATTGAGATAGAGGATCAGCCATGATCATATTGAATGGCGGAGCAGGCTCGAAGGGCCGAATGGCCTACTCCTGCTCCTATTTTTCTATGTTTCTATGTTTTCCCTCACTTATAATTTTACCAAGTAAGGCGATGGTAAAGGTAACAAAAAAGGCTTCAGAGTCGATCTATCTCCTCTGATGTTGACATGAAGAATTTGTTGAAAGGATCAAGACTGAAGCATAAGTTCTCCTTCTCTATCACTTCCGAGAAGAAGAAGACCAACCTTTGGTGAGCCTTACCAAATCTACCATGAGAGCTTTCAACATAGCAGGCCATTAACACACCTGAAAAATGCAAAGTACCCATAGCTGATACTTGGCAAGATAAGAATACATGAAACAGTGCTGCCACCCGCCCCCCCCCCCCCCCCCCACCCCCCACTCCACATGTCAGGACAGTGGCAGGAGTTGCTCTGTAGCCCAATGCACCATTTGGGGTTGAAGTGCACACTTGAGAATGGGTAATTCCAAGGCAATTAGCCAAATTATGAAACATATCAACAGTTTGGATTTGTAAGTGATATTGCTGGGAATGAGATTCTTTTAGCTTCTGCCTCAGGATCAGCCAGTCCGAACATAGACAAACAATTCTAGTGTGATCAGTCAATAAGCATTTCATTACAAGGTCCACAGATCAGTGCAAAGGCACACTGGGGACAGGATGCTGGTGCGGGAGAGGCAATTCACTGACTCTCAGTATCTCACTGATGGCAGACTTGCTCCCCAGAAACACGAGTCAGCCTTGGAAATGGACTGCATGAAGCAATTATCTTGAAACTTTTACAAACATGGGGACTTGTATAGCTGGCTAAAGATTGGCAGGTTTCCATCATGGTCTATTTTACTGATACCAGTTTTTTTTCTCCAAATATTTTTAATAAATCCCAAACTGCCGTGTTGGGATTTAAACTCACATTCTGTGAATTACAAGTCCAGGCCGCTGGATTACTAGTACAGTAACATAATCACTACACTACCTTACCCGGCCATTATAGAAGACACTTTCCCGTGGACGGGAGGAAAGATCATGCAGCTCCACTGCAAAAGCCTCTTGGAACGACTCATGCGTTTCCCAATTAGCGAGCTGAACCATTCATGATCTGTGCCTAAAAAAAGCAATGTCTGATTAAAAAACAAACTGAGCTGGAACTGTGTGATGCATTGGGTTAGCCAGACAAACCTGATGGGACCAGAGACGTCTCTCTGTTATCTGTAAGGGCCCCAAATGAACTAAGCTTGGGAAATATTTAACAGTTTTCCCAGCAGGGGTGTGAAGTCACACCAAAAAAACTGAGAATAATTTGGCACAAATTGGCACTTAATTAGCAATATCTCTTGGAGCTGTTAGTGTGGGAAGTGAAAAAAATCCACACTGGTAAGATGCACTTCTGAGGTTGAGGTAACGGCATATTGGTGGGGCAGAGTCGGGGAGGGGAGGGGTTTTATTCTGCTTTGCTGAAAACTGAACTGGGAATGGGTATTGCTGGTGCCTTGTGTCTGAAGCGAGAAGGTATCCCACTGTCCAACACCGAAATCTCTTGCCTCCATGAGCATCAGAAATTATCAATTGGGGAAAAAAACTCAGCATATTGATAATCAGATCTTCAAAAAGTAACTCTATTCCCCACAAACTCCTTCGTGATTAACTAACTGTACGAGGATTGCACCTGCTTTGAGTGTTCAACTCACAGATATTGAGCTGCATAGATTAATGTTGTTACATTTGCGGTGAGGAATATTACATATTACATATCGTAATCGCGGAAATGTGAAACATACATTTCTCATTTGTCCACACTGGGTTTTGGACTAAACTGAACTCGCGTTCTTGTGTGAAATGGGCGGCGATTTAGTGCTACAATCTCCAAAAGGTTGAATAATTTAATTTACCAAGCTAAAGTTAAATTACCAAGCAGAAATCAGAGCAGCTATTTAATGGCGGGAATTAGTATGCAATTGATAAACAATTTTGTACACAGCAAATGAAACAGTTTAATAGACTTAATAGTCCCCTTTGTGTACCTTTGATCAGGTGCTGTTTGCATATTATTCTGCAGTGTTAACCTTGCAGGAGACAGCATCTTAATATTAAAAATGTAAAGAAGGATAAAATGGCAATGGAGGGCAGCACATCATTTCACATTTGAATGGTGAGAAATCAGTTATAAAACATAACTGAATTAGGATGTAAGCATGTAAGAGCGAAATGAATAAACAGTAGGTGCATTGAGCGCACTGAAGATTTGACCTGGCTCCGTGTCCATCGCCACTCAGCCATTGCTGCATGTTGACCATTCTGTGCACGGTCCCAACCTTCCCTCAAATGCATTCTTTCAACGCCAACCGTCTTCTATATTTTTTCCAAGTGGTTTTAAAGTGTAGCTGCTTCTTAACGGCAGCACATGGCTCGACTACGATACTTGGTCTAATTATGGGGACCTGCAACTATCCAATTAGGAAACCGAAAGCATGCAATGCAATTTCTTTCGGGTTTCTATGCTGGCATAATCCTCCCCTCTAGTGGCTGCAGACTGAAAGCTACAAGTCAGCAAACACACAGTCCGGGCACAAAGGGCTGCGCCGAAGTGATTTGAAATATTATTTATTAGGATAAGGCATCCACTGGTGAGAGAAATTAAAAAGCTCAGCCGAATTCAGTCCGTTTAACAGAATTGACTCGATGTTGGGCTTTTCTTGGTTCTATTTGTGTTTTATTTTTCTTTTGCACCACAATTTGTGCCATTTCAGCCAGAGAGGAAACAGTCCTGCCAAAAAGCTGGCACCAAGAGCGAAAATGGATACGTCCTTCAATCACACGGGATCAGGTTGTGCAACCAACTCAAAGTCGTTTGAAAATGTCAACATTTTGACCTGAATCCAGGGAAAGGAAACAAATGTATTTGGTGCATTCTGCAGTTCCAATAGCAATCTGACCGCCTTGTAACACTACAGCAGTGTGAACGACAATATACACGGTTTCACAGAGCTTACCCCAATCTTATTCTGTGTGTGCCTGAGTAGGGATATTTTGGAGGGAGGGGGAGGGGGTTGGAGACAGTTTAGCCTGTGGCCTTTGCGAACCACAGAGTTTAGAGCCTAGAAGTTCCTGTTGGTGATATTAGCGGAGGGACATATAACACGACCAGTTCAAATTCCTCTATCTGTCATTTTAACCGAGGCCTTCTCCTGTTTATTTTTTAATGCTTCCATTAAAATAGCGACCAGAGATGTCTAATAGCACAAATGGTAGGCCTAAATGATTTAATTAAAGTAGAAAGAATTACTCTGTTTTGGGCGTATCACAGAAACACAGGAACAGAACGAAGGGACACTGTCACAATCCAAAGCTGACGTATTACTAGTTAACAACGACATGACATTTGCTCCCATCAGCGGAATTGCTGGGACCCTGAGATCAGACTGCTTTAGCCCCCAACTCCAACATTACAAAACGCTCCTGTGTTAGTTTCACATCTTATTCCTTGACGGCGATTGAAAGTAAAAAGAACCCGTCCCTTAATACGACCACTTCAAATATCTTAACAACATCAACTACAGTCACAGCCTAGACCTGCGCCTTCCACTTATCATGATTTAAAGACTAGGGAACAAATCCAAAATGAAAGTTCTCTGTTATGTCTCTTTCTGCTGCTGGCACCGCCTCTCCAAGAAGGAACATTTCCCCCTTGTACTGTTCTTCATGAAATTGTAAATAAACCTATACGGAACGGGCTTACTATGTAATTACACATAGCAAACAGAGGAAATCTCGTTATTTAACCTGGCACCGGCTATCTCTGTCGCATTTCCTGAAAATACCGCTCCTTCTAAATTTTGCCACCACTTCCACTGATGTAACTATTGCTTGAAGTACTGCCCAAAACATTCAATCTTTACAAACTATCAACGTTTTATCTCCAATACTGGGTACATGTATTTTTTTATTCGTTTATGGGATGTGGGCATCGCTGGCAAGGCCAGCATTTATTGCCCATCCCCAATTGCCCTCGAGAAGGTAGTGGTGAGCCGCCACAGTCTCTGTTTACATTACAACAATGACTACACTTCATAAATACTTCATTGGCTGTGAAGCACTTTGGGACGTCCTGTGCTTGTGCAAGGTGCTATATAAATGCACGTTCTTTTTTCATGGCTGGTTTCAACCATATGGCTGAACATTACCATAACCGCAACCTCATGACCAATTTTGGGTTGAAATGTGAAACACAGTGGTGACAAACAAAAGTGCATCATTAAAACATTACAAAAATAGGTATTTTGTCTGGTTTACTGCTTAAACTACATACTGTATTTCAGACCTCTCCGATTGGCATGTGCTGCATCTGTTAACATCATGGATTCTTCAGCTGCTTGCATCTGGCTGCATCACCATCTATGAGTGTAATTTGTTTTTAGGTCCACTGTCTACATAGCTACATATGGCTTGACCTCATGTTAGCACAAATGGTCAACTTTGATTCATGAGGCGGAGGTACATGGGATGAGGTGTATTACAAATACAAACCTTAGTACTGGGTATTAATGCAACACATGCTTCAATCTCCTCTTTGTAGGTGGCTATTTATGATCTAACATTGCATCATGAGTATAGAAGCACAATACATGACTTAATCTACCTTTATCACAACAGTGACTACACTTCAAAAAGTACTTTATTGGCTGTAAAACGTCCTGAAGTCATGGAAAGCACTATATAAATGCAAGTCTTTCAGCTTTTCTCTTTTCTCACAGCTACTCATAGTTATAGCTGATAAAAGGGGAATGAAATACCAAATTAATTAAATTAAAGGCCTTGGAATGTAATAAATACCACCATTGAAAGATGCAAAGGCCTCTAGTCATTAAGGCTCAACTCATTGAGATTGTTCTAAAATAACATCGACAAGAGCGGATCAGTCAAGTCCAATATGAGCCGACTATACTAGGCTTGATGAGGTTGAATCCATTGTTTTTTTTTATATTCGTTCATGAGATGTGGGCATCACTGGCAAGGCCAGCATTTATTGCCCATCCCTAGTTGCCCTTGAGAAGGTGGTGATGAGCTACCTTCTTGAACTGCTGCAGTCCGTGTGGTGAAGGTATTCCCACAGTGCTGTTAGAGAGGGAGTTCCAGGATTTTGACCCAGCGACAATGAAGGAACGGCGATATATTACCAAGTCAGGATGGTGTGTAACTTGGATGGGAACTTGCAGGTGATGGTGTTCCCATGCATCTGCTGCCCTTGTCCTTCTAGGTGGTTGAGGTTGCGCGTTTGGGAGGTGCTGTCGAAGAAGCCTTGGCGAGTTGCTGCAGTGCATCTTGTAGATGGTACACACTGCAGCCACGGTGCGCCGGTGGTGCAGGGAGTGAATGTTTAAGGTGGTGGATGGGGTGCCAATCTAGCAGGCTGCTTTGTCTTGGATGGTGTCGAGCTTCTTGAGTGTTGTTGCAGCTGCACTCATCCAGACAAGTGGAGAGTATTCCATCATACTCCTGACTTGTGCCTTGTAGATGGTGGAAAGGCTTTGGGGAGTCAGGAGGTGAGACACTTGCCACAGAATACCAAACCTCTGACCTGCTCTTGTTGCCACAGTGGCTGGTCCAGTTAAGTTTCTGGTCAATGGTGACCCCCAGGATGTTGATGGTGGGGGATTTGGCGATGGTAATGCCATTGAATGTCAAGGGGCGGTGGTTCGACGCTCACTTGTTGGAGATGGTCATTGCCTGGCACTTGTGTGGCGCGAATGTTACCTGCTACTTATCAGCCCAGCCTGAATGTCGTCCAGGTCTTGCTGCATGCGGGCATGGACTGCTTCATTATCTGAGGGGTTGTGAATGGCACTGAACACTGTGCAGTCATCAGCGAACATCCCCATTTCTGACCTTATGATGGAGGGAAGGTCATTGATGAAGCAGCTGAAGATGGTTGGGCCTAGGACACTGCCCTGAGGAACTCCTGCAGCGATGTCCTGGGGCTGTGATGATTGACCTCCAACCACCACAACCATCTTGCTTTGTGCTAGGTATGACTCCAGCCAGTGGAGAGTTTTCCCCCCGATTCCCCTTGACTTCAGTTTTACTAGGGCTCCTTGATGCCACACTCGGTCAAATGCTGCCTTGATGTTAAGGGCAGTCACTCTCACCTCACCTCTGGAATTCAGCTCTTTTCCATGTTAACAATGGAATTAGGTATAAGTGATTCAGTAGCTACAGTCAATGTTGGCATTTAGGGCTGAATTTTCCCGGGTTCCACCCAAACGGTGCGGGAGGACCCGGGAAACCTGGAAGTTCGGGTTTCCCAACTCCACAGCATGCGTGCAACATGACGGGCAGATTCCCCGCCCGGAAGTCAGTCTGATTGACAGGCTGATTTCCAGTTGTGCGGGGAACACGGACCAGGACACCGCAGGACCAGGGAAACGCTGGGCCCAGGATGGTCATAGGGTGGTCCGATCCCTGGGAGGGGGCAGATTCCCCCGGGGGGGGGGGGGGTCTGATCCCTGACCCAGGGGCTGTCGCAATCCCCAGGGTGGGGGGGAAATTGCGATCCCCAGGGGTGGGGCGGTG
Organism: Squalus acanthias; assembly: GCA_030390025.1. Lineage (NCBI taxonomy): Eukaryota > Metazoa > Chordata > Chondrichthyes > Squaliformes > Squalidae > Squalus > Squalus acanthias. Next base: position 92,428,865 of record CM059430.1, read on the forward strand.
TTCCCGGACACCAGGGGGGTGGGGGGTAGTCCAATTCCTGACCTCGGTGGGGTGCAGGCTATGGTGGGGGAGTTTGGGGTGCCGGGAGGAAGCACTCCTGCTCCTCCCGGCCCACAAGGATTGCTCCCCGAGGCTGAGGCTGCCTCGTTGCACCTACCGGGAATCCCGAGCCCGGGGATCCCCATCCGTCTGCAGTAAAACCTGCAAAGTAGGTTAAAGTAGAGGCTTCAGGCCTTATTATAATATTTAAATTGCCAACCCGCCTCCTGGCAGCAGGTTGGCAGCCCGCACCCCCGTCCCGCCTGAGTGAAAGGTGAAAGTGGGCGGGTTGGAGTCTGGTTATACATTTTTACAACTTTCACTTTCCACCGCCTCTAATCCACCCATTCTTACCTGTGAAAATTCCAGCCTTAGAGTCAGCTTGTTCAAATTAAGGTGAAGATTTGCAACCAGTCTGGCCAATAAATTGGTCATTTCTTATCTCAGAATAGCATTGAGAGGGGCAAAGGGCTGATCCTGGTCTCTGCTGTAAGTCTAGCAGGCCAATATAATTGGCATTCATTTATGGACCATCAGAAAGGACTTTTAGTCTCGTGATATTGTACCTCTTCATTTAGCCAAGATTGGACCTAAAACATATTAAGGAGCTCTCATTTCTCAAATGTAATTTCCGGAGATATAATGAGGGAGAAATTCAACCCATGGCCATCCGCTTTTCTGGCGTGGGTCTGTTAGATCTCCAATTCTCGCGTTGTAGACCTGACCTGCTGGCCGGCTCAGAGTAGGGGCTGAGCAATTTCCATCCCCCCCACCTCCCCGACTGGTGAGCTACAGCCAGAAGCCCATTTGGTTCCCAGAGCTCACTGAAGGTATTCAACTGAGGCCCAAAGCCAAATTTAGCCGGGGTCTCAGGCCGGCACGGAACGCTGCTCCAAGCTGTCGCTCCACCTTTGGGTGCGAGTCGAATTTCTCAGCAAGTGACATTTACTGTTAAACGGCCGATTCCGAGTCTTCACTTGGTGGGCGCAGTGTCGATAACCGGTATCTTTGTAGAAAGTCAGGCTAACTTGAATCTGTATTACTAACAAATGACAACCTTTGAGACCAGGTAACCCAATAAGCATGAGCTGAATCAGTCATATTTAACATTAAACCATAACTGTCCCTGGCAAGTGCAATGTTGATCTTGGCAGCCCAACAGGAAATAAAGTGAGGCAAAAGGCAGGAAGGAACTGTTGGAAACATGCTGGGAGAGGCACCATGAGAGAAATGGTATTTTAAAAAATACGTTCCTCATTGAACTCTTCAAATGAAGCATCAGTTGAAGTAGTTAAATTCAAATTCATGTTTCAGGAAAACTTTCAATCAAATCAGATCAAGTGCAGGCTGGTTTGCTAATTTGTAATATTTACATTGTATTTTGCGTAACGATTCAGATTTTCATTCATACAGCTTGGTTTCAAAACCTAAACATAAATGAAGTTGTACCATTTATAAGAAAATAATCCTTGGGATGTGGGCACCGCTGACAAGGCCGGCATTTATAGAAACATAGAAACATAGAATCTAGGAGCAGGAGTAGGCCATTCGGCCCGTCGAGCCTGCTCCGCCATTCAATACGATCATGGCTGATCATCCAAATCCAGTACCCTGTCCCTGCTTTAATCCCCACAGTACACATATCCCACCCTACCCCCGTAACCCCACGTATTTAATTCCCCCTAACATATCCCATCCTATCCCCATAACCCCACATATTTAATCCCCCCTAACTCTAAGGGTCAATTTATCATAGCCAAATCAACCTAACCCACACATTTTTGGACTGTGGGAGGAAACCGGAGCACCCGGAGGAAACCCACGCAGACACGGGGAGAATATGCAAACTCCACACAGACAGTCACCCGAGGTCAGATTCGAACCCGGGTCTCTGGCGCTGTGAGGCACCAGTGCTAACCACTATGCCACCGTGTTGCCCAATTTATTGCCCATCTTCAGTTATAAACATTGGGGTAGAAATTGGTATACCTTGTGTCTGCTTTTCAGGAGTGAAATGAACACAATGTGTACCAATTTAGCAGTGGGATGGTCTATGCCCAATCTGTGCAGGTGTTAGTCCCACTGCTAAATTTGTGGGACTTTTTTTTTAGGCCTCCTATGCGGATGCCTAAAACAAGCATTGGGCCCCTGAAATATGTAAATTTGGGGGCTTCAGCTTGTTGAAAGATCCCATCAACACTTGGACATGGCCAGCTCAGGATTCATCAGAGGCCCCTGTGGCTGCTAAGAGAAGAAACATTTTCCAGAGGATCCAGGAGGAGCAGGAATGCTCCCTCTACTCTATAGGACTCGCAATCGCCTCTCCCCCACCCCCGGAACTTATCTGAGGGGCGCTGCTGGCGAAGCAGGCGGCCCAACATTAATCTCATCTCTCGAGCGAGCTGCCTGTGGAGCTGGAACCAGCGGGTATTTCCATCCATCCTTGTGCCTCTCGGTTTGGGTGTACGCCGATAGGCCCAGAAAACAAAAACTACCCCAATTGAGTTTCCTTGGCAGCCACATCAAAGGTGCACTGGGACAAAGGTGGTGGAAAAAGCCTCAAGAAGCTTTGTCTAACTTAGCACTATCTGTAAGGTCAATGTTGTAAACCTATATTTTCCAATATGGTACAGTTTGACTAGAAGCAGGTGCTGCACTGACCCATATGGAAGTGTGCTATTTGCAATCAATTTTCTGAGGTCAGCTCCTCATCATAATGATGCATTACTCCAGCTGCAGAATTGGGTGTGTGAGGAATCACACTGGTGGTGAGAACAGAAAATTACATGTAGCTGAGTGTCAGAATAGGTAGACAAACATTTCTGAAAGTCTTTGAAAATACTTAAAAGTCATCTCAAACCATTGAAGGGCAAGGGAACTAAGACGTGCCAGGGAAAAAAGTGAAGGGGAAGGAATCCCAACATGCAGGGCATGAGTCTGCTACCACAGCCCAAAACCCAAACCTCTGCTTGATGGCTGTTGACATGGAGAGGTGCTGAATGAGGTAGTTGCAAGGAGGGTTGCCACATGTGCTACTCCATGCACGATCCCCACAGGTCAACATTGCAGAATGCTTGCAGGGAGGCCAAGATGACCATTATTGTTGATGGCTGCGCTAACCCAATGGTTGATGCGAGGCTGGCAGAAAGTTGCTGCAGCCAGTATGGTGTGCAGTACCACTGAATGCATGCCACTGTGATTTGGGTGCTTCCAATGAAGCATCCAACATTATGATTAGTCAGGCATACTCATATCATAATGGTATCATGAGGTCTTCTGTCCCAGCTTCCTTTGGGGACAGAAGCTTCCGCATGCACTAATCATCTGCCAAAGAAAGTCATGTTCAACTGTGTTTGAAGATGCAGGAGGGTGCTATTAGTAGCAGTCTTGCCTCTGAGTCAGAAGGTTGTGGGTTCAAGTTCCACTCCAAGGACTTGAACACAAAATCGAGGCTGACACTCCCATGCAGTACTGAGCGAGTGCTGCACTGTCTTTCAGATGAGATGTTAAACCAAGGTCCAGTCTGCCCTCGCAGGTGGACATAAAAGATCCCATGGCACTATTTGAAGAAGTGCAGGGAGTTCTTCCCGGTGTCTTGGCCAATATTCATCCCTTAACCAACATGACTAAAAAGCAAATTATCTGATCATAATCACATTGCTGTTTGTGGGACCTTGCTGTGCATAAATTGGCTGCCGTATTTCCTACATTACAACAGTGACTACACTTCAAAAGTACTTCGTTGGCTGTGAAGTGCTTTGGGATGGTCCTGAGGTCGTGAAAGGTGCTATATAAATGCAAGTTCTTTCTTTCTGACTGGTAGATGAACATATTGATACCATTGCCTGCAGTCTGAGCTCTCACTGTGGAGCTGTCTCTTTTTCTTTCAAACATCTCAGATAGATGTATTCCAATCGGAAAGCCCATTGTTGCCAGTGCTACTACTGGGGACAAAAACATTACAACGATTGACATCAAAGGGTGATGAGAATCCAAGTGCTAGCAGGAAAAGAAAAGTGGCTAATAAATGACTGAATTACACTTAGATCAGCACTACTGTGTTCTTTCCATGACCTTTTGTATACTTACCATTACCTAGCAACCTCAGACATCAATTTTACACGGGAATGGTTACAAATGGACATCCTACATTCTCAACTGTTGGGCATCCCCGTCCCCAAATTAATATTTAAATGAAGCTCCCCCTTCACCACCACCCCCCCCCCCGACCCTGTTTGAGGTGAGTGCTTCCTGCGGCCACAGGAAACAATGGTGGAAAGTGGGACAGGCCAAAAAGTGGCTGGAGATACAGCATGATGGAACTCCACCCGATTTGCAGAAAATCCAGCCTCGTATCTGCCCAGGGATGAAATACTGTAGCTCTGTCCGGCAGCTTGTTGGAGAGTAAAAAGTTGTTTGCTTCTGGATGTAGTGGTGGCCAAATGACAGTCAAACCAGCTGAACTTGATAAGGGATGGGCTACTCGTGGCAGAGTCTATCCTCTACAGCATGAGCGATGGGAGCAGGTTGCCAGCACTGTGCAAGGTTATGACTGGAGCAGTACCACAAGAGCAGACAGTACTCGGATCTCCATGTTTACGCTAGAAACGCATAACCTGTTGTTGCTTGCATGTTCTGTATCAATCCAGAAAGTTTGTACAGCAGCGATGATTCACAATGCTAATTCCCCAGATGTTATCATCTGAAACACTGCACTTGGATGTAGAAGAGGAAGCACCATGCCAACAATAACTTGGTGAACAGCGGTTGCTGATTCAGACATTAGACTATGGGAAATTTCTAACTTATTCATTCACCCCAGAGTACAGTTTTTCCCAAGTCTTTCCTGTGCTCTCATATCCACTGGCATCAAATTCCTAAAGCATCTGACCTTGTTATAGCTCCCACTGGTTTACTTTGTTATTTTGCTACATACTGTACCAAACAGTGATGGAAGATTCTTGGGCACTAAGGAAATCAAGGGATATGGGGATCGGTTGGGAAAGTGAGTTGATGTAGAAGTTCAGCCGTGATCTTATTGAATGGTGGAGCGGGCTCGAGGGGCTGTATGGCCTACTCCTGCTCCTATTTCTTATGTTCTTATGTATATGCATTGGTCTGGCAGGGTATATATTTGCATCCATAATTTCTCACAAATTGAGTAATTGATCTATACCATGCTATGAGGGGCTGGGACAACAGGAAGAACTGAGACATCTAAATACATAGGAAGGAGTGAAATCTGTGAGTAAGCCTGCGTCAGCCATTTTCATGCTGCTGTGAACATTTGGTTACAATACTGCATTGGTAAAGGGAATATTTTGCGTCACATATGGGAAGTGGTGACACCAATGGGTGACAGTGAGCCTAACATGGTTTGGGAGTAGGCAATGCCCAAGCAGACAACTTTGAAAGGACCAACTTCAAGGGACTGGGAGAAGCCTTTGAGAAATGTACTGGATATAGAGCTCAAGAAAACCTCAGTTAAGGAAAAATAGAACACCTTTTAAGAGCATTCTACTGACTATGTAAGGTAACTATGGGCTGCATTTTCATGGTGAAGGCGGGTTGGGGGGCAGAGGGAGGGTTCGGTGGGGGGTGGGCCGTTAGGAGGATTGGGGGGTCGGGCAGAAGATCGGGGGTTGGGCCAGGCCGGGCCGTTAAGAGGATCGGGGGGGAGGGGAGAGGATCAGGGCTTGATGATCAGGGAGGGGGGGGGGGAAGAGAAGATCGCGTCCGGTGACTGGAGGATCGTGGCCAGCCTCCGGCTGATCAGGGATTGGGGGGGAGGGAAGAGAAGATTGTGGCCGGCCACTAGACGATCAGGGTGGAGGGGGGTGGAGAGAGGAACGGGGTCGACCTCAGCATTATCGGTGGGGGGGGGGGGGGGGGGCGGAGTGAGGAACGGGGTCGACCTCAGCATCATTGGTGGGGGGTGGGGGGGGGGGGGTTCCAATTGTAGGGGGTGGGCTAGGCAGGGATCCTGAATCCAGGAGGTATGTGTAAAGGCACTTACCTCCTGAATGCAGCAGTCCTCGCCTTGCTGTAATGAAGTGTGTAAAACCTGGCCAGCTACAGTTAAAAACAAAATGGAGGTTAAAGAACAGGCTCCCAGCCTCATTAAAATATTTAAATTGATGTCCTCCCTCCTGGTAGCGGGTTGGTTGCCCGCCCCTGTCCTGCCCACATCCTGCCTCCCCGCCCCGCCTCCATTAAAACCAGAAGTGGGCGGGTTGGAGGCGAGTTCAGGTTGGGATTCTGATTTTTAACTATTTGACTACCCTCACGCTCCAAACCCACCTTTTTCTTAGGTTAAAATTCCCCCCATGTGTCAAGGACTAATGAATATAGACTAATCAAATGCGACCCTAAATAGATTAACAAGTCAATGTGAAGTGAATCATGAGGAAAAACAAACTCTACAAAACCTATCGGGAGAAAGGTGAGTGAAACCACTGGGAATCTCCAAAAATATAAGAACCGGAGGTCAGGCAGGCTAAGAGGGAACTGGAAAGGAGCATAGCTATAGATGCTAAATAAAACAGTAAGACATTCTTCTAGTTTTGTAAAAGCAAGAGGGTTATCAAAGGGAGAATTGAGATCCATTAAGGATGTAATTGGGTTTGAAAACCTAGGTTTCTACCAAAGAATGGGTTACATGGAGTGAACTGCCTCTCTCGTGTGTACTTATCTTTGGGCTAAAAAAAGGTGAGGACAGAGTGGGATAAGGAACATAAGAAATAGGAACAGGAGTAGGTAATTTGGTCATTCGAGCCTGCTCCGCCATTCAATAAGATCATCCTGATCTTCTACCTCAACTCCACTTTCCTTCACTATCCCCATATCTCTTGATTCCCTTAATATCCAAAAATCTATCAATCGCTGTCTTGAATATACTCAGCGACTGAGCCTTCACAGCCCTCTGGGATAGAGAATTCCAAAGATTCACCACCCTCTGAGTGAAGAAATTTCTCCTCATCTCAGTCCTAAATAGCCGATCCCTTATTCTGAGACTGTGCCCCCTGGTTCTAGACTCCCCAGCCAGGGAAAACATCCTCCCTGCATCTACCCTGTCAAACCCTATAAGAATTTTGTATGTTTCAATGAGATCACCTCTCATTCTTCTAAACTCCAGAGAATATAGGCCTAGTCTACTCACTCTCTCCTCATAGGACAATCCCCCCATCCCAGGAATCAGTCTGGCAAACCTTTGTTACACTCCCTCTAAGGCAAGTATATCCTTCCTTAGGTAAGGAGACCAAAACTGTACACAATACTCCAGGTGTGGTCTCACCAGGGCCCTATATAATTGCAGTAAGACATCTTTACTCTTATACTCAAATCCTCTTGTAATAAAGGCCAACATACCATTTGCCTTCTTAATTGCTTGCTGTACCTGCATGTTAACTTTCAATGATTCATGTACAAGAACACCCAGGTCCCTCTGAACACCAACATTTCCCAATCTCTCACCATTTAAAAAACACTCTGCTTTCCTATTTCTATATAGAAGCAAAGTAAAATCAAATGGCAGAAAAATACAAAAAGAGATCAGTGAAAAAGAGAAAGATCTAGACTTCACTGTGTATTTCTGATCCAGATCATTAATTAGAAAACCAATTGCAAATAGAACAATAATCAAATGTTATCAATGGTTTGGTCACAGTTGAATGGTAGGTCATAAGGAATTGGTGAAAGCTCTCTACAAGCCAAATAACTAGATCTCATTCTAATACTTTGTATAAAAGAAAATATTTTAATTCTTTGTTGCAGTTTAGAAGTTTGAAGGAGTAGAAAGGGGATAATTTGTAAACAGAGCCGATACAATGGGGTAGATTTTCAGCTTACTGCCCAAACGTAAAACTGATGCAGTAGATCGAAAGTCCATTATAGAAACCGCCCAATTTACATTTCTGTCAAAATCAATGGAAATAAAAAATGGGCGGTTTCTATATTGGTTGGCTGATCTGCATCACCAGTTTTATGCCCGAGCTATTTCTCAGACTATCTTCTTGTCCTTGGTGTGGCTCCCCATTGTGAACTGTGCTGATGTACCACTACCTCTTCATAGACCAACACACTGATCATTCTGAATAATGTAATGCGATGATCCAGTTGGTGAGGATTGTAAGATTGTAATGTCAAAGTTGTAAGGGTTGAATAATGCAGATTGTAATGTTCAAATTGGCGAGGGTTGAAAATGTAGATTTTAATATATATATATAGTTTGGTGGGGGGATTAAGTAAATTGGGTATAATCCATGATAATGTGAAATTTTTGTTCTTCAGTTCTTCCTGACTGACTTTCTTGTGCTCTTTTCCTCTCAGCCCTTGTCTCTTGGTCTGGGAATCTTGCTGAACACTCTCCTAAGATGTTGCGATGAATCTTCATTCCAATATAGTGTTGTACAGCCACTTCAGCTCTATCCATTTCCACACTTTCTGAACAAAACAGCACAAGTAAATGTCTATTTGTCAGTTCTGTGCAGAGACCTCCTCAGTCAGCATTAACCAACTGTAGTCTGCCATCAATCAACACAATCAGCTCTTATAGTTGCTAACTGTGAAGTCTGAAATCAGTGTCTAATTTCTGTTAAACCACTGTATCAAATTGTTGTAATTTGTACACTAAAAAAGTTAGAAACTGTAATCTTTCGTAATGAAATATTAGCTTTAAGGATCACAATCATTAAGAATAAAACCAAAACCTTACACTCCTGCTGTTTTTTTTCTGTTATGCACATTTTTCATGAAAAATAACCAAAAGATCGCTGCTAGATAGGAAACATTGAAATAAAAGATAAATATTCCAATCAATGGCTTTAGAGAAATAAAGAATGAGTTTTTACTGTACTTTTAGTTAACTTTAATTGGATTAAATCTCTTTTCTGGGCTTCTAAGTTATAAGGACACATATTAGCAGCATGTTGTGGTAATTAGCAGCAAATATATAGGGCGAAAAATTGAGTCGTGCCCCCTTTGGGGCGCTAACTTCGCCAGGGCGCTACTTTTAGTGTCCCGGAAAAATTAGCACCCCCGCGACCAAAATTGAGTGGTAACGCCCCAAGAGGGAAGCGGGGCGCTACTGGAAGCACCCCGCCTCGGTCTTGGGGCACTGCGAGGGAATATCGCGGCGTTACGTGCCACGGTATTGCAGGCTTTCCTCCCCTTCTTAAAGGGGAGGGGCCTTGCGCAGCGCAACCCGGGGCCCAGATGGGCCCCCGGGGATCAGGAGTGCTGGCAAAAGAGCCCGGCACTCAAGAGAAGTGCCGGGCTCATGTAGCGCAGCCGGCACTCCGCGGAGGGGCGGGTAAGGAGGCCGGGGACGGGAGCGGAGGCAGGTGCTGGCAGGCGGCCAGCAACAAAAATGGCCGCCCAGCACCTCGCCTTTAAATAGCGCTGCCCCGGCCGCAGGTAGGCCCCTCTGACCCCGTCGGACACAGCGTCCGGCGGTATGTCAGGGGGCGCTACCGAAGATTGCAGCTGGGGCACGAGCGTGGCGCTGCGCACGGCAATGACATCATCGCCAGCGGCGCAGCGCCGCGGGGTGCTACCGGTTACCACCGCCGCTAACCTCCCGCTGAATTTTGCGGGAGGCGTTGGCGGTGCTGCGCCCGGGCGCTAGTTGCTTTGCGCCCCGTTAGCACCCACTAACGGGGCACAAAGCAACTAGCGCCCGGGCGCAACCAAATTTTTCCCCCATAATGTTTCCTTACTTATTATTAAAATACCACAATATTATTTCTTGTCTTACCCAAAGTCATGTTCGGTACCACACCTGTATCAAACCTTGGTTAGACCACACTTAGAGTACTGCGTACAGTTCTGGTCGCCATATTATTAAAAGGATATAGAGGCACTGGAGAGGGTGCAGAGAAGATTTACAAGGATGATACCAGAAATGTGAGGGTATACATATCAGGAAAGGATGAACAGGCTGGGTCTCTTTTCTCTTGAAAAAAGAAGGTTGAGGGGTGACCTAATAGCGGTCTTTAAGATTATGAAAAATGTTGATAGAGTGGATACAGAGAGAATGTTTCCACTTGTGGGGAAGAGCATAACTAGAGGCCATCAATATAAGATAGTCACCAAGAAATCCAATAGGGAATTCAGAAGAAACTTCTTTACCCAAAGAGTGGTGAGAATGTGGAACTCGCTACCACAGGGAGTGGTTGAAGCGAATAGTATAGATGCATTTAAGTGGAGGCTAGACAAGCATATGAGGGAGAAGGGAATAGAGGGTTATGCTGATAGATTTAGATGAGGAAAAACAGGAGGAGGCTCGAGTGGAGCATAAATGCCAGCATGGACTGGTTGGGCCGAATGGCCTGTTTCTGTGCCGTATATCCCATGTAATCCTATGTAATATGTAAAACAATTGGCCTTCATTTAAATTCGAGGATATTTAATTTATTTTAAGGGCGCTGTTATGGGAAAACATTACATTGATAAATATTTAAACAGAACCTAGCTGTTAATGTTGGTGCATTTTAGTGTATCCACAATCATCCTGAAGAAAATGGCAAAATTTGTCATGAGGCCATAGATTTGCTGTACATGTTTGCTTCAACTCTGAAGATAAACAATTTGGAGCATGTTCTGTTTCTATGTACAAATTAAAATGTGCACAGAGTCGAGTCAGAGAATGAGACCTGGCCACACTTTACTCACTTTCTCGAATCGCATCAGAAGGGTCATTAGGACTCGGTGGACTAATAAATCACCAACAACAGTTGGTGTTCCTCTGCGAGAGAGAACGATATTTACTTGCTTCTGTAGACACTAATCGTTTCAGATCTACATGGGCACAAAAACTCATCAAAACACATTCAAATCATTTCTGTTCTATTCTCTATAATTGCAGTGAATTGACATACCCTGGATAATTAACCTTTGACAAAAGAACTTAAACTCGTGTGATGACAGAAAATGCATTTACCATCTTTTATAGGGATGTAGCCTTCTCCAACTAGTTACAGAGAGACAGAGATTGTAAAATAATTGCTGTTAATTAAAACAAACTGCATTTCTGACAAAATGCCTCAAAGATTAGTTCAAAAATTTGACACTGTAATTTTTCTATAATTTTGTTCTCTTTGTGCATCATTATAGCAATTAAACTTGACATAGTTGTTTCTCTTTATGATGTTCATTAGTGTTTCTTTTTCATCAGGTTTCAAATATATCGAGTTTAGGACAGATCCCCAGAGAGTCAGCAAAGTTCCACTTGCTTTAAAGTAAACGCACACATTTCCTGCTGCCAAAGAGCCGTGTACAGAATAAATACAGCAGTAAAGTGTCTGGTTCATTATTTTTGTCGTTTTTCGTATGGTTAACATAGTAATTAGCATGGTGTTTCTCATCAATAAAACTCTAAATTAGCCATCTTCTTCTTTAAAATCCTGAAATCAAAGAAGTGAAGAATGTTCCAGAAGTTTCAATAGATTTATCTAGGTTACACTCTTAAGCTGGTATGACGTATTCAGCACCAGTGCCATTTGGCAGGCTCAAAAAACTTTTTGTTTTTATTTCACGATTTCGCTAGCAAACTGCAAAATCAGTAACCTGAAAATTAATTTCAAAAATTGACGTTTAGATTACAAAGCAAGACGTCGTAAGGATGCTAGAAGAGAAGCAGTCAGTATGCCACACCATTATGCTATAATATCTGGTCAACTATGAAGCACTGTTTAGACATACAATGAATGGATTAGTGTTTGGAAAGGTGAGAATGGTCGTCGTTAATTTGCTGCTTGTGTGTTTGTGTATGTATGTAGTGTAAATTATTGAATTGGATTAGAAATCTGCTCTATTTACATGCTTAATGGGAGTCTGTTCTGGAAATTAATGGAGTTTATTTTCAACAAATAAATGAAACATTCAAGCAGGGTGTACTATTTAAGGTAAATGGTTAAGAGGGTATATAGCATTTGGAAATCTAGTTGCTGATGTGGCAGATAGGTATGCTAACTTGTAGAATATGAAAGTGGGTATAAATATAACAGTCTGCTTAACGCTATTGTAACTCAGTAATATGTAGCATGGGAGAAGTTTACTTTTTGGGCTGCAATCTGCAGCCTTAAAGCCATTAAGACCATTACGCGGCAATCTAAAAGAAAATGAACAGATTCCTACGTTAAGAAAGTGCGTAGGACGCTTTCTGCTGGTGATGTGCTAATTCCCCAATGTGCCATCAGTAAGTAATTAGAATGTGTGGGGGCAAACTGAACATCAGCATGGGCTTGTTTATTCTCATTATTTTATAATTTTAAAAACCCCCTAGGTGATATGACAGAGCAGTATAGAACATAATTCAGATTATTAGCATACTAATTGGACACAAATATAGGCCCACTACAAGGGATCCAACTGAATAATTTCACATCAACCTAATTCCACGATGAACAGTTCAATATTAATTGGGAAGAATCAAATTCATTATTAAATGTCACACTCTTTAAAAAAAAATTCTGCTACCTTATAATCTTTTATCACTTCACATTTTACAGGGGTTCAGTGATTCAATTCAATTTTCCAGGGAAATGACTCATTACTATATTTACAAATATATTGAATTTATATATAAATATATATATTATATAAATTGATGGTGCAAGTACTTTTATGTTTTATTCGCAAGTGTCTTAAGAAATACATAAAACATTAAAAAAAAATATTGCATATTTTATAACTCCATGCTCTGAATGCAGGGAAAACCACACTGCTTAAAATATTCAGAGAGCTGTGTCACAAGCACAAATACCTTAAAACTTCTTGTACATAAATGTTTTAGCACGTTAATTATGTGTACATATTATCGAGAAAATATTTATAGTTGCAGTTTACCTTAGCCAATGACCACAGCTTAAGGTACAACTGAATGGTTCATTTTCTGTATCTATATCAATGAGAGAATTGTATACCTTTGTCTAGAGTCACAGAGGGAGGCCATTCAGCCCATCACACCTGTGCTGGCTCTCTGAAAGATCTATCTACTTTGTCCCAATTCCCATCCCTTTTATTTATTTTTATTTTTTCAAATGTTTCTCCACTTCCCTTTTAAAAGGCTATCACGGATTCTGCTTCCAGCACTGTTTCTGGTGGGACATCCCATATCCTAACGATCCTCTGTGTTTAAAAGAAAAATCTACTTGATACTTTTGGTGGGGATCATTTATTTGTTAATTTAGACACAAATGTAGAGTGAAATTAGCCAAAAACCCTTTTCTTTAAAAGGTACTGTTGCAGTGTACTCTGTTAAGTCGAAGAGATTTTTATCCTCTAGGATCATTCATAGAAATGGTTTTGACCAGTCATTTTTCATATTGCAACAGAACAGTTGTGAATGAAGTTGATTGTTTCTCAAGCACTGCCAATTAAAAATGTTATATGGTATGTTCATTTAGGCTTTTGGCTATGACATTTATTAAAGACAGATTTTCCTTGTACTGACCCACTGCTATTAATTGAAGTAGATGATTGCCTGGCTCATTTTAACAAATGACCTTTTTATTGTTGATGAGGAAGTTTTTTTCTGACATGTAAGAATTTAACTACTCTTTGATTTTTACATACTGTTGTTCCAACTTTGATGCCCATTCGCCCAGACTTGCAGTCCGTGGCTAATTCTGCCAGTGTCACAAAAAGTGAATTTAATCATTAAAACACAATTCCACTGGTTTCACAATCAGTTCATTTATCAGTTGACTAATTTTTGACTAATATCTTTTATTTTCCTATTACAACTTCCAGTTTTGAAATTATCGTTATCCTTTGTTGGAATTAATAATCTCGATAACCTTTGTTGGTCCAACTGCTACTAGAAGCAATTATTCTTTTAATTTGGTCTTTATGGAAAATGAAACTATTTTTGTCCTAGCTTTCTTGATGTCTAAGTTTCGCCTTCACTGTAAAAAAATAATATTCTAATTTGCAGTAACCCTCTATAAACGGTCAAATATTTGTCTTTATTTGCAAGCATTGATACGTGTACCACTGAGTGAAATGTCTTTTGTTTGAAGGTAAGCCAGGAAAAAAATGATTCTGAATCCAGCTTCCCTTTGTACCACTTCACAGAGCAGATCTCCTACACTGACAGGATGTCCACTTTGTATTGTTTGGCTCAGTTCCAGTGTCCTCCATATAAAAGGAATCTCCTGATTTACATATCAAAGAGAGAAAGAATAAAATGGTTCTAATGGTCTCAGAGGAGAGCCAAAAAATATGAGAGTGCAGAAATAATGCCAGCCCTTTTAAACAAAAAAAACATTGTAGGGAATTGTATGAATATATAAGCATTTGTAAATAAAGAAACACAATTAATTGTTTTAAAAAATGAACTAAATGGCATGTAATTATGAACTGCAGAATGAGGGAAAAAAGGTCTAATCTTCCTTAAATGTATTTCAGTATAATCCCTTTGATGAGAAATGAAACATACATAAAATAGACTGGATTCCTTGGAGAATAGGTTTCTCTGATACGTGCTTTGAACTATGAGCTGCTCAGAAATGTTTGACTTGTGATGAAGGCTATCCATTATTAAAGCTCAGCCATATTGAGAGAAAGCCAATCTATTTCCTACAGAACCCAAGTACAGGCTCAACTGTACTGCCATGATCAAGGGCCCGGGGTGGAGTTGGGTTTAGTCTGTAAAGAGTTTACTTTTATAAACAGACTTGGGGGAGAGGATTTGTTCTGGTCACTAATATGAATACATTCCAAAAGAATATGTTTATGATCATTGGTACACATAGCAACCAGAATATTCCCTCTTGCTCCATTCCATTTCCAAGAATCAATTGTTATTAGTTATTCATCAACAAACACATTTACAATGAGAAGGTGATTCATCCTTACTTGTTTCAAATAAGTATGTGTTTTATGTTTGTGTGAATTGGTCCAATTTTTATCTTCAACCAGTGTAGTCATCATCTTAAGCCCTTGACTGTCCTTATCAGTTAAAACCATAACAAGAAAAGGCAAAATTCTACAACAGAATATGCTCAACTGGTTCTTTCATGAATGCTACGCAACCCACTTGATCAGCTGAGGAACTAGTCAACCACAGGCAGGAATAGAAAGCTTTGAGAAATGGCTTCAGGCTCCCCTTGATACTCAAGAACATTTCCAAGACCTTAGTACAGTATTCTAGCTCACATTATTCAACCAGTTCACTGCAAATGACTCATCCATGATGAGAGCAGAACAGAAACCACCCTGTGCTGCAGGGAGTTCAGTTATTCATCACTACCCTTTCATCGAAAAATTCTCAATCATATATTTGAATGATTACTTATGCAACTCTTTTTAAAAGATCTGATAGATTTGTTTCCTTGCATCTACCAGATCCATATCTCTCAGATCTTTAAAGACCTGGATCATGTCCCCTTTGCAACTTCTCTTTCTCCATTGAAAACAAATGAAGCTCTGCGATTCTCTTACCATAACTTGGAGCTCTAACTCCCAGAAATATGCCTGTCACTTTTTTCTGAATGTTCTCCAACATATTAATATTTTTAAGAAATGAAAGTCCCCAGAACCACAAATATTCTAATGCCTTGATTTATGATCAAATGTACTTAAAATGGAGCTCCCCGTTTGTTCAGTAAATTTATCCAGTGAATATCTCTACAATCCATCCTGAGTTACCAGATCTTGCCTTGGACCATAGTAGAGCTCCTATAATTGGCTTTAGCATACCGGGGCTAGAGAGCTGAAAATCGGTTTCCCATCCCTGATTGCTATCCACCATCCCCAGCTCAAAATGTGAACATGTGTAGATTTCGGGTAAGCACAAGGTTGGGTTCGGCTATAATCTCCTCGCCCATCATTGTCAACTTGTCTGAAGATCACTCGGGCAAGGTACAGGATGGCAACTTTACTGAGCAAAGAGTCAGGAGACAAAGGGAAAGGGAAAGAGAAAGTAGGCGAGAAAAAATTGCACTTGGGATAGCTGACTAAGCCTTGTTGATAATAGCATCACATTGACTGGAACCTTCAGTCACCAGTTGTATTTCAAATCAGGATCTACTCACTCCCTGTGTCTCCTTTACAAAATCTTAAACAACTGCTCACAATCAAATGTTCCCCTGTTCTGTTGTGCCCTAGCTGGAGAAGAACCCTTCCCAGATCTTCCTGTGTGGAGATTGGCTTGATAGGATGCCACTTAAACTGGCTACCAACTTCCTTAGTGGGGATCTCTAGAAACTATCTACTGCTGTTCTCTAATGAATAGGACCCTCTTGACTTAATGAATGGAAAGCACATAGGAAGACTTAAATGACTTCCATTGTCTCAAGGTGAAGTGGTATGTGAGAAACACAAACTGATTCATCCAGCTTTAATACAAATCCTCCAGAACTTCTGTCCCATGAATTTAACCCCTTGCAAGCTGAAGCTAACTTAGTAGTAACACTTCGATATAAATCATGCCAAAATCCTTCCATGGTGAAACAGCCAGAAATCCCAAAGCGTGACATTGCACTCCCATCATAAAGCTATGCTTGAAGGGAGCATAGGTTGGAGAATTGGTGTTGCGCTGTTGTAGTCCTACCTCTGACCTGTACTTCATTTTAGTGTGTCTCCCTACTGAATTTACCCTGTAACGCGTATTCAATGGAACTTCATGCAACTCCTCTATATAGCATAGAGTGCAATGTTACACTAAAGCACTATATACTCAGACCAATCATTTCCCTAACATTAGGAAATGGAGTAAAATATACCCCATAGTTTGTTCTAATGGGAATCAGAATTGTCTGGATGTTGCCAGTGCCGATGCTTTTGAGTCTATTATGTTTATACATGCATCATTTGACTAGTAAATATAGTTGCTTTGGAATGTTCAGTTTATCAAAAGAACTTTTCTACCAAATGAATAATTCATAACTA
Source organism: Squalus acanthias (assembly GCA_030390025.1). NCBI lineage: Eukaryota > Metazoa > Chordata > Chondrichthyes > Squaliformes > Squalidae > Squalus > Squalus acanthias. Next base: position 92,445,797 of record CM059430.1, read on the forward strand.
GTAGAGTAGCTTGAACTTTGGTAGTCTTGAACATATAACAGATGGGAACTGTCTCTCTCTGGGTTATCAATTCAAGCTACTCATACAGTAGCTGAAAACTTTAGACATTAATCAAAGAGATGTGTTTTCATGCAGTCTTCATTTACTGAATTCACTATTTTATCTTTCATCACCTCAAGTAGCCATTGTGGGACTTCAAATAACTATTAGCTAATCAGACACCCTAATCTGTAATGGTGCCTAATAACCAATGAATGATCTGGTTCACTTATTTCTGCTCGAAATTCCTGGATCATCAGTACCAAATAATGCAATAAATCATTCTTAATATTCCGTATCGCGATCAGTATATATTATTGCTGATATAATGGACCTGTCAGAATTTGAACATTTTATGTTGCTAATACTTACTGGTTGAGATGGTGTATCCAAATTTCCATATTAAGTGCAAAGATTATTTATTTCTCTGAGCATTTTCACTTTTTTGTGTGGAGAACAAATACTTATTTTATTTCTGTTATTGCAACAAATTCTTCACTTGCATTACTATCTCAGTGAAGAACTTGCAAAAGATAAAACTAATTCTAGAGGTTAACTAGTTCTCTTGGAAGTTAAGCTGTAGGAATGTCTCAGGACTGTGCCACGTGGTTATTAAGCTCATTTAAGTCAGTTAATGCAAGAGGAAAGATTAAGTTAGCTCATTTGCCTTAAGCAAGTTTGTTCACTTACGGGCTATCAATTCATGCTGTCAGTTTGATATAGCTTTACGACATGAGGGAGCCAAAGATGATCTGAAGAAAAAGAATGAGGAGATGCTCGACAAAAACCCTAAAATATAAGTTTCCAAACTAGTGCCTCCAGGTGCTGGCAGGCCCCCAAGACGATCCCAAGGGATCCCTGAGGTCATTATATTTCTGTCCATTTGTCTTCAGATTGCTGTATTTGTTGATTTACTAACATGTTATTTCTGTTGTTCAGTACTAACAAAAAATGCTTTCTGTAATGAGAGCACTGTTTTCCTTTCGGTAGCTGACACCGTCTTTCAGAAGCTAGGAGAGAAGGACCCAGAGAGTATGTCAGAAGTTGCAGGGAATCCTCTGGAGTGTGTCAGTGTTTGCAGTGGGTACTCGGGATGTGTCAGTATTTGCAGGGGGTACTCGGGATGTGTCTGTATTTGCAGGGGGTACTCGGGATGTGTCTGTATTTGCAGGGGGTACTCGGGATGTGTCAGTATTTGCAGGGGGTAGTCGGGATGTGTCTGTATTTGCAGGGGGTACTCGGGAGTGTGTCAGTATTTATAGTGGTTCCTTGGGATTTATCAGTATTTGCAGGGGATTTTTTTTTTTTTATTCATTCATGGGATGTGGGCTTTGCTGGCAAGCCCAGCATTTATTGCCCATCCCTAATTGCCCTTGAGAAGGTGGTGGTGACCTGCCTTCTTGAATTGCTGCAGTCCGTGCGGCGAAGTGGTGTGTGACTTTAAGGGGAACTTGGAGGTGGTGATGTTCCCATGTGTCTGCTGCCCTTGTCCTTCAAGGTGGTAGAGGTCGCGGGTTTGGGAAGTGCTGCCGAAGAAGCCTTGTCGAGTTGCTGCAGTGCATCTTGTAAATGGTACACACTGCAGCCACGGTGCACTGGTGGTGTAGGGAGTGAATGTTTAAGGTAATGGATGGGGTGCCAATCAAGTGGGCTGCTTTGTCCTGGATGTTGTCAAGTTTCTTAAGTGTCGTTGGAGCAGCACTCATCCAAGCAAGTGGAGAGTATTCCATCACACCCCTGACTTGTGCCTTGTAGATGGAGGAAAGGCTTTTGGGAGTCAGGAGGTGAGCCACTCGATGCAGAATACCCAGCCTCTGACCTGCTCTTGCAGCCACAGTATTTATGTGGCTGGGCCAGTTAAGTTTCTGATCAATGGTGACCCCCCCAGGATGTTGATGGTGGGGGATTCGACGATGGTAATGTCATTGAATGTCAAGTGGAGGTGGTTAGACTCTCTGTTGTTGGAGATGGTCATTGCCTGGCACTTGTGTGGTGTGAATGTTACTTGCTACTTATAAGCACCAAGCCTGGATGTTGTTCAGGTCTTGCTGCATATGGGCATGGACTGCTTCATTGTCTGAGGAGTTGCAAATGGAACTGAACACTGTGCAATCATCAGTGAACTGCCCCACTTCTGACCTTACAATGGAGGGAAGGTCATTAATGAAGCAGCTGAAGATGGTTGGGATCCTTGAGTTTCTGAAACTGTTTTGTAGGGCATTCTCGGAACTGTGTCAGTATTTGCAGGGTGTCCTACTGGAGTGCGTCAGTATTTTCAGGGGATTGTGCGAAAGACTGATATTTAGAGGTCCTTAGTAGATGAGAACCATATAAATATATATATAAATTTAAGTGCAGCCATTGACCAACTAATCTTACCCATAATTACTCCTGGGTATGAAAATACTAAGGCTTGTTCAAAATGTAACCGCAAGGACAGTCAGAAACAGTCTTGACGAGTTCTGATAATGGACAGTCACGTAGCTTACACAGCTGACGTGGGCTCCTTGATACAGAAGGTATGAGGTCAGGCCTTGTACTGGTTGTACCAGGGAAGATAGGGATAAGAGAGATGAGGTAAATTCCAATGGGGTGAAGTACATATAAACGAGATAACGATGAACATGATGAAGTCGTAGGGAAAATACTGGACTAGGCAGTGCCAAGATGCTAACCTTAGTCTGAGTGACAATGGTATTTTGACCATTAGAACCAATTAAAGAAGGTGATTTTGTTAAAGACCATATATGGACACTGGTCAAATGAACTTTTGATAAAAAAAGGGTTAAAACCTCGATACTCGAAGAGCAACTTCACACAGATCTACCGCGAAGACCCAAGAGCGAAGGAACAGACTGAAGACAACATCTCAAGGCTCCAGAGAGCAAGGGCTGCGAGCTACTCGCTAAACTATTGCCTGTTGTTAAGTATATTACTTTGCACTACGCTTAATAAATTCTTTACCTATTGCCCATGTACTACTGGTTGCTACCTATTTTGGTGTCTCGTCCAAGAACTCTGAGAAATCATAAAGTTCTTCCAGGATCCTCGGGGGTGCGTCAGTATTTGCAGGGGATCACAAGGAGTGTGTCAGTATTTCCAGGGGGCCCCGGGGAGTGTGTCAGTATTTGCAGGGGCCCCTGGGAGTGTGTCAGTATTTGCAGGAGGCCCCTGGGAGTGTGTCAGTATTTGCAGGGGTCCCTGGGAGTGTGTCAGTATTTGCAGGCGCCCCTGGGAGTGTGTCAGTATTTACAGGGGTCCCTGGGAGTGTGTCAGTATTTGCAGGGGCCCCTGGGAGTGTGTCAGTATTTGCAGGGGGCCCCTGGGAGTGTGTCAGTATTTGCAGGGTGTCCCTGGGAGTGTGTCAGTATTTACAGGGGTCCCTGGGAGTGTGTCAGTATTTGCAGGGGGGTCCCTGGGAGTGTGTCAGTATTTGCAGGGGTCCCTGGGAGTGCGTCAGTATCTGCAGGGGGCCCCTGGGAGTGCGTCAGTATTTGCAGGGGCCTCTGGGAGTGTGTCAGTATTTGCAGGGAGTCCCTGGGAGTGTGTCAGTATTTGCAGGGGTCCCTGAGAGTGTGTCAGTATTTGCAGGGGCCCCTGGGAGTGTGTCAGTATTTGCAGGGGCCCCTGGGAGTGTGTCCGTATTTGCAGGGGGTCCCTGAGAGTGTGTCAGTATTTGCAGGGGCCCCTGGGAGTGTGTCAGTATTTGCAGGGGGCCCTGGGAGATTGTCAGTATTTGCAGGGGTCCCTGAGAGTGTGTCAGTATTTGCAGGGAGTCCCTGGGAGTGTGTAAGTATTGGCAGGGGTCCCTGGAAGTGTGTCAGTATTTGCAGGGGCCCCTGGGAGTGTGTCAGTATTTGCAGGGGCCCCTGAGAGTGTGTCAGTATTTGCAGGGGTCCCTGAGAGTGTGTCAGTATTTGCAGGGGGCCCTGAGAGTGTGTTAGTATTTGCAGGGGTCCCTGGGAGTGTGTCAGTATTTCCAGGGGTCCCTGGGAGTGTGTCAGTATTTCCAGGGGTCCCTGGCAGTGTGTCAGTAATTGCAGGGAGTCCCTGAGAGTGTGTCAGTATTTGCAGGGGCCCCTGGGAGTGTGTCAGTATTTGCAGGGGCCCCTGAGAGTGTGTCAGTATTTGCAGGGGTCCCTGAGAGTGTGTCAGTATTTGCAGGGGGCCCTGAGAGTGTGTTAGTATTTGCAGGGGTCCCTGGGAGTGTGTCAGTATTTCCAGGGGCCCCTGGGAGTGTGTCAGTATTTGCAGGGGGCCCTGGGAGATTGTCAGTATTTGCAGGGGTCCCTGAGAGTGTGTCAGTATTTGCAGGGAGTCCCTGGGAGTGTGTAAGTATTGGCAGGGGTCCCTGAGAGTGTGTCAGTATTTGCAGGGGCCCCTGGGAGTGTGTCAGTATTTGCAGGGGCCCCTGAGAGTGTGTCAGTATTTGCAGGGGTCCCTGAGAGTGTGTCAGTATTTGCAGGGGGCCCTGAGAGTGTGTTAGTATTTGCAGGGGTCCCTGGGAGTGTGTCAGTATTTCCAGGGGCCCCTGGGAGTGTGTCAGTATTTGCAGGGGGCCCTGGGAGATTGTCAGTATTTGCAGGGGTCCCTGAGAGTGTGTCAGTATTTGCAGGGAGTCCCTGGGAGTGTGTAAGTATTGGCAGGGGTCCCTGAGAGTGTGTCAGTATTTGCAGGGGCCCCTGGGAGTGTGTCAGTATTTGCAGGGGCCCCTGAGAGTGTGTCAGTATTTGCAGGGGTCCCTGAGAGTGTGTCAGTATTTGCAGGGGGCCCTGAGAGTGTGTTAGTATTTGCAGGGGTCCCTGGGAGTGTGTCAGTATTTCCAGGGGTCCCTGGGAGTGTGTCAGTATTTCCAGGGGTCCCTGGGAGTGTGTCAGTAATTGCAGGGAGTCCCTGAGAGTGTGTCAGTATTTGCAGGGGGTCCCTGGGAGTGTGTCAGTATTTGCAGGGAGTCCCTGGGAGTGTGTCAGTATTTGCAGGGGTCCCGGGCTGTGTGTCAGTATTTGCAGTGAGTCCCTGGGATTGTGTCAGTATTTGCAGGGAGTCCCGGGGAGTGTGTCAGTATTTGCAGGGGTCCCGGGGAGTGTGTCAGTATTTGCAGGGGCCCCTGGGAGTGTGTCAGTATTTGCAGGGGGTCCCTGGGAGTGTGTCAGTATTTGCAGGGGTCCCTGAGAGTGTGTTAGTATTTGCAAGGGCCCCTGGGAGTGTGTCAGTATTTCCAGGGGTCCCTGGGAGTGTGTCAGTAATTGCAGGGAGTCCCTGAGAGTGTGTCAGTATTTGCAGGGGGTCCCTGGGAGTGTGTCAGTATTTGCAGGGAGTCCCTGGGAGTGTGTCAGTATTTGCAGGGGTCCCGGGCTGTGTGTCAGTATTTGCAGTGAGTCCCTGGGATTGTGTCAGTATTTGCAGGGAGTCCCGGGGAGTGTGTCAGTATTTGCAGTGAGTCCCTGGGATTGTGTCAGTATTTGCAGGGAGTCCCGGGGAGTGTGTCAGTATTTGCAGGGAGGTCCCTGGGAGTGTGTCAGTATTTGCAGGGGGCCCTGGGAGTGTGTCAGTATTTGCAGGGAGGTCCCTGGGAGTGTGTCAGTATTTGCAGGGGTCCCTGGGAGTGTGTCAGTATTTGCAGGGGTCCCTGGGAGTGTGTCAGTATTTGCAGGGGTCGCTGGGAGTGTGTCAGTATTTGCAGGGAGTCCCTGGGAGTGTGTCAGTATTTGCAGGGGTCCCGGGCTGTGTGTCAGTATTTGCAGTGAGTCCCTGGGATTGTGTCAGTATTTGCAGGGAGTCCCGGGGAGTGTGTCAGTATTTGCAGGGGTCCCGGGGAGTGTGTCAGTATTTGCAGGGGTCCCTGGGAGTGTGTCAGTATTTGCAGGGGGTCCCTGGGAGTGTGTCAGTATTTGCAGGGGTCCCTGAGAGTGTGTTAGTATTTGCAAGGGCCCCTGGGAGTGTGTCAGTATTTCCAGGGGTCCCTGGGAGTGTGTCAGTATTTGCAGGGAGTCCCGGGGAGTGTGTCAGTATTTGCAGTGAGTCCCTGGGATTGTGTCAGTATTTGCAGGGAGTCCCGGGGAGTGTGTCAGTATTTGCAGGGAGGTCCCTGGGAGTGTGTCAGTATTTGCAGGGGGCCCTGGGAGTGTGTCAGTATTTGCAGGGAGGTCCCTGGGAGTGTGTCAGTATTTGCAGGGGTCCCTGGGAGTGTGTCAGTATTTGCAGGGGTCCCTGGGAGTGTGTCAGTATTTGCAGGGGTCCCTGGGAGTGTGTCAGTATTTGCAGGGGTCGCTGGGAGTGTGGCAATATTTGCGAAGGGGGTCCCTGGGAGTGTGGCAATATTTGCAAAGGGGGTCTCTGGGTGTGTGGTAATATTTGCAGGAGGTCCCTGGGTGTGTATCATTATCTGCAGGGGGGTCCTTCACACATATAAATTTGAAAGCCTCTACTACCCAGAGTTAAGATACCCATGGCAAATGCACATGCAGATTCTGAATCTGCTGTTCCTAAATTGCTGTTTATGACATTTTCAAGATATCCTGCACAGATCAAGAGCAGTATTGGAAGAGGCCAAAATAAAACGGTTTTCAAGGCTTGCTGTAGGAACATATGGACAATACAAACAGGAAAAGACCAGCTAGTCCTGTGAGTCTGTCCCATTCAGCCATGTTGCAACTAAGCAGCATGACCTTTAATGCTCGCCACCCACGTGTAATCTCCTGGGAAAGGTAAGAAAAACAGATTTATAAAACCCCACGCAATTCAGGGAAAAATTAATTCTGGGAAATTGCTTTCCACGATCAAAAACAAATTTCTGGAGATAACCGTGACCACGTGCTAAATTACTCAACATCACACCTACCTTTTAGATGCAGTGATATCAGCCTCCTCCAGGAACCTGCCCAGCTCCCTTTTGAACATCTGTGTCTGCAGCACAATTTGGCAATCTGTTTCAAAAGTCAATGATCCTCCAGGAAAAGAAACACCTCCGAACATCTGACCTAGTTCTATGCTTACATAGCTTGTGCACATGTCCCCTTGTTCGGCCTAACTTATCTAATTCAAATAATCTGTCCACGTGTATATAGTCAAGTCCCGTCATCATTTTAAATACTGCAATCCAGTCTCCCCAAAGTCTATGGCTGGATTTTCTCAGCGGTGTCGGGATGGTGGCGGGATAGCTGGTTGCCAGTTTCCGGTTCCGCTCCCGACTGCAGCCGCTCTGTCAAAGGGATTTTCCTTTGATTGGGCTTGTTAAGCCCGCCCTGCGGGCTTCCTGGTCAATTAAGAGGAAGCGGGTCTGATGACGTCATTTGATGATGCGCTATCAGCCGGTTTCCTTAAAGGGACCATGGCCGCAATGAGTTTGACAGTTGTGCTGTCAATGTTTTACAGCATTGAGGTGCTGCAAACACTGACAAACACTGCACAAAGGTGGACGGTTGCACCCAGGCTCTCCAAAGACTCCCTCCATATGCTTATGGAGGGAGTCACAGCACGCAGGGAGGTTCTCTTCCCTTCCAAGGGCGGAAGAGACCTCTGCAGGACACCAACACAGCCTGGTTGCACATTGCACAGGAGGGCACAAGCAGGGATGTGGTCAGGAGGACCAGGCTGCAGTGGGCAAACCTTTCAATGATCCCAGTGGATCACGAAATGTTACTGCAAAGCCACACTCAACCTCATCCTGCTGTGCCACTCATCACATCCCCATCACTCTGCCTTCCCTACCCTACTCCTGCTCATCTTTACTCACACCAACTTACCTTGCACCTCCACCCATCCCTCTCTATCTACATTATCACTTCCCCATCTCACTAGCCACCCCTCACACTCACCTTCATCCTACTGCTAGCATACTAACTAACAACACACAAGGGTAGGCACTTGAGAGGTTTAGCCAATGTCCATGTGAAGTTTCTGTTAATGTGTTGTCATACAGTGAAATCTATATTTTCAACACTGGCCCTTATTGGACAGATCTGAGCACACCTTGAGAAGTGTCTTACTGAGTTCCAGTGAATGTTGAGACAGAACTTCCCCGCCACCCCCCCCCCCCCCCCACCCCCGCTATAGTTGTAAGTGTGCACGGAATGGCTTGGATATTAAAGGGATGCTTCACGGTGCTGGTGTGGGATGGTGTCAACCTGGCGCATCATGTGGCAGCCAGGTTTTACAGTGTCAAGTGAAGTAAATCTGGCCATGGTGATGCCATCGCTGGGCTCCTGGGCAGCAATGTTGTCAGGGGCTGATGCCCTGTGTACTGTGCAGCATCATGTGATGACGGAGAAGGTTGTTGTTGTTGTTGGTGCTGCTGGTGTGTCTGGTGATGTTGGTGTTGGGGCTGAGCATGGAAGGAATCAGAGGAGGAAGGTGAGATAGTTTCTAGGGCACCGATGTTGCTGCAATAGATGGCAGCTGCAGGTGAGATGACAGAAGCGATCTGTCAATGGTGAGAGAGGTTGTTCCAATGAGGTGGCACTGGACATACAGTTGGCTCAAAACACTTGCAAGCTAAAGAAATCTCTATAATGTCTTACAAATGCAGTAACCAACAGTTTCTGCATTCTGAAACTGACCATCTGCAACATGGCATCCTTTACACCACTTCTGCAGCTGTCAGCTTATCAGATACATCAGAGCAGACTCAACTCATGCCAGTGTGAGCTGGCGTGTTCCCCGAGCAGCGGGTAACCCATGGGGGAGCTCGTAAAATTGCAAGGAAGTTTCAAAATACCATTAAATTGGCTGTTAACAAGCCATTTAATGAGTCCAATTGTCTCCCCCGCCGCTTGATGTTGGGTCAGTTCTCCGCTGACAGACCCGACACCTGGGAGACTCACGTGGAGGTGGGTTGACAGTGAGTTTCCTACCTGCTGTCAATCTTTGCTATTTTGACATCGGACCCGCCTCCAAACCTGCCCTCTGAGCGCTGGCAAAATCCAGCCCTATGTTTTTCTAGAGTAAAAAGGCTCAGTTCCCTAAGCCTATCGTGTTAGCTAAGGGTTTATAAATTAATTTAGTTGCCCTTCTGTAAACTTTATCTATGGCCTCTATATCTCCCTCTGTATCTCCCAGCATGTGAGGGGACCATACCTGGACACAGCATTCTAGATGAGGCCTATTCAAGGTCACTATGGTGCTCCTTGTTTTGGATTGTATCGTTCTAGCTATACATCCTAATTCCCTATTTTCTTTCGCTATAACCTCTGAGCACTGGTTGTGGATATTTAGAGACTCATGTACGATAACACTCAGATCTCTTTCAATTTCAACAGACTTAATTCAGAGCCCAGCATGGTGTACACATGCTTGGCATTAGCCCTAACTGCACGCATCACACTACATTTATCAACATTAAATGTAATTTGCCAAATGAGGGCCCATTCCCCCATTGCGTGTCGATCAGATTGCAATTTTTTCTGCTCCTCAGGGGTTTTGACACCAGCACAAATCTTCATGTCATCTGAGAACTTGTGGGGAGTACCCCCAAGGTCTTCTTCCAGATCTTTAAGAGTAATGGCCCAAACACCGATCCCTGCAGGACTCCACTTGTAACCGGTTTCCATGGGGAACCAGCACCATTAATGACAAGCTCTCTGTCTACAAGAATGCAACCAATTCCCCATTCAACCAAGGAGCTGCCACCCAATCCCACAGGACTCTACTTATATAGCAACCTATTGTGAGGCATCTTATCAAAAGCTTTTTAAAAGTCCAAATATCTAATGTCTGCTGGGCTACCTTCATCCATCCTCAAAGAATTCCACCTGGTTGGTAAGGCATGACTTTCTTTTCCAGCAGCCCTGTTTGTGTCCTAATAACCCCTTCTTCGTCAAGGTGGTGATATAGACCATCCTAATGATCCCTTCAAGCAACTTGAATGAATGGCATCAAGCTAATGGGCTGTCATTTGGGTTGGCCAGACATAGTGAAGACCCCAAAGGAGATCGGAAGAGAACATTAAGAGATAAATTGATATAAATAAATAATTTTCAACAAATGTTTCACTTCTAACATCTCATCACACTGTGGAACTTAATTTTATCCTTTGGAATATTACAAGATTATCAGCAGTTAACAGAGCCTAGATTTGTTAAAGTTTGATGTAGGATGCGCACTTTCTTATTGCCAATGCTGCACCTGCATCAATGACGCACAGCACTGCTAAACACTCAGACATGATGTTTGGTTAGAAATTGTTACTCATTTTTCACTGGTGTTGAGTGTTATCCAAAATGCTGACAATTTCTTGATGCAATTAAATCTTTTGAAAGGTCACAGCTTCTTCTCGACTATCATGAGTGATTCTAACATACTGGACAGGCCTGTGGAGACTTGCACATAGTTACCATGTCGTCAGCGCACTAGTTTTGTAAGAACTGTTCATTCATAAACCAGTATTGACCAGTGATACAGTAATGGATAATAATGGTACATTCATTATCCATGCAGCAATTGTCCACCTTCTTGATTATCTGCCAGAATTCCCATGGGGCAAAGATGTGCATGGGACATTAAGGTAGATTAACTTCTGCTGTGGACTTCAGGCTGAGTGGGGGGATCCTATCTTGGGGGATGGGGTGGGGGGGTTACCTGGTGTGGTAGCAGCCCTGGCTGGTTTTGTGGAGCCCAGAGGATCACTCCTACTCTGCCCGGTCCCACAATAATACAGTAAAAGCTACCTTTGGGCTGTTCATAGGCTGTTCCGCCAGCTGATACTGAACGGAGTGTGCATTCTCCACCTGGTACTGTCCTAAAATACAAATGGTGTCCTATGTGCATCATAGGCCTTGATTTGCATCTTAAAAAGGGCCCATTGGTGCCAGATGGAGTCATTAACTCGCTTTTCAGGCAAAGGACCTGTATTGAAAATATTCTGAGAGCCTGTCTGGCCCTTCCTCCTCAGAACCACATGCACCTGGATATGTTGCCTGTAGTTTTAAATGGTACTTCAGCCAATACCATGGCAAAATATATAAACTAACACAGGCGGGCGCTCTGGCTGCCCAGCAGTAGGCCCAGGGCCACAGCGATGATGGGAAGTCATTCACCACCATTTTAGAGGCGCTACCGCCCTGTTTCTGCTCAGCAGGAGCCCTCAATATGTCCCCCATTCTCTTACTATATAGCCTACTAATGTCAGTCTCCTCCTGTTTGACATAAGTCAACCTGAAAGGCCAAGCAAGATTATAGTCATTTGACTTTTATTGTACATATCCCTTGCCTAGGGCACTACTGTGCCATATATCTAAGACAAAAAAATCTTACCTGCCATTTTCCAGAGGCATCCCTCTATTATACTGATGTTCCACTGCAGACTAATATGACTGAGTAACACTTATTTACCCACTTGCCGTAAAGAAGCTGAAATTGATGCAAGTCTTCCAGTTAACTAATGTCTCTGCTCCACCAGATTAACTATTCCAGTCATTGTGGGATACTATTTTCTGATTGAGAATATCTATTGTTACTTTGTTGATGCTGAGATCTTTCCAGGAGTGTAAATGTTTTCAAGGATTCTGACTGTCTGCTGGGTTTGGTTATTTACTCCATTGATTTGATGGTGTATCTTGGGATTGCCTACTTTAGAATTATGTTGTCATAGCGCTTGTTATTCATGTTAAACAACACACTGATATGTTTCCATCACCTTTCAAATTTTTCTTCCAAACATTTGAAGTCGTATTTGTTTGAAGAATATCATCCAGCCTCTTATCCTTCAGTTGCCACTGAAGAGCTGACAATAGATTTGAGCTCTTTTGTTTGTGTTGAGATCTAACTGTGTGGATACATTATCCTATCATTCCAAATAGTTGGATTCATATTTCTTCACTGTTTGATTGACTAACTGCAAATTAGAAGTTGGATTTAGTATGGTAGATTTCCAAAGCTGTTGCCCTTGTTGCATTGATTGGCGATTGCTTTGTTGGTGTTTCTGGAAAACACATGGGGGGCTAAATTGGATAGCCCCCGAAAACGGGCACAGGGCTCGCGATGCGCGATTAACCTGTGCCCGTTGATTGCCATGCAGACAGCACGCCAACTTCGTGCTGCCTGCTCATTTAAATGATCTCTGCGTCCAGCCCGTGCTAATCGCGCTGTTCATTACTGGACGCATCAACAGGGGGCCAATATCGTGAGAGGCTAGCACTACTTAACCTGGATGCAGTGCTGCAAGAAGTTCAATGACCTCACAGGAGTGGTCAAGGTCAGTGAATGCATCTTCAAATGCCAGATCCTGCCAACTGCACCAGTAGCCTCAGCTACTGCTCGATTCACTACACCCCCATCACTCACCGAATAACAATCTCTATCAATCAGGCCTCATATCAACATTTGCATGCTTCACCTCACCCTCACACACTTTGCAGTGCTGCAAGCCTCACCCCACATCTCAGCTATTCAACCATGACAGCCACATCAGCCAAACAGATTGAACCACACTCACTGACACACTTCCCTCTCTTTTGCAGGACAAGGTGGCGCACAACCAGAAGCAGTAGGGGCTAACCAGAGGGGGACAGGCATGCCTGCATGTCCTAACTCCCATGGAGGAGACGGTGCTATCCGTTATTGGGAAGGCAGTGGTGGGGCTGAAACCATCGAAGATGACGGTATCCTCATATCTAATCCTCCTTCTCACATCCCACTTCCCCTTCATCCCACACTCTCTTCTGATTTACAAGCTGCAGATGGTGTAAGCATTCACCTCTTACTTTCTCCCCTCCCTGCACCATAACCTTACCCTTGTGCCTTTTTCCTTTCAGATACTCAAGAGGTGCAACCTGGCCAGACAGTGGAGAAACACCAAGAAGAGAGTGATGATGAAGACGCTTGATTTCACACTCGCAGCCACCAGCTCAGATACTGACATTGCACATATCTTAGAGGATAGATCAGAGGTGGGATCTGCACGTGGTGAGACAACGGGCACGAGTGGACTGCAGCCAGGGCAGGGGCAAGGATAGCGCAGGTATCAGCTCGCCGGAGGGCAAGGTCGCAGACAGGTCCCGCTGCAGAGGACTTGGGTGAGGACTTCGATGGGGCAGCCTACAGATGAAGGCCGATGGATATGCACAACGAAATGCTTGGTGCATTGGGAAGCCTGCCAGAAAGTCTGTGGTCAATGTCAAGGAGCATGGAGGAGTTCGGCACCAACCTGGTGCAGAGCTTAGAGCTCATCCTTTCCAGTATGGAAATGGTGGCCAACTCCGTTCACACACTTGTGGACCCAACCGTGATGCAGCGTCTGATGGCCGATGTCCCAGCTTCCATTGCAGCCCAAACAGAAAGCACCCAAAGTCTGAGTGCTGCTGTACAAGCTCAGACTGCTGCCTTCATGGCTGTGGATTACAGTGTGCAAGGGAGCTTGCAGGGTGTCACAGCAGTCCAGTAATCTGTCCTCCAACAGATTACAAGGATTGCTGAGGCGCTGCCCCGGGGGAGTGGCAGTGGCTCCATGGAGCACGAACCTGCTGTCCTCTCTCAGGATGACAGCATTCGTCCTCCCACCACTGCCACTCCGCCAGTGCCCTTGCTGTTGCCTGTCAGCCAGCCAGCCCAGATTGCTGCCGCCCATGCCGAGGTGGTGCTGTCCGAAGCTGGGCCTTCAAGAGCCAGAGCTGCTCAAGGTGGTCCTCCAAGGCCATCTGCGGTCTCCTCCACTGAAACTCAGCAGCTGTCCACCAGCCTTCCATGCTGCAGCCACTGGGGTAGCACTGTGTAGGAGCATTAGGACAGGCAAAGGCACACTGAAGACAGGCACTAAGGGAATGCACAAGGATGATTAGTTGACTTTTGTATGTAATATGGCATGCTTTGATTTATAAATTTGGTTTGGAATGTTTATTTTGTGGTGGCTTTTATTTTTGCCAAGAGGACGCTGTGATGGTCAGTGACGGAGGGAAGGTGAAGTGTGGGACTATTGGTTAATTGGGAATTGGGGTTGGGGTTATTGGTATCGCACTCGTATGAGATCTTCATGGACAGCTCGGGCAGAAAGCGGCTGTCTAGGTTGCCTCCTCCCTTCCTCCTCCTCCTCATACTCCTGCTCCTCAGCTGCTCGTCGTATAGCTGGTGGCAAGGGCTGTGCAGATTTCAGTGAGGACATTCTTACTGAAGCGCAGATGTCTCACACATTGTTCCTCACTGAGGTTCAGGTAGGAGAACTGCTCCCTGAACACTCTGGGTGGTCATGGCCTCCTGCTGAGAGCCCTTCTCTTTCCTCCTCCTTCTCCCTCTTCCAGAAGCTTGTCCTGCTCTGCATGACCTCTTTTCATTCTCCCAGTCATGCTGTATTCCAAGGGGAATTCCTACTAGTGCACCCATGTCCTTCAGCACCTGCCACACCACTCCCTGTAGCCTTTAGCAACTTGAAACGACTATAGAAAGCAACAATCACTTGTAGAGTCATAGCAACAGTCAGAAGAAATCAATTAGCAACTAACCTGTAAGTAGTTAATGATCCCTTTAAATCGCGCTGGTGGGGGGTCCTTCCTGCTGCTGAACATGTGTTCAGCTGTGCGAGCTTAAGAGAGGATGTTGGCTGGTGCGTTGAGGTCGAAAATGGCACCACTGGTGTCAAATCAGCGTTGCATGATCTGCCTGCTCTGCATACTTCCGGCGGACATTCACTGCGCGTGCTAATGCCTGCACCAATAAGGTGTCTGGCGCAATTAGCACCACAAGTGTGTGCACGTGTGCCATGGGCGTTATTTTGCAGCTCTAAAGGCACTCATAGCGCCCAAAAAACAGGCGCTAACGATCCCAATTTCAATAATGCCCCCCCTTTCTGTTTTAGTTTCCTGTCTGGTCTAAAGCTAGTCTATCTACAAGCACATAAGGATCAGCACCTTTAAAATTGTCTAATCTCTGTCTGATTTTATACTCTTTTTCCTCAGAAACATACAGTTGTTTATGTTCTTAGCATGCTTATCACTTACGTAGCAGGTATATTTGTAAAAATCCTTACACCATAATTGAGAACTTGTGTTTACTATCAGGTTGAAAAGGCTGTCAGCCATTGCCCATTGTTCCTGTACCAATGTCAAATTTTCCATTACTTTGGATCCTACTTTTGAAGTTACCAATTACAATCATGACTCTAGATTTTCATATTTCAATATTGGAGGTCGTGACAAAATTTATTTCCATGACGCGATAGCCTTCTTGATCAACACTCTAAGCAAAGATTTGTGGTGCCCTCATTGAGTCATCTGCTTTACGATAGTTTGGTGGCTGAGCTTTTATATAAAGTGTCAAAGTTCATTCCTGATTTTTTCCTTAAGATGAAGGCGATGCTGGCAAGGATGCATTGATTTCCCATGTCTAGTTGCCCTGAAACACTGATGGTGGGTTTGTTCCTTGACCCACTGCAGTCCTTGTGCTAATGCCTCCGTGATGTTATTAGGTGGGAAATTCCAGGATATTGACCCAGCAATGATGAAGGAATGGTAACATATGTCCAAGTCAGGATGGTGTGTGACTCGGAGGGGAACTTACTGGTGATGGTGTTCAAATTACATTGCTGCTCTTGTCCTTCTTGGTGGTAGAGGTTGTGGGACTTAGATGTATTATCGAAGTAGCCTTAATGAGTTGCTGCAGTGCCTTCTGTTGATAGTATACACTGCAGCCACAATGCACTGGTGATGGAGGGGATGGATATTGAGTTTAGTGGCAGGGCTGCCAATCAAGCCCAGACTGCTTCGTTTTGGATGGTGTTGAGCTTTTTAAATGTTGGTGTAGATGTACCTATCCAGGCAAGTGGTGAGTATGCCGCCACAGAAAAGCACCAATGGAACTGAAGTCTCTGCTACAAATGGTGAGGCAAAGAGAAGGGGGATGAATAAAAGGCCAGAGTCCAAGGATTATGAAAAGATCAGTCTGTCCTCCTGCCCTGGATCTCATTCTGTTGGAGTTGGCAGTGACCTTTGTCCTAGGGCCCACTTTTACCCTTGCCCCCATTTCAGGTCACCAACCTGCTTCCTATGATTCTCTTGGGTTTTCAATGTTACAATGAGACCGGTTATTCAACAATTTTGGCCCAGCAATTTCAAAGTTACTTGTAAATTAGTGGTTATTCAATCCAAGTATGTTAAAAAATATCATTTTATGAAGCAGTCAAGTTTCAGTCATTAATAAAGTCAAAGAAGGAAACGAGCCTCGTTAAACTTTTAATTTGGAAGGGTTTATCTAGCATGCTATTGGATGTTTTGATTTGTATCTTATGGTAAGTTTATATACCTGAGAAAAACCCGAAGCCATTTGTTAATGTTTAGGCAGCTTATGCAGGTGCATATTCACACTAATAATTAGGCTTAATGGCTACAGACAGATTAATGCTGCTATTTTTATATTTCAATTTAATTCAACTATAACATGCAAATTGTATTTCTCAGTAATGGTTTGTTTTAATTCTACTGTTATTGTCACAATGCCAGGTTTATACCAGATTCAGGCTTTGATTCCATGTAAGGATAGAGTAGCACAGTGATTGTGTTACTGGATTAACAATGCAAAGGCCTGGACTAATAATCCAGAGACATGTTCAAAACCCAGTATGGCAGTTTAAAAAAAAAAAAATCTATAAATAAAAAGCTGGTATCAGTGACCATGGAGTTATTGGATTGTTGCAGAAATCTGGTCTGTCCTATATGTGACTCCAGCTCCACACCAACGTGGTTGCCTCTTAAGTAGCCTAGCAAGCCCCTCACTTGTATCAAACCGCTACCAGTGGCTCAAGATGGAGGCCCACCAACACCTTCTCGGGGCAGCTAGGGATAGGCAATAAATGCCAACCTTGCCAGTGACACCCACACCCGAGAATGAAAAATAAAGTAGATCTTCATAGGTTGTCCCAGTTGCATTGCCCATGTAAGTCTGCAACAGGACATAGAAAGACTAGCAGAATGGGTAGACAAGTGGCAGGTGGAATTTAATACAGAG
This sequence comes from Squalus acanthias, assembly GCA_030390025.1. Classification (NCBI taxonomy): domain Eukaryota; kingdom Metazoa; phylum Chordata; class Chondrichthyes; order Squaliformes; family Squalidae; genus Squalus; species Squalus acanthias. The sequence continues at coordinate 92,462,762 of CM059430.1, forward strand.
AAGTGTGAGGTGATGCATTTTGGCAGAAGGAACAGGGAGCGGCAATATACACAGTTTTAAAGAGTGTGTAGGGACAGAGGGACCTGGGAGTTAATGTGCATAGGTCCCTGAAGGTGGCGGGACATATTGAGAGAGTGGTTAGCAAAGCATATGGGATCTTGAATGAGTGGTGAGGACCTGGAACTCGCTGCCGACGGAAGTGGTGGAAGCACTCAATGTTTTCAAGGGGAGACTGGATAGGCACTTGAGGGAAATAAACTTGCAGGGCTACGGGGATAGAGCGGGGGAATGGGTCTGACTGGATTGCACTGCAGAGAGCCGGCACGGACTCGAAGGGCTGAATGGCCTCCTTCTGTGCTGTTATGACTCTATGACTCTGTGACTAAATCAATATTAGAGGGCTGGCAATTGACAAGTGCAGTCATGATCTGTGTGCAAAATGTCAGGTAATATTTTTTTCTGCTGTCATTCTTATTTTATTTTTTTTATCAGTTACTGCTGCTGTTTCATTTTGTATTTACAAATGCCTTGCCTGATCAGTGAATTGAAGTGTGACACTTTCCTCCTTATTCTGTCAAGTGGTATCAGTTACCTTGCAGTAAGACATTCCTTATTGAGAGCACCACTTGGAAGTGGCCTCAGTTTTAACTGCTCCAATGAGTTTGAGATGTTGCCAGGGACGCTACACTTTAGGAAGCAAATTTATAATGATAGTTGACTAAAATTCCTGGTTGCAATATTAGTATATTTTATACGTTTATATGTATTTAAGTAAATGGGCTAATGCCTCTGTTGAAATGACAGACTAAACAATATCAGTCAAAACATTAAGGGGGAGAAATTGGGCACCTTAGCGCCTCCTGTTAGCACCTCTGGGGCGCGCTAACAGGGCGCTAATCACTTACCAACCGGGCACGGCGAGCAGATCGACTCTCGCTATATTCAGCGGGAGGTTTGCGGCGGCGGTATGGCGTTGCGCCCCGATCTCCTTTGCGCGGAGATTGTGACGTCATCACTATGCGCATCGCCCCGGTAGCGCCCCGGACCTGAACTTCGGTTCCGCCCCCTGCAGCATCGCCGGGCGAAACCACCGACAGCTACAGGAGGCGTTCATCGGGAGGACGGGCTCTTCGGGGCCGCTACTTAAAGGCGAGGTGGCCGAGGTACGTAAAAAAAATTCTGAAATGCTCTTTCTCTTTTCTTTTCCTTGTCTTCGCCAGCGCTCGATCAGCCCGGCACTCTGCTGCAGTGCATCGGGCTGATCGGGCCCGATCGCGGCTGCCGTCGGGGACCAGGTAAGTTTTGCCCTTGCAGAGCCTGCAGCGATGGCCCTTCCCTTTAAGGGAGCGAAGGAGCCTTCTAACGCGGCAGCACTGCACGGCCCATTGTGCAGCACTACACACCTACCGCCCCGCCTGCTGCCTGCTGCGCTCCAGGAAGGAAGTGGATCGCTTGATTTAGCTCTCCACTTCCTTCCTGGAGCGCAAACCCCAAATTTTTTGAAAGTTGAAAAACATTAGCGCCTGGCCTCCTTCTACCTTTTTCATCTAACCCCATCAACATATCTTTCTATTCCTTTCCCCCTCATGTACTTATCTAGCTTCCCCTTAAATGCATCTATACTATTCACCTCAACCACTCCCTGTGGTAGCGAGTTCCACATTCTAACCACTCTTTGGGTAAAGAAGTTTCTCCTGAATTCCCTAGTGGATTTATTAGTGACTATCTTATATTTATGACCTCTAGTTTTGGAGATCACATCATAACATTGAAATCATTCCCAAAGCACGCTATTTCAATTTTGCTTGAGCGATTTTGGTTTTGGCTTTGATTGTCAACAGAACCATCAAGTCTCAGAGTAGTCCATGTCCTTGAAACTATATGAAATTCATTGCTACGGGTTTATTGACTGTGGAATTGTGCATTGCCGGGTGTGGCACTTGCACTGCTATAAAAGTCACACCTGGTTCTGCTGGTGTGCTGATCAGCAAAAGTTCATTCAAATCACTGCTGGGTTTGAAAGCCGATGATTATTTTTTGCACCAGATATTATGTTAAATATTTTAATTAATCATCGTGCAGCTCCATCGTTTAGTAGCAGCTCTCACAACTACAAAGCAATACATAGAAGTTACAACATGGAAACGGGTCATTTAGCCCAGCCACTACATGTCAGCGTTTACCCTCCACGTGAGCAAGTAGTCCTAATCACATTCACCCGCCCTGTTCCCATGGCCCTTTATTCACCTCGCCAGTCTAATCTGGAATGTTGACATCGTTTCTGCCTCGACCACTAATCCTGGAAGTGAATTCCACAACTTCCCAACTCTGTGTGTGAAGAAGTTTCTCCTGTCCTCTATTCGAATTCTCTTACGTCTAATCTTATATCTATGGCTCCTTGTTCTTTACCCCTCTATTGGAAACAGTCTGCTTCCATCTACCCTGCCCCATCCTTTCATAGTTCAGGGAACATTTCGGTTGATGCTTTATTACTGAAGATTACCAGTAATTATGGATATGTTCCTGAGTGGAAGTCCTATCTCTTGAGCTACTTTGGGACCTCACACATCAATACCATGGAGCAGGAGAGGCTAGAACAGGAAATGTACATGAATGGCACAACAGTCGAAAGTAGCCATGTTCCTTCCGAAACAGGTTAAAGGGTTGGCCTTTTGTTTGAAATGGCTGTGACTTAATCAATGTTAATTCTGCCATCATTCTTATTCTGAAGCTTATACTCCTATCTAGTGTAAAATAGGCCACAGCCCATCACAACAAAGTGATTGACATTTCAGTATTCGTATTCAAGGTGAGGTTGTACAATGCGAATAGACCTGTTCTGACCAGAAAACATGATTCCGTTTCCTTGAATGTGACTTTGATGGGCTGGAGATGCTGTCACAGTTCCATAGAATGAAATTGCTTAACTTTTTTTCTCCAGGGTTCATTTTGGAAGGAAGATGTAGGCACATATGCATGTCCCCACCCCCCTCTCTCTATGAATGATGCATTGTGCTTTGCATGTTAGTGGCAGCCAATGTCCTTCGTTCAAAATGCGATCTGTTACACCGGAGACCCCATTCAGCATGAACCTGATATTGCTTTCAAAGACTCTTGCCTGAACCCTGCCAAAAATGTTTATCCCAGTGCAAAAGCAGTGCGAAATCTCACCCCAGCATCCACTCAGCAGAAAGAACGCCAGCACATAAATAATCTCACTGTGCTCACGGTGACATTTAAAAGCGAGTCCTCTTTGTGCAAGACACGCTCTACAAATTTTTTGTTTCTTCACCAACTGTACGGCTGTATCAACATTTTCTGACAGGAATTTTGGCCCAAGATCTCATGTTGGAGAATGCCATGCGCTGATGTTTTGATTAAAGTAAAGGACGTGTATTAATCATGTGTTCTACCTAAATACCGAGGTTGGCTGCTGTTTCGCCAAACTCTTCCATCACTGCACTTGATGCAGAACTGGCTGTCGCATGAGCTCCAATCACACGCCATTCTAATTCTGCAGTTTTGTGTCTGTCCCTCAATGTCAATTGGCAGTTGAGTTTGACTGAAGTTATCCAATGATGTCATAACGGTGGATCTCATCACAGAGGGGGGAACGACTGAATAAATGTCAACAATATTTAATTACAAAAGGTTTGCAGGACGATGAGAAATCTGGAATATCAATCAGCAAGGGGAGCGGGATTGATTAATCATTCTGAGCATGCTGTTGCACAAAAGGTTGCGATTGAGTATAGGCAGTTTCGCTGAAGGATTTGAGCTGTGATCTCGCCTTTTCATCAAGCGTTATATTCTCTGTTACCAACCAAACATACTCCAGCTCATCTGCTACTGTTTCCGAGCAACTGCAGCATTATTGGGAGTGTGCAAAAGTATTACTTTGCAAGAGTGGAAGCCATCAGTGTCTGCATCACGCTCAACCTTTCCTGTCGGCTGAGACCAGTCTGATCACAATCATCATTTCAGTAAGATCATCCTTCCTTCAGCCACAATGCAAATAAGTTGTGTATATGCAATCCCGTTGGGACTCTGCATGCATTTACATGTTAACTGTAGGCTTTATATTTGCCATCTTTTCTCTTGGACAATTGTTCAGTTATTTTGCAGGTCAGGATTACCCGTGACCGTTCAACACATACACGTCAAGGAGCAATTCCCAGTTACAGATTCCAGTGTTGTCTCGTTAATTGTTTTAGGCCATAATTACATCCTACAATGTGCAGTTTACTGTTGTCATTTGTTTCACCACATATTAATTGGGTTCTACAGTGTTATAACTAATGTTCAGTGTTGGAAATCCTTGCTGATATGTGGTGTTGACAATATAATGCAGTAGTAGAGTCTGTAATTACAGTTTATCATGAAATGCTTTGTTTTAAAGCACTCATGGTTTGCATAAGCTACATTTGGCATAGCAAGGCAGAAACCTTCTATTTTGCGAAACAGATTACTAATATATTGCTACAATTAATCCCTGGAGCCTGCTGGTAGGTAACTCATAATACTAATGCAGTGCAACTAATATTTTAAGCATAATATACACTGCTAAAATAACTTTGGATTTCTAGAACTATTCATTATTGACAAAGATTCATTTTAAATGTTGATAAAGTCAAGTGATGTTAAAATGCTAAGATGTCAGCCTTTATTTTGATTAGTATTGAGCTGATTGGAATCTTTATTTGGAACAGCAAGTTCAATTAACAAAAACCAGCATTTATTTCCTGTGCAGAGTGCAAAACGCAATTCAAACACCAAACAACTGCCGTTCTCTCACAGCCCTAGCTTAGTGCAAGAAGTGTGGTTTCATAGCCAAATAACATGGAAAAGCTTGAGTAAACAATGGTAATGCAGGCAATTGAAAGGGCAGGGAGGTGGCTCACCATTCCTAACCTTGATGTGAAAAGGCCATGCCAGCAGCTTGTCATAGATATAAGTTCCCAAAGATCATGGGCGTTAGTCTTAAGAACTACCCAAAGATAAGCAAATCTGTTTCCAAAAATGGAGCCAATTTCCTCTTGAAAAGGACAGGGTCACATTCTCCGAAGGAGCTCAGTGTCTCAGAAACCATCGGTCGCCGACGACTGCAACTCTTGGGGCACATCGCCCGGTCGGATGAGAACTTTGACGTGAAGAGAGCCCTGCCGAGATCCCAATCAAATCTCCCTCCAGATTGGTGTAGACCTCAAGGACGACCAAGAACCACTTGTGGCCCAACTAGCCCTGCAGGATCTACAAGAACTCAACTTAGGAGTTCCCACTGTGTGGCACGACGGGCAAGACAGAGATGGCTGGAAACATATCCTGTGCTCCATCACACTCCCATTGGTGTAGTAGGCAATCAGTAGTGATACTAGAAGTATTAAAAATAGTAGTAATAGTAGAAGTAGATTTTATAACCTCTGTGGTTAAGGCAGGGTTGTTGAATGCAATGGGGGAAGATTTCCTCTGTGCTGAGTGTCAACAGTGTACATTTTCTATGTTTGCTGATGACACCCAGCTCTCCCTCTTCGTCACTTCCCTCAAACCCATGATCATTGCTGTGCAAAAGCAACATACTGCGGATGCTGGAAATCTGAACGAAAAACAGAAAATGCTGGAAATACTCAGTAGGTCAGGCAGCATCTGTGGAGAGAGAAACAGAGTTAACGTTTCAGGTCGATGACCTTGTTAACTGCCTGTCTGACATCAAGTCCTGACTGAGTCACTATTTCCTCCAACTGAAGACTGGGCTGGCTGAAGCCATCGTTTTCAGCTCCTGCCATGAATTCCAATCCCTTGCCACTGACTCCAGCCCTTTCTCCGACCGCTCACTCTAGCTTACCAGGCTATGCAAAATCTTGGCATCCTGGTCAACCCAGAGGTGGGTTTCCAACCCACATTCAATCCATCAGCAAGACTGCTTACGCCCACCTCTACAAAATTGCCCACTTTCAACCTACTTCAGTCCTTCCGCTGCTGAAACCTTTAACCAAACTTCTGTCATCTCTATGCTCAATTTCTGCAATGTCCTCTTTACTGATCTCCCAAACACCTCCCTCCATAAACTCTAGCTTGCCTAAATCTCAGTCACCCATGTCCTGTCCCCATACTAAGTCCTGCTAGCCCATTAGACTCATCCTTGCGAACCTACGAACCCTGTTCCCAGTGCAGTGATTTTAAAATCCTTGTCCATGTCTCCACAACCTCATTGCACCCTTCCTCTGGAACCCTCTCCAGCCTTATATCCCTTCCTGTGCCTTCGATTCTCAGAGCCTGGCCTTTTGTGCACCTTCCCACCCCCCACCCCCTTTGCCCCACCATTGGTGGCAGAGCCTTCATTGACCTTGGCCCTACATTCTGGAACTTGTCTCTAAACCTCTCTCTCACCCTTTAAAACTTCTTAAAACCCATCTTCTTGGCTACATTTTTGGTCACCTCTCTTTACTCTCCCCCATGACTCACTGTCTGGTGCTTTATTTTTTTTCTCTTACCTTGGGGTATTCTTCACACATTCTCTATATTCTTCTACAATAGGTGCCAGTTTGGCTCAATAGTAGCACTCTTGCCTCTGAGTCAGTAAATTGTGGCTTCAAGCCCCATTCCATAGACGTGAGCACATAATCTAGGCTGACACTCCAGTGAGACATTAAACCGAGGACCTGTCTGCCCTCTCAGGTAGACTAAAAGATCCCATGGCACTATTTCTAAGCAGAGCTGGGGAATTATCCCTGGTGTCCTGGCCAATATTTATCCTTCAACCTACATCACTAAAACCGATGATCTGGTCATTGTCACATGGCTATTTGTGGGACCTTGGTGTGCACATACTGGCTTCCATGTTTCCTACTTTTACAACAGTGATTACAGTTCAAAGGAAAATTACTTCATTGGCTATGAATACTTTGGGATGTACTGAGGCCATGAAAGGCGCAATATAAATGTAAGTCTTTCTGCTTGTGGGAAAATCATGTGAGATCAGCTTAAACTCAGGCTCAGGCTTGCCAGCTGCATTTTGGGATGGACACCTCACTTACATTGAAGTCAGGGGTCTAATGACCCCAGAGCCCAGCTTATGCACAGGATCCCAGCCCTTTCTGCATTGGGATGTGCCAAGCATTTCAGGTGCTTTGTTGGCCTTAGGACTTCATGTTCAGTTTTCTGGGAAGTGGGTGCTGAATGATATAAAGTGCATCAGGTGCTCACTGTCGCATTAGCTGCCTCATTGTGTCACGATAATTGGGCTGTCATCTTATTGTAACACCTATGCAACAAAGAGTAGCTGATCCTAGTGATGCAGTGGATATCATAAAAATTGATGCTCATCTTGCTAATGATACATCCTCTACACATATTTAAATCATCATCTGAAAGAAAAGATGTGACTTAATTGCTACAGGCAAATATTGCTAGCAATGGACAGTGGATGGACTAATGGGTGTTGAATCTTCAATGCTCTGAAGACCAAGTCAATAATTTCTGTTCAAAAACATTGACTATGGTGTTGCCCCTTCATCATATGAAGGGCGTCAACTGTCTTGAGTTACAAGCATTGAGACCGCGATTTTGCCGGCGCTCAGAGGGCGGGTTTGGAGGTGGGTCAGCTGTTAAATTCGAACTGATTGATGACGGGTTGTGAACCCGCTGCGATCCCGTCTCCGTGTGAGTTTCCAAAGTGTCGGGTCTGTGGTTTCACAACAGACCCGACACCAAGTGGCGGGTGAGGGATTTAAGATACTTAACTCCTTGTTAAGTGCTTATTAACTGCTATTTTGACAGCCTTTTCCTATTTTCGCACATTTTCAACGGGTTTCATGACGTTCGGAGTTCACGCCAGGTGAGTATGTCGGGAGGACCAACGAGCTGAATAGTTCACATCTGTAACTGCAGTATAAAAGCTGAGCTCTCACATCTGTTCACTTTCAAATGTCAGAGGTTGCTGATTTCAGGATTTGGAAGACACATTTGTTCTGTCTTGAGGCTGCAAGTGTGTGGTGTTAATCTGTATGCACTGTCACCTCCTTGGAATAACCTCTCTCCCCATTGACTGAATGCTTATAATATCTCATCCTCAACTGCCATATATGACAACAGAATGGGAACGCTTTATACTCTCCCATCCTGGTCCTCAGAGTCTGAAGAAGATCAGCCGCAGCACCAGCAGAACCAGGCACACCAGCAGCACCAACAACAAGAGTGCCAACCTTCTCCTCAACCACCTGATGCTGCGCAGGGCAGAGGCCATCAGCGCAGGGCTGTACCGCACTGCAGCAGATACCCACAACACAGGGTTTACAGGCAGAGGATGAGCTTCCTCAACATGACTGAGCAGCAGTGCCAAAGGAGGTTGAAACTTTCGCGAGAGGTAGTCGCAGACATTTGCACAATGCTCGATCAAGACCTGCAGCTCAGAGGAGCAGGTGGATACACCTTACCAGTGGCTGTCAAAGTCACCACTGCCCTCAACTTCTTTGCATCAGGCTCCTTCCAGGGATCAGCAACAGACATTTGCGGCATCTCGCAGTCGGCCGCCCACAGATGCATCATGCAGGTTACCGATGCCCTCTTTGCCAAGTCCGCCAATTACATCCATTTTTCCACTGATGAAGCCAGTGTTACTGAGCAGGCGTTCGGCTTTGCCAACCTGGCTGGCTTCCCACGGGTGCAGGGCATCATCGACTGCACACATGTAGCCATCAGGGCACCCCATCAGAACCCAGCAGTATTTGTCAACCGCAATGGCTTCCACTCCCTTAACGTGCAGCTGGTCTGCAACCATAGGAAGAGCATCATGCATGTGTGTGCGAGATTCCCTGGCAGCCGCCATGACTCTTACATCCTGCGCCAGTCCACAGTCCCTCAGCTCTTTGCACCACCAAACGAACTTTCCGGCTGGCTCCTTGGAAACAAGGGCTATCCCCTGAAGATGTGCCTAATGACACCGTTAAGGAGGCCATCAAATGAGTCTGAGGAGCGTTACAATCAAAGCCACATTTCCACCAGAAGTCTCAAAGAGCAAACAATATGGTTGTTCAAAATGCGCTTCAGATGCCTGGACAGATCTGGTGGAGCCCTACAGTACACACCAGCCAGGGTCTCGAGAATCATCGTTGTCTGCTGTGCCCTGCACATCGCACTGCAGCAAGGATTAGCGCTGAATGAGGAACAAGGCGCAGAGCGCACAGCCTCTTCAGAGGAGGAGGAGGAGCAGAATGAGGTCCCAGATGAGGAATACCTGGAAGAGGCAGCTGACCCATTGCGACCAGATCACAAGCACATTGCTGGCCCTGATGCCAGAGATGGCCTGATCAATGCCAGATTCACCTAACTTTATGCAGCACAGACATGTGGCTGCCACATGCAATTGAAAGTTGCCATGACCAAACTTCAACACCATAGAGCATCTCTACAATGATCTGTGTATTCCTTGCACTGTCACCACCATTGCTGGACATAAAAGGTGCCCTCACCCTTCACTGTGCCACTTCAAATTGTGACCACACATGTGGCAATGAATTTAAACATTCACATTACATTAATTTATTACAACAGAATAAAAGAACAGAAACTTAACATTGATTTCTAGCAGAACACCCAAGTGACTACCCTTGTGACTATTTATGTGGCAGCTTTCTCTTACGCGTGCTTCTACGTGGTGCTACCCCTGTGGCTTCAGCAGATGTAGAGACAGCCTGCTCACTTCCCTGCTGCGCCTGCTTAGACGCCTTTGGCGGTTGTCCTCTGGGTTTTGGAGCCTGTGAGGGCCCCGCCAAAGTCTGCTCCTCCCGCGGCTGCACAGGGGCAGATTCGGCCATCACTGTTCGGGGAGGCATCTGGGGCTCTGACCAGGGGGTTGGCAAGGGGATGGCAGTTTGAGTGCTTGGAGAGGAGCCCCCACTTGCATGTCCCCTCCCACCATCATCCCTCTCATGGGCCACCCGCACTTCACTGCTAGCAAGTAGCTGGAGAGCACCTTGCTGCACATCAGCGGGGCCATGAGGACCCGTGTCTGTACTGACATTCCTCATAATGGGGACATCCATGAACCTCTGGTTCCTCTCCGCGATAGATGCCCATCTATCCTCCATAGCTGACCATCTATTTAGAAGTGTTACCGTGTTCTCCTGAGTCTGGCGATTTATGTCCTCCATGGAGGATGCCATCCTTTTCATGGTGGTACCTACAGTTGCCAGTGCGTGCGCCATGGCGTTGCTCATATTTGAGATGGACTCCTCCATTCTCTGCACACTCGCAGTCACCGTGGTTGCAAACCCAGCAGAGCCTCCTGCACTTGTTCCTGAAGCTCCAGCACCGCTCTCTTTCTGGATGGCCCCAGAGGCACAGCGTCCACATGGAGCTGAGCAGTGCTAGGAGCGTCCTGCGGCCTCCGACGAGGACTCTCCACTGCTGTCCCTGTCTCCATCATCTGCTGATGCTCACTTGTGAGTTGTGATACACCAGGTGACAACACTACCCCATCTCGCATAGGACCCACCGAGGTGTGCGTCTCTGCGCTGGTGCAGGGTGTGCTCATTTCTGCTGACGCTGGTCCCTCAGAGGAGGCAGCATCCTCTGAGGAGTCATCCTGCTCTTCCTCCTGGACAGTAGGGAGGGGGGCTCTTTGTGCTCCTGTGGGAGAGTAAAGACATGTGATATGTAGATTGCAGACACATCCCATTATGCACATGATGAGCATTCAATTTCTATTGACATCAGATCCCATATGAGTCACTCATGAATGCCAAATAAGATGGATGGAGAATTATTCTGTTGTTCTACTGAGCCTCTCCCTCCGTCCCCCACTTCGAGCTCTTCAACTGATCCCGCAATGTCGAGAGCTGCCTCCTCAGCGTGGGTGAGCTGTGAGAATGATGGTGCTCCTCCGCCCTCTCCTCTTATTGTGGGCTCTCTTTTCCTGCAATGAGGAAAGAGGTGGAGTTTCAGTGAGAGTGATGGAATGAGTGTAAAGAATGGATAGGATAGATGTTTAGAGGGAGACTATGATGGAGTGGGTTCCCATTACCAAGTTTCCTCCTTTTGAATTGTTAGTTGTTGTCATTGCATAACACTGAGGGTGGGTGTGAGGGGTGCATAGTAAGATAGGGAAGTGATTCTGTACATAGGGAGAGAGGGATGGGTGATGGTGCAAGGGATGTTGGGTGAGTTAGGATGTGCAGGAATAGGGTTGGCAATGCAGAGTGATGGGGATGTGATGACAGGCACAGCAGAATTAAGGTAAGTTTGCTTTTATACTCACTTTTCCAGAATGCAGGAGATCATTGAACCTCTTCCTATATTGGACACAGGTGCGACTGAACAGACACCTTGCAATTACCTCCTCAGCTATTTGCAGCCAGGCTGCCTTTGTCTGCTGAGGAGGTTTCCTTCTCCCATTCCTTGGGAATAGTACCTCCCTACGTCCTCTGACTCCCTCCACAAGAACATGGAGGGAGTCATCGTTGAAGCGGGGAGCAGCCTTTGGTCTCTCTGCAGATATCGTTGACAGCACCAGCACTCAGGAGCATCAAAAACAAAGTGAGAGCCAATGGGAACACGGCCCCCTTAAACACACCGGCTGCAAACTCGTCATCAGAGCAGCTCAGCAGACCCGCACCTTGTGATCTGGCCGGGTAACGTGCACGGCGGGCTTAACGAGCCCAATCAACCGAAAATTGTTTCAGCAGACCAGCTGGAGCCGGGAGCGGGACCGGAACCCACCGACTAACAGTCCCACCGCCAACCCGCCTCCACTCGGAAAATCCAGCCTTGAGTTTGACTTCAAGCCAATAAAGACCATGTGAAACCTGGGGAATAAAGCGGTGAAGATGGGTGGAAAAAGGTGGTCGAAGATTCAGAATCCTCCAGAAAGCTTGGCTCTACTTGATCACCACTGGTACCATCAAAGTCTGCAAAGCCTAAAGCTGCACAGTGATAGAATATTGTAGTCATGTTTGTCTAGCTTGAAAGAAAAATATATTGTAGTCCACTGGTCTACAAGGCTTTGAGGTCTTTTGAACCCAGGAACAAAACAATAGGAAGTAATCTGGGAGAGTGGATCCCTCCCCCATTTTAGAACCTTCCCAATTTTCATCCCGCTGAAATCAATGGTGGGTTTTGCAACAGACAGCTGCTAGATTCTTGCCAGGTGGTGAAAGTGAAAATTACCCGAATTGTTTTGTTCCTGGATTCAATAGAGCTCATAGTCTTGTAGACCTGTGGACCTAATGAGAATGGCCTACTCAATTGCCGAAGTTCAGCCTTTGTAGCATCTGAAAGATCAGAAAAAGCTGACAGTTCTCTAGAAGATGATGACTGGGGCACTAGAAAGTTTACCATCAGACAATGGAGCTGCAGAAATCTACTGTAAGTTTGTTACAGTTGAGTTTCACTTCAAATGCAGGATATCTTATTGTTCCTCTAGTTAAAAGATTTTCATTTAAGAATGCATTGTCTTGCAACTTCATCCAACGATGATCTTTTAGAGACCCCCCTGAATCGGCAGGCGTTAACAGTATCCTAGTTTTAACCTTAAGGAATTCATTGACTAGAAAGTTGCAAGTTAATAAAGCTTGGATAGTTTATGATCTGTTATGTATTTCTGCTTAGTGAACTGGTAATTGTAAAACTGAAAGACATTATGTTCAGCTTTGTATGTAACATCATTTCTGTTTTAACAGCAACAGCTCATTGACTACAATTATAAAGCTGCCGTGATTTATTAACATAAGTCTTTTTTGGGCAATGATCCATTACTGTTAAGACATTACAATGCAAAGCTCTTTTTAGTACTAACTATAATAGTTCATGAACTAAAAAGGCATATGCTAAAAGATGAGCAGCTTTAGTAGACTAACGTCCCTAAGTTCACTAGACTGTTAATTTTAAACAGAAAAGATACTATAAACAGCTGTGTATTTAATGTCTTTTTAATGCCACTAGTAAAAATGTCACAATTATCATCAATCTCTTTCATCAATAAATTGTAATGCTTTGCATCTGATGAGTGAAACTATAAAGAAAACAAACATGAGGAAACATCAGAAGTTTTTGCATCCAGCTCTATGCTAATTGCACATCACAGCACAATATAGAACCGGTGGGAAAAATAAACCGGGCAACGCTCGTGTGATTAGTCTGGCCAAGCATCTACTCCGATTAGATATTTCATGCTCTGAGCCATGATCTGACTATAGCAAAACGGGGATCAGTTCAGAAGTCAGGCAAGTACTTTTGCGTGTATGAGTGCATGAATATACTTTATATGAATGGGCGCACTGTGTACGTTTGCATAATCAATCTCAAGGGTGAAGCAGTTTCTGTAACATTACCAAAAATTGTGGCTTCCAATTGAATCTGAACGAGTCTGCTAACTTGGAAATGGCAAAATCAGCTCAAAATGTCAAGAAAGAAATTGATGCTCAGTAATAACTTCTGTGGTTTTATCTTCATTGGGGTCAAAGCAGTGTAACACAATCCTGAAACTTCAAGAAATTATTCAAAGATACGTCCAACAGATTTTATCACTTTTATAAGTATGAGTTTCAATACTTGTATTTCACATTTTCAGGAGCTGTTAAAGATCTTTAGTACGACCTTTTTGTATTAAAAGAATATTGATTTGTGTTAAGGTTGTCACAGAGTTCAAATAAAACTGAAGATCACAGTCGTTCACTGATATCACAACAGATGACAGGAAGCAGGAGGTATGCCACTAACTAGGCTGAATATTGCAAGACTTTTCCACAACACAGTGACATGCGATTCAGTACACTGGGCGGAGGATTCTGCTTATTGAACTCTACCTTTAATAAGATTTACTACTTGGGAAGAGACAACCTTACGTTTTGTTAGGTTAGAAGCAAAGGAAAATTGCCGGAGCTAGGTAAGGACAAACAAGTGTGGATAACGATCAGCTGTTTAATAAAAACACACTAGCAGCTAACGGTAATGTATTAAAATAGATTTATCAATGCAAATTTAAAGAACGAAAAGAAAGAAAGATTTGAATTTATATAGCACCCTTCATGACCTCAGGACGTCCCAAAGTGCCTTATAGCCAATTCACTTCTTTTGAAGTGTAGTCACTGTTGTAATGAGGAAATGGGGCAGCCAATTTGTGCACAGCAAGGTCCCACAAACAACAATGAGATAATGATCAGATAATCTGTTTTTTATGTTTTGGTTGAGGGATAAACATTGGCCAGGACACCGGGAGAACTCCCTTGTACTTCTTCAAATAGTGCCATGAGATCTCTTAGGTCCACTAGAGAGGGCAGACGGGGCCTCGGTTTAACGTCTCCTCCAAAAGACAGAACCACTGACACTGCACCACTTCGTCAGTACTGTACTGTAGTGTCAGTCAAGATTTTGTGCTCGCTGGATTGGGACTCTGAACCCACAACCTTCTGACTCAGAGTACGAGAGTGCTACCACTGAGCCACTCTCATTGAATCAGTTGATGTGGGATTTATTTATAAATTTGCGTACGATTTTAACCTTGGATTTAATGGGTCCTTCAAATATCTTTGGTTTTATATACATTTGTCAATTATTCATTTTGATGACACTGTAAGTAGACTCTTGCATAGTTCTTTAATGGGCAGGTGATCTACTCTGCCAATCTACCTCTCAAGTGGTGAAGGTGAAAAGACTACCCCAGCGATCTCGTAAAGCACCATTGACTTGAGCTCAGCCAGTGTCTTTTTTTTCCTGCCAAGTACTGGATTGGCAAAACTTCCCTGGTTCAATGTCTTTCTTTTGTTACTACATAACTCTTATTTTAAGAACTGTATAATTTCAATTAGTACAGTATATACATAAAATTAAGTATTCAGAGAATTAATCTGTTGACCCAGGAAATCGATCATCCATCTTAATAGAAAGCTATTGCCGGGTCATTCAAGTACTTGCAACATGACAGCAAATAAAATGTTACTGCAATTAATTTTCATGATATTTCTAATTCAGATATAAAAAAGACTGATTGAGCTCCAACTCACAGGCAAATACAATTGTATTTGAATAATTAATTAAGCTCTATTCATGCCTGACCCACTTACCTAGTATAGGAACTATTTTATGATTCGCTACACAAATGGACAGTATGGGATCATATATATATATATATATTCTATGGTAGGAGGAAATATTATAAAGACATGGGGGTGAAATTTGGTTACGCCCCGTTTGGGGGCGGTAACCGAATTATCGCCGGAGATTTAGCGCCCGGCGCGGAAGTACCACCCCGGCTGCTAAATTCGGCTTACCGCCCCGGCGAGGAAGCGGAGCGCTATCTCGGGCACTCCACTTCCTCTTGGGGTGCTGTCAGGGGCGCAAAGCGCAGTAGTGCCGGAGTGCTACGCAGCTGGTCTGCGTAGCGCTAATGCGTTTCAGCGCCTCTCCCCTTCCGTTAAAGTGGAGGGACGCTGCAAGCTCTGCAAGGCCTCCGATGGCCCACACTAGCCCACCAGGGTGGCGTGGTGCCGTGACTGCAGCCCGGCACTGAGACGTGGTGCCGGGCTGTGCATTGGCGGCCACAGACCACGCTAAGGGCTGCCACGGAGGGCCGACCTCAAAAAATAAAATGGCGGCGCAGGTCGCGGCCGCACCTCCCTTTAATTAGCGCCCTGCGAGCAGAGGTCGGCCCGGCTCGCGACCCGTGAGGCTGGCGCTGACAGCGCCTGTGGCAGCCTCACGGGGCGCAGCCGAATTTCTGCCGCGGGGCAGTAAGGTGTTGCGGTGCACAATGATGATGTCATCACCGGTGGCGTCGCAGCAAGGGGCGCTGCCGGCGGGGGCGCGCCGTTATCGGCTAGCAACTCAGTAGCGCCCCACCGAATTTCTCGGGAGGCGCTTGCCCGGGCGATAAGCCCTTTGCGCCCCATTAGCGCCCCCCGGAGGCGCTAACAGCAGGCGCAAAGGAGCCGAATTTCACGGCCATAGTACTCTCCAACATTATTGAAATGTCAGCATGTACACAAGGTTAGGGTAGGATATCATCAACTAACCAATCTTGCTAGTCATTTGAATCTTTTATGCTCAATGACAATTAGGAGTTACTTTTGATGTTGACCTGCTCGATGTTATGAGAAGTTTGCCAAGTTCAAGATAACGGGACATCCAGCCAATTTGCATTGGCAAGTTCATTTGCACAACATTCAATACCATAGATCTGATCTTCTAGGCTCAGTATAAGCAACTGTGTCAAATGTGATGGCTCACCATACTTTCTGTAATAGTTTCTAATCTTTTAAAAAGTACAGTATGATGCTGGTAGCACTCCTGCTACTTATTCCCTTGCACATTGTATCCTGTCTTAATATGCTTAAGTTTGGAGGACTGTATTCTGATCAGCAATGCTGACAATACCATGTTAACAGGCAAAGGTGTAGCAAAACATACACTCTTCATCAAATGGTTCTTTAAACAAGCTGTGAAGATCCAGATTCATAAACGTGTATAAAAACAATAGATGATCTGCTCATCAATATTTTCTTGTAAAATATTTACAATGCAAACTTTGCAACACCATATTGTTACAGAGTGGTTTGAACTTCAGAACATATTTGGGGGAAAAATGGCCAAAACCTATTGCGTTTTTAGTGTGTTCCTTTAGAGTGTCTTGAAACTCTCTCTGTTTTTGATTTTGCTTTTTTCATTTCACTACACAGTGGGCCTGGTGTTGATTTATGACTCAACAATGGAACCAGTATTTTATCTGTTGTTTAGAAGTCCACTTTTTATGATTGCAAAAAATCTTGATCGGTTATATTTTAATTTCTGATTGCAGCAAAAGCAAAATGTCTTCATCTAGACTCAAGGGCAAAATTAAAGCAATTCTTAACTATCCTATCATAATACCCAATCTTCTTTCTAGGCTCCAAGCCCCATCAATTTAACCCTGTTTCATGATAATACTAGATCAGTTGCTACAAACTTTATTTTTCTTTCGCCTCGATGCTGTTTCCCACCACCGTTCCAGCACTCTATCCCCTACAGTCCAGGACGGTAGTGGGACAGTCCTAAGACTTGACCTTCTTGACCTTCTTGCCCACCCTGATCAGATGATCAGAGCTTTGCTTCTATGTAGTTGTTGACAGATATTCCTTCATACGTGAGATGCTGCAGTCCAACAGAGAACTGGCCTGATTCAGATAAAAAGGGCAGATGTATTTGAATATCTTATTGCTTTTGAACTGGGGCCCTCAGGTTTGAAGTCTAGCATTATACCGTTAAAGTTACCAGGCTCTCCTTAACAAGCTCCTTGGGGTGAAGGGGAGTTTTCTTTCTCTACAAACTGACAAAAATAAGCCATACTGCAACAAGTTAAATTGGTGTTTATCATAGATTTATAACTTATTTTTCACAGTAGAAATTTCTCAGAGATGTCATGCAAGACATTCCCTTTTGATACACAAATCCACCTACTGATAAGAAAATCATCCTAAGTGCCAAATAAAAGTTAAACCATCTTATATTTCACAAAAGAGAAATGTGCTGAACATGTGTTTTCTGAAATAAAAGCGTGTGCACCAAGTGTTCTACAAGTAGGTTCTTTTTATTAATAGTCTCATGGGAAGTTCTATTACCCACAGCCTGTTAGTACAGGAAGTAGGAAATTCATGAGTGGATATAAGCTTTCCTATGTTAGACAGAGAGGGGCTACAGCTTGGTGATACTCAATATATACTTGTTTCAGCTCCTGTTGAGTTTCGTGTTCAACGTCCCGGATATGGATGCTTGTTCCTTTGATAAAAGTGAAATGTTAGTAATTGGCAGGAACTTGCTCTGTAGCCTTGCCCAAGAACAGAGAAAAGCAGCTCTCACAATTATGCTTTTCATAATTTATTCCCTTGCACTTCCTCGGACCCCTGAGTTCAAAAGAGCATTTGTGCGCCCGACTGTTGAGCTAAAATCAGATGTATTTTGTTCATGTTATTGGCAGAAAAACATGAATCCATTGCTTCTTAAATAGCCCCAGTATTTTCTTGTTTACAGAAAGAATACTTATAAAGAGAAAAATATACTCTTCAGATCCATTTCATTTTCCCAAGTGTCTACAATGGGATGTTATTGTTATAAAGTGATCCCTTGACTAAATTCCCATAGGGTACCTGTTTTGCAATTGTATAGTCAACAAGTAACCTTTCATTCCTGGTCAGAATGGTTTTTTCTGTCTAGAGAGTGGCACAGTTACCGATGAACCCTATCCATGGGACTTCCTGAGAATAGATTGTTTGTTTTGCCAAGGAAGTGCCATATTTTGATGCCGGACTAGCTTTGCCAGAGTGGGACTGCTCACCATTTCTTCAAAGGAACAAAGTCCTCCCAAAGCACCTCATTCCAAAAGAGGTATCATGTTCTTCAGAAAACCTAGAGACTGGATTGAAAATATTTCCGGGTCAATGATAAAACACTAATATTGTGGTCTTTTAGAAGAGAAATAGTCATTTCATAATTTTTTTTTAAAATGCTGATAATTTTGACCAGTGTTCCAACGTAGCACTATTCAGATTTGATCAGATTCCAGCAGATATTTGGAAAAAACAATAAGTCTGCGTTTTGGAGAATAAGTTTTACCGAAAAGGTTGGATTGACTTTAATATTGTTGCCTAAGGTTATCACATCACTGTTATCATCTCAGAAATAAAGATTGGAACATCACTTCTGCTTCAACATTTTCAAATAAATGCAGAAATCTAACATTTGTATTCATTACAATACCTTGAATCTTGACTCTGAATCACATCTGAGGGTAATGTTAAAATTTTGATTGATGTAGGCAAGCTAATTTGACCATCTGAGATATCTTTGTGCAATGATTGAACGGGACGTCAACCAATGATGGGAATAAAATGCCCAGCTGCCGTTGCAGTATACATATACAATACTGGTTTTGTATAAGGTCAATGACTGTTGGTTAGTGGACTAAGTGACGTGTAAAATTTCATTTCAGACCAGATTTTACCTCCCTCGATATTTTATTAATAGTGATTGCAATCCATACATCAAATCCATTGCTGCAAGATAAAAGTTGTTTCCAGAACTGATATTTCACTTGTAGCACAGATAATAAGAATACAGCCTCATAACTTCCTTGTCAGTCCTTTCGGGATGTCCTTTTTAGATGTTAATTATCCCGTGGCACTATTCAGAGAACAGTAGGGGAGCTCTACTGGTACCCGAGCCAACTTTCTTCTCTCAACAAACAGCACCAAAAAAAATAATTAGCCGATCATTCAGCTCATTGCGATTTGTGTGATCAGAATGGCTCCCATTGTTGCCTGTACAACATATTTTTGTTTATTTGTTCATGGCAAGGCCAGCATTTATTGCCCATCCCTAATTGCCCTTGAGAAGGTGGTGGTGAGTCACCTTCTTGTACAACTGAGTGGCATGCTAGGCCATTTCAGAGAGCAGTTAAGAGTCAACCACATTGCTGTGGGTCTGGGGTCACATATAGGCCAGACCAGGTAAGGATAGAAGATTTCTTTCCCTAAAGGACATCAGTGAACCAGATGGGTTTTTACAACAATCCGATAGTTTTATAGTCACCATTACTGATACTAGCTTTTTATTCCAGATTTATTTAATTAACTGAATTTAAATTCCCCAGCTGCCGTGGTGGGATTTGAACTCACAGTCTCTGGATCATTAGTCCAGACCTCTGGATTACTAGTCCAGTGACATTACCACTATGCTACTGTTCCCATTACTGTCACAAAAAAAAATCTGAAGATATTTTTGAAAATCATGCGCTATTTCCCATGACAGACCAAGTACATTATGTGAGATACACACGCTTCTAATTATTCTGGGTAACCGCGCAAAATCATGGGGTTTGAACCCCCAGAATGAATGGGCGTTCAAAAGAGACTAATCCTAGCCTCAGAGATCTGACGAAAGACTGGAGAAACTTGAGCTTTAAGCTTGGAAAGGAGACAGCGGAGAGTGACTCCATAGAGAGATACAAGACAGCAATGGTATCCAAAATGTAGACGCAGAACACTGAGTTCAAAATATACTGTGAGAAAGGGGATGAAGGTTCACACCAAGTAAAGACAAACTTTGGATTGATGTCATCAAGTTCTTCTTCACACATGGGGATCGATGTTGACTTTTGGACGACCAGCCAGCGGAGCGTGCCAGCCGATCAGCTGTAACCGCGGTGAAGAGGTGGGCACGGGTTTGAGGCATCAGCCTCGTTAACATTGCTGGTGGGCTGTGGGGCGCCAAACCGGCATCCTGATGCAGCGCACCAGATTGAGGCCTCCCAATATCGGACTGCACCGGCCACCAGCATGGTAAGTGTGCCGGGGGGCGGTGGTGAGGCGGATGGAGGGAAGGGGGTCGCAATCACAAAGGGTAGGAGTCCTGGGGCAGCAGGGGCCCAAATTACTTTTATGCCAAGAGGACCGCTTCTGCCCCTCCGGGCCCCACAAAACGAATTCCACTTACCTTCGCTGGGCCTCTTTGGCTCCGTCGCCCGTGGAACTGGTTGGAGTGTACCCAGTGCAGGTAAAGCTGCTGACCCCATTTTGAGACTGTTTAACGGCAGGCGATTGACATGAAAATTGACCTTCTAGCTGGTCAGGTCGGCTTCCAGGCCACCCAATATTGCACGGAACGGAGCTTTGAGCTGCAGCGGAACGGCCGTTTGGCGCATGCATCTCGCCGGCAGCAAGGGAACCAGGCCCAAGCCTGTATTTGGTTCGGGCTTCAAGCTGGCATGAACAAACAGGCGGGCAGAGCAACCGCAGCACTGACTTTGTGCCCGTTTCAGATGGAAGTAGACTTTCTCCCCTAATGTACTTCTTTTATGCACGAGCACACTTTGTTTCCCCTTCAATATTCTGCTCACTTCGAGAACCTCAGAGGCTGGAACAAATGCAGACTGTGTAACGAGGGATCATCAGCTTACAGTATAGAATGTTAAGCAGTGCAGTGGGTCTTAATTCAGTGAAAGTATTGAAATTAAATAAAAATAATATAAGATAGTCACCAAGAAATCAAATAGGGAATTCAGAAGAAACTTCTTTACTCAGAGAGTGGTGAGAATGTGGAGCTCACTACCACAGGAAATGGTTGAGGCCAATAGTATAGATGCATTTAAGAGGAGGCTAGATAAGCATATGAGGGAGAAGGGAATAGAGGGTTATGCTGATAGAGTTAGATGAGGAAAGATGGGAGGAGGCTCAAGTGGAGCATAAACACCAGCATGGACTGGTTGGGCTGAATGGCCTGTTTCTGTGCTATATATTCTATATTGTTGAGGCTGCTGCGAAACACGAATGGAGGCTGAATCCATGTGTGGAAAACAAGAAACTTTTATTCACTGCATGCTATATCAAAATGGCTGCGAGAGCTGCTCCCAGAATTCTCTGGAAAAACTCCCAGAATTCTCTGGGTAAAACCTGAGGCCCCGCCCCCTTCTGCCTTAAAGGTAATGTGCCTTAAAGGGGAGGGGCTGGAAATTTGTCCACAGACGGAAGAGTGGATTATGCCCGTTTTAGGTGGCGATCCGCCACACAGCTCCACCCAGAATCCGCTCAGGAGGTGTGGACGAGACGGTGCGGCGGTCTGATGGGCCGGCCGGAGCGGCTCTTGTAGGACGCCGGTGGACGTGGAACGGCCGGGCGAGGAGCAGCCGGGTGAACCGGCTTGAGGGCAGGTCGGCCGCGTGGAGGTGGACGAGCTACAGGGACCTGCTCCCCGGGATCCGAGTGTGCTGGCTTGAGTCGGTCCACCGACACTTTTTCGGTCCTGTCGCCCACTTGCAGGGTGAAAAATTTGTCCCCAGCCTGTAGCACCTTGTAGGGCCCGTCGCACGGGGGTTGAAGGGGTCCGCGGTGGGCGTCGTGCCGGACGAAAACAAACCGTGCCTGGTGCAGGCTTAGTGGGACGTGTGAGGTGGATTCGCCGTGTCGGGCAATGGGCACCGGGGTAAACTGCAGCGCCGGTGAGGCGAAGTTGTGGCGTTGCTGGTCGGCTGACCAGGGTGTCGTGGCGGTGGGCAGGAACTCGCCGGGTACGCGCAGCGGCTGACCGTACACGAGCTCTGCTGCTGATGCGTGGAGGTCTTCTTTAACCGCGGTGCGCAGGCCGAGGAGGACCCACGGAAGTCGGTCGGTCCAGGCGCTGTCTTGGAGGCTGGCTCGAAGAGATGCCTTCAAGGATCTGTGGAACCGCTCACACAGTCCGTTGGCTTGGGGGTGGTACGCTGTGGTGCGGTGAATGGTCACCCCGAGATTGCGTGCGACGGCGGTCCAGAGTTCAGAGGTAAATTGCGGACCTCTGTCCGACGTCATGTCGGAGGGGACGCCGAACCGTGCGACCCAGGTGCTGACGAAGGCTCTGGCGATGTCGGCGGTGGTGGTAGAGGTCAGTGGAATTGCCTCAGGCCAGCGTGTGGTGCGGTCAACGATGGTCAGCAAGTGCGTGTGGCCTTGCGACGGCGGCAGGGGCCCGACGATGTCCACGTGGATGTGGTCGAATCTCCGCAAGGGGACGGTAAACTCCTCGAGGGGTGCTTTCGTGTGTTGCTGTACCTTGGCCCGTTGGCAGGCTAGGCAGGAGTTGGCCCAAGTACGCACATCCTTGCGAAGGCCGCGCCAGACAAAGCGGTTGGCTACCAATTTGATGGATGCGCGGGCACCGGGGTGGGAGAGGTTGTGGAGAATGTCGAATACCCGGCGGCGCCAGGACGCTGGGACGACGGGCCGAGGTTGACATAGGGATATGTCGCACTTGACCGTGACTGCGGTTGGGCCACAGGCGACGTCGGCCAGGCGTAGCCCTGGTAGGTTGGTGGGTGCGGAGAGCAGATCAGGGTCGGTGATCTGGTCTGCTGCGAGTTGAGCGTAGTCGACTGCTAGGTGTGCGGCATGGATGGCGGGGCGGGAGAGGCAGTCGGCTACCACATTGTCTCGGCCGGAGACGTGTTGGATGTCCGTGGTGAACTCGGACACTGCCGCGAGCTGGCGCTGCTGCCTGGCGGACCAGGGGTCGGTTGTCTTTGCCATTGCGAATGTCAGGGGCTTGTGGTCGACAAACGCAGTGAAGGGGTGGGCCGCAAGCAAAAACCGGAAATGGCGGACCGCCAGGAACAGCGCGAGGAGCTCGCGGTCGAAGGTGCTGTACTTGACCTCCGGGGGGCGTAGTTGGCGGCTGAAGAAGGCAAGTGGTTGCCAGGCGCCGTCGACCCACTGCTCATACACGGCGCCGACCACGTGGTCGGAGGCGTCCGTGGTGAGCGCTACCCTGGCATTGGGCCGTGGGTGCACGAACAGGGTGGCGTTGGCGAGCGCGGTCTTGGTGGAATCGAAGGCGGCGGACGCGTCTGCCGTCCATTCGACCGCCATCTTGCCACTCCTGCCCCGGAGGGCTTCATACAGGGGCCTCATGAGGGACGCCGCTTTGGGGATGAAGCGGTTATAGAAATTCACCATCCCGAGGAACTCCTGGAGGCCTTTGATGGTGGTGGGGCGGGGAAATTGTTGGACGGCCTGCACCTTGGTGGGCAGGGGAATGGCCCCAGCATGGGTGATGTGGTGGCCGAGGAAGTCGATCTTGTCCAGGCCGAACTGGCATTTGGCTGGGCTGAGGATGAGCCCGTGGTCGCTGAGGCGCCCGAACAGGATGCGAAGGTGTTCGAGGTGTTCCTGCTTGGAGGAACTGGCTACCAGGATGTCGTCCAGGTAGACGAACAGGAACTTCAGGTCCCGAAGGACCGAGTCCATGAGCCGTTGGAATGCCTGGGCTGCGTTTTTGAGGCCGAAGGGCATCCGCAGGAACTCGAACAGGCCGAGGGGGGTGATTACAGCCGTCTTGGGGACGTCCGCGGGGTGGACGGGGACTTGGTGGTAGCCGCGCACCAGGTCGGCCTTGGAAATGACTGAGCGGCCGGCCAGTCTAGCCGAGAAGTCCTGAATGTGCGGCATGGGGTACCGATCAGGGGTGGTGGCGTCATTGAGGCGGCGGTAATCCCCGCAGGGGCACCAACCTCCGCCTGGTTTGGGGGCGATGTGGAGTGGGGAGGCCCAGGGACTGTTGGAGCGGCGGATGATGCCGAGCTGTTCCATGGTGGCAAACTCGGTCCGCGCGATCTCCAGTTTGGCCGGGTCCAGCCTGCGGGCGTGGGCGTACACTGGGGGGCCTGTGGTGGGGATGAAGTGTTCCACCCCGTGTTTGGCGGCCTCCGCGGAGAATGTCGGATTGGTAAGGGCCGGGAATTCGGCCAGGTGTGCCGAGTAGTCATCCGTGGCCCAGGCGTGGCACTGTGACGTCATGTCGGCGGGTTGACGGGGGGCCATGGCGCCCAGGATGGGGGACATGGTGTTCATGTCCACGAGGCGGTGACGAGGGATGTCTACCAGTAGGCCGTGGGCGCACAGAAAATCTGCACCGATGAGGGGGGAGAGCACTTTGGCAGTGATGAACTCCCATCGGTAGCGGTGACCAGCGAGGTCGAGGGTGACTGTCCGGGTGCCATACGTCCGGATTTCCGAGCCATTAGCAGCAGCCAGCGCCGGTCCTCGTTTGCCCTTTTGGATGTCGAGGGAGGAGGCCGGGATGATGCTGTGCTGAGCCCCAGTGTCGCACAGGAACCGGCGGCCGGTTTTGTCATCCGTGACGAAAAGCAGGGAGCCCGCGTGGCCCACGGCCATCGCGGGGGCTGGAACGGGGGCGGACTTGAAAGCGCAGGGAGGTGTGCACCGTTGTGCCCTGGCACCGAACCGAGTGTGGTAGTAACAGTGGCCCGGGTTAGTGGGGCGTGAAGGCCCCGTGGGCCTGGTGACAGGCCCTTGTAGCCGTGTGCTGGATGGTGAGGGGCGCGCCCAGGCATTGGCTGCCAGGTCCGGAGTGACGTCGCGGCTGGAGTGAGGGGACAGCAGCTTGTCGGCCTCATCGGCCAGGGCTTCCAGGTTCGTGAGGCCGGACGCCACGATCGCTGGGCAGATGCTGAGAGGGAGCTGGCGGATGAACAGCATGCGGAAGAGGGATCCGGGTGGGCTCTCGTCGGTGAGGGAGAGCATGTGGGAGAGGCGGTCTGACGGTGAGGCATCACCGAGGCCTGGAAGGTTGAGGAGGTGGCAGTTTCGCTGATATGCCGAGGCCGTAAATTTTTTAAGGAGCGCTGTTCTGAGATGTGCGTACTTGCCTTCCTCTGGTGGGTTCTGCAGCGTTGTCCAAACCTTGGAAACTGTGGCGTTACTGAGTGATGTGACGAGATAGTCGTACTTCGTCCCATCTGTGGTGATATTTCGCAGCCGGAAGCGAGATTCAGCTTGGAGAAACCAGGCTTCGGGCTGGTTTTCCCAAAACTCCAGCAGTTTCACAGAAACTGCGTTCGTGTCCGCCATTGCAGTACTCGGAATACGTTCTGAGCGTCGGGGTCACCAATGTTGAGGCTGCCGCGAAACACGAATGGAGGCTGAATCCATGTGTGGAAAACAAGAAACTTTTATTCACTGCATGCTATATCAAAATGGCTGCGAGAGCTGCTCCCAGAATTCTCTGGAAAAACTCCCAGAATTCTCTGGGTAAAACCTGAGGCCCCGCCCCCTTCTGCCTTAAAGGTAATGTGCCTTGAAGGGGAGGGGCTGGAAATTTGTCCACAGACGGAAGAGTGGATTATGCCCGTTTTAGGTGGCGATCCGCCACAATATATTCTATCTAATTCTATGTAAAAACAGAAATGTTCATTCCTGCCTGCCCCAACATTCCTTTTCCCTGGCTCTGTACTTGCTTAAAAACTGTTAATCTCTAACAGCTTCCAGTTCTGATGAAAGATCATTGTACTGAAAGTTTAACTCAGTTTCTTGCTCCACAGATGCTCACTGACCTGTTGAGTGTTTTCCAGCATCCAACAACAACTTGTGTTTATATAGCACCTTTAACGTAGTAAAACGTCCCAAGGCGCTGCACAGGAGTATTTTAAGACAAAAAATTGAAAAATTGAAGAAGAAAACATCCACAATATTTTCCTTTTGTTTAAGAATTGAAATGAAATTAGGGTGGCTCCTGATTCAGTCGGGACTGCATTTATTTTAAAGGAAGCTTCGGCCTGCTAAAAAATAGTGGGTATCGGGACTGTAACACAATCACGGTAAGTGTTCGAATGTGAACTTTGAAATTGGAAGTTCTACCCTATGGTTTCGGGACGGAACAATATGAGAAAGAATTACGTTGATGACTTGTGAACCAGAAACTTGTACTGGGCTGAGTTGAAAGGCCTTTTCTCGTTATTACTTCTTTTACTTTCCTCTCATTTTCCTGACCGGTACTTGTGATTTTATTTGCTACGGGGGCCGTTCTGTTGAGAATGATGAATACGATTTAAAAAATAAGAAATGCTTTAGTAAAATTGGAAAGGTGAAATCTGACAATAGTCATAACAGTGTCAAAGATCAAATGCAGAATGAAAATACAAATTGAAACGAGCATTTTGGACTCCAGGTTAACACTTGAAATCCCTAACTAGAGATTTTCCAAATTGATACCTGCCACTAAAAATAAAGCACTAACATTATCAGTGGACGAAGCACTTCAGACATGGGATAGAGAAGCCTTTTCTTAAACCACCTGGAAAATTGATTAATTAGATACCTAAAATTTATCATTTGAATCAATTGGATCGGTAACCCCTAGACTCTCATGTAGACGGGTTGGTGAGATTAATCACATCATCAGTGGAGTCCTATAAAAAGTTGTGAGTCTGAGATATTGTGACCTTTGAAAGTTTTGAAAATGACCCTTGCAGTCACTATCATTTGAAGCGGTGAGATCTGCAAGCACACTGACCTTTGGCACATTGTCCCTCAAATGTGGAGCGTTACCCACCACTCATGGTCTTCTTAACGATTTAATGATTTGCACACTATTGTTTTAATGAATGAGGGAACAGAACACAGAGGGAGAATTTCTCTATCCCTGTGTATGAAAATAATAGTGCAAAACCAATAAATTAACAAGTGTTGGCAATGCTGAATACTGCACTCAACACAGGCAAAGCTCGGCAATAAAGCATCGCACATGTGGGGAGTAATCAAAAAAAAGTTCTATTATTCTTGTGAAAAGACATGGCTCATCTGAATTTTAATCATCTGAATAAGATCAAAATTCATATTTGTTTTTAATATTAGCATTGGCCCAGTTCCGGTTTTTGAATTGATTTGGAGCTCATCCCTGTTAGAAAATTCTCAATCAGCAACTGGAGCTTTCATCTCGGAACACCTGTGTAATAAAAAAATACTTTGAAATCATTTGCAATGCAGCAGCAAATCCTATTGTCAAAAATGCATCTCCTTGACACTCAACACCCCAAGAAAGCCAAGCCTGAACGTAAGCCTGGGATGTCCATATCATGGCCTGTGGGAAGTTTAAGAATAAGCTGACTCTTATACTTCATACTCACTGCTTTATTCTGTTTGAATGACATGGAACATCGGAACAGGGGGAGGCCTTTCAGCCCCTCGTGCCTGCTCGCCCATTCTATTAGATCATGGCTGATCTGTACCTTAACCCCATTTACACCCTTTTGCTCCATATCTCGAATAAAAATCTATCGATCTCAGTCTTGAAAGCTTCAATTGTCCCAGCATCCATTGTCTTTAGGGGGAGAGAGTTCCAGATTTCCACTACCCTTTGTGTGAAGAGGTGCTTCCCGATTTCACTCAGGAGTGGCCTAGCTCTAACTTTAAGGTTATGCCCTCTTGTTCTGGATTCCCCCACCAGTGGAAATAGTTTCTCTGCATCTACCCCATTGGATTCCTTTATAATTTTTAAGAGCCTCGATTAGATCTTCCATGGGCCTGTAGATTTGGAAAGGCCTGTTCTTAGTGCTGCTGATTCATTGGTGGAAAAAAATTATGGCACAATCACAATACCAGATCTGTTTATATCTACACTTTGAGATGCATGTGAATTAATGGGACTATTGATTTCAACTTGATCTGTTGCCCATGAGGCTCGATGATATGCATCGACATGGCCCACAAAGACTCCTGCTAATTCTAACTATTGTGCTGGTTATAAATACTGCAGAAGCCTGTATTGCAGTACCAAAATGTAACTACTCCAGTAGGAACGATGGATAATGGATACAGAGTATGGATGGATCGTGCTTGATCGCCACAGTAGAATTAGTTGAACTTAGACTGCTAGTTTGCTCAAATGGATGATACAAGTTTCATGTAATACACACTGCTAAAACCCTGAGTCTCGTGGATCTGGATTAGACTTTAGTGCAGATGATGTTCATTAAGTGTCCAACTTAATTTTAGCACAGTGAAAGTGGCCATCAGACATTAGACTGCGCATGAATTGCATAATATGATGGAAGTATTTGTAGTCACTGTGTAAGATTATCATGGATTAGTTCGCTTTTAGAATACTTGCTTTACTACCTTATAACCATTAATATCTTATAATAATCAGTAATAGATCTATAATCGTGTGTAAGGATTAAATATAAAAGTCTGTAATATACAATGGTAACCTGAATTATATATGACAGGTAACCCTTTTGCTTATAATTAAAAGTGTGTGAGTAAGCTGTAACCAGACAACCTGGGGTGAGAAAGAGGATTGCTATAGTCGAATAGTGAGGCTGTGGGTGAACGTTGGATATTAGCCAACAGTAAGGATGAGACAGAGTACAGCTCGCCTGGGAACCAAGGTTAGCTGTAGTTACCATTGTGCTGGATGTTATAACATCCGCAGTGAATTATAAAAACAAAAGGCCGACAGCAAGGGCCGTATCTCAACCTATGCAGACATGTTCCTTTTGTATTGCCATAACTACCCCAGATATGAGTCTTGATGGTCAAAAACAGATGATGTAAGAGTGTCAAGAGACTTAAAGCCTGCGTAAGCCAAGGTGCTACAAATGTGGCATCTTTATGATTGGATTTTGGGTTTGGGTGTCAGCCAGTGATTGGTTCAGGAGGACTCCATAGGTTTTGAATGCGAGTAAGGGTATAAGCAGGCGGTCTTAACAGCCAAATATTGTAGAAGATTTCAGGAGTAGAAGATTACAGGATGAATCAAGGAGGCACCCAGGAGATGGAGAGAGAGAGAGAGAGAGAGACAAGAGACACAGGGTGTAGCCTACTCATGGTTGCGGCTTCTACCCAGAGTATAAGTGGTAATATAAGTTTCAATTATACTCTGTAAACTGTTGCTTGACTACTGTAATGTATTAAGTCTTGCTTGTGCTGAATAAAGTTAAACCCCTCGCTATTTATGTGGGGAAAAGACTGTGATAGCACTGAGCAGTGATATTGATGCTCATCTCCGATGAAAAGGACTACAAATATGGTTTGGCGCACACATGTTACAGGCTTTCCTTCAAGAAGATGACAGAAGAGCCAATATTGGTCATTATATTGAAAGAACGCAACAAAAGATAGCAGGATGTTTTGTATAGATCACTAATGTATAGTAATATTGATTGATTCATATTTAAAACAGAATGTTCACCACATAGCCAGAACTGAAAGAAAGAAGATTTGAATTTATATAGCGCCTTTCATGACCTCAGGACGTCCCAAAGCACTTTACAGCCAATGAAGTACTTTTGGATGGTAGTCATTGTTGTAATGTATGTAAATCTCGAGCAAGTGACAAAACAAACACTGACCTTTAACACTTTTGGAATGGGTGCAGAGTAGATTCACCAGAATGATACTGCGGTTTAGGGGTAGATTATGAGGACAGGTTCCATCGACTTGGTTTGTATTCCCTTGAGTGTAGAAGATTGAGTGGCTAACTGATCGAGTTGTTTAAAATGTTAAAAGGATTTGATAGGGTAGATACAGAGACACTGGGCTGGATTTTGATACTGGGGCGGGTTGGGGGTCGTGTCATCCGCATTTCGTGTTATCCACCTGCCTGCAATTGGATGTGGGAGATTGATGCAATTTTCACTTAATTGGGCAATTGAGTTCCAGCATGTGGGAACCCATGAACCAATTAGTGGTTTCAGTCTGAAAGTCGCCTCTGATGATGTCATCATTGCAGGTCAGAGACTGCCTGGTCTCAGAGATTGCCTGGCCTTTGCTGTGGCATCTCAGAGAGAGAGAGAGAGAGAGAATGAATTTTTTTTGCAACCAAGTCCTCCCAGGCAGTCTCTGAAGACATTCAATGCAGAGGCGACTTTCAGACCTAATACTACTACTACCTTCATCACATCTCTGTTGTAATAGTGGACCTGCAGCTGATAGTCAGCTATCCACTTGTGCTCCCGCCAGGTTTTTCTGGCGTGTTTCACATCAGGCGTGCTTCACGTCGGAAAAGGGTTAAACTAGCTAAAACATTTCAAAATGGCATTACAGAGCCAATTTAGGGCTTGCTAAGGGCTTTAATGGCCTCTCCCGCCTCTTGGAGGCGGGATGGAGTCGGGAACCCCGCGACCGATTTTGTCAAAATTGCGTGGAGGCGGGATGGGGTCGGGACCCCCGAATCTGCAACTTTAACCCCCCACACGCATCCAAACCCGACTCCACGGGTCATTGAAAATCCAGCCCACTATTTCCACTGGTGGGGCAATGAAGAACAAGGGAGCGTAATCGTAAAATTAAAGCTAGATCATTCAGGAGGGAAATCAGGAAGCATTTTTCACACAAAGGGTAGTAAAAATCTGGAACTCGCTCCCCAAAGGGCTGTGGACGCTAGGACAATTGGAGCTTTCAAGATTGAGATCAATAGATTTGTGATAGGTTCTTTTCCTTGTTTTCTAATCCCTACACAGCCTCAGCCCTCGCGATCTCTGTAGCCTCCTCCAGCCCGACAAACTTCCAAGATCTCTGCACTTCTCCAATTCTGGCCTCTTGCACATCCCCGATTTTAATCACTCCACCATTGGTGGCCATGCCTTCAGCTGCCTAGGCCCTAAGCTCTGGAAGTCCCTCCCTACATCAACAACAACTTGTATTTATATAGCACCTTTAACGTAGTAAAACGTCCCAAGGCGCTTCACAGGAGTATTATAAGACAAAAAATTTGACACCGAGCCACATAGAGAAATTAGGGCAGGTGACCAAAAGCTTGGTCAAAGAGGTAGGTTTTAAGGAGCATCTTAAAGGAGGAAAGAGAGGTAGCAAGGCGGAGAGGTTTAGGGAGGGAATTCCAGAGCTTAGGGCCTAGGCAACAGAAGGCACGGCCACCAATGGTTGAGCGATTATAATCAGGGATGCTCAAGAGGGCAGAATTAGAGGAGCGCAGATATCTCGGGGGGTTGTGGGGCTGAAGGAGATTACAGAGATAGGGAGGGGCGAGGCCATGGAGGGATTTGAAAACAAGGATGAGAATTTTAAAATCGAGGTGTTGCTTAGCCGGGAGCCAATGTAGGTCAGCGAGCACAGGGGTGATGGGTGAACAGGAATTGGTGCGAGTTAGGACACGGGCAGCCGAGTTTTGGATCACCTCAAGTTTAAGTAGGGTAGAATGTGGGAGGCCAGCCAGGAGTGCGTTGGAATAGTCAAGCCTCGAGGTATTTCATAGAATAGAATCATAGAAAGTTACTGCACGGAAGGAGGCCATTTCGGCCCATCGTGTCCGCGCTGGCCAACAAAGAGCTATCTAGCCTAATCCCACTTCCCAGCTCTTGGTCCATAGCCCTGCAGGTTAGAGCATCCCAAGTGCACATCCAAATACTTTTTAAATGTGGTTAGGGTTCCTGCCTCTACCACCCTTTCAGGCAGTGAGTTCTACACCCCCACAACCCTCTGGGTGAAGAAATTTCCCCTCAAATCCCCTCTAAACCTTCCACCAATTACTTTAAATCTGTGCCCCCTGGTTTTTGACCCCTCTGCTAAGGGCAAAAGTTTCTTTCTATCCACTTTATCTATGCCCCTCATAATTTTATACACCTCAATAAGGTCTCCCCTCAGCCTCCTCTGTTCCAAGGAAAACAGACCCAGCCTATCCAGTCTTTCCTCATAGCTAAGATTCCCTACTCCCAGCAACATCCTTGTAAATCTCCTCTGTACCCTCTCTAGTGCAATCACATCTTTCCTGTAATTTGGTGCCAGGGACCCGGGTTCGAATCTGACCTCGGGTGACTGTCTGTGTGGAGTTTGCACATTCTCCCCGTGTCTGCGTGGGTTTCCGCCGGGTGCTCCGGTTTCCTCCCACAGTCCAAAAATGTGCGGGTTAGGTTGATTTGGCTATGATAAATTGACCCTTAGTGTTAGGGGGGGATTAAATATGTGGGGTTATGGGGATAGGATGGGATATGTTAGGGGGGAATTAAATATGTGGGGTTACGGGGATAGGGTGGGATAGGTGCAGGCTCGATGTGGGGATTCTGTGTGAGAAAGCAGGGACAGGGTACTGGATTTGGATGATCAGCCATGATCGTATTGAATGGTGGAGCAGGCTCGATGGGCCGAATGGCCTACTCCTGCTCCTAGTTTCTATGTTTCTATGTTTCTATGATGACCAGAACTGCACGCAGTATTCTAACTGAGGCCTAACTAGTGTTTTATACAGTTGAAGCATAACGCCCCTGCTCTTGTATTCTATGCCATGGCTAATAAAGGCAAGCATTCCGTATGCCTTCTTAACCACCTTATCTTCTTGGCCTGCTACCTTCAGGGATCTGTGGACATGCACTCCAAGGTCCCTTTGTTCCTCTACACTACTCAGTGTCCTACCATTTAATGTGTATTCCCTTTCCTTGTTAGCCCTCCCCAAATGCATTACTTCACACTTCTCCGGATTGACTTCCATTTGCCACTGTTGTGCCCACCTGACCCATTTATTGATATTTTCCTGCTGTCTACAGCTTCCTTCTTCAGTATCAACCACACAGCCGATTTTAGTATCATCTGCAAACTTCTTAATCATACCCCCTATATTCAAGTCAAGATCGTTGATATATACCACAAAAAGCAAGGGACCTCGTACTGAGCCCTGTGGAACCCCACTGGAAACAGTCTTCCAGTCACAAAAACACCCATCAACCATTACCCTCTGCTTCCTGCCTCCGAGCCTGTTTTGAATCCAACTTGACACTTTGCCCTGGATCCCATGGGCTTTTAACTTCGTGACCAGTCTGCCATGTGGAACCTTATCAAAAGCCTTGCTAAAGTCCATATATACTACATCAAATGCACTACCCTCATCTACCCTCCTTGTTACTTCTTTCTCATCTACCTAAACCTCTCTGCCTCTCTACCTTTCTTTCCTCCTTAGGGCACTCCTTAAAACCTACCTCTTTGACCAAGCTTTTCGTCATCTGTCCGAATATCTCCTTATGTGACTCGGTGTCAAATGATAATGGTCCTGTGAAGCACCTTGGGATGTTTTACTGCATTAAAGGCACTATATAAATACAAGTTATTGTTGTTGTAGGATGAGCCGCAACACCAGCAGCAAAAGGCACACCAGCAGCACCAACAACAACACCACCAACCTTCTCCTTAACCACCTGAAACTCCACAGGACGGAGATCATCAGCACAGGGCTGCACCGCGCCGGAGGCGATACTGCCAACACAAGGGCATACAGGCAGAGGATGAGCTTCCTCAGCATGACAGAGCAGAAGTGCCAAAAGAGGCTCAGGTTATCGCGCCAGGTCGTCACAGACATTTGCAGCTTGCTGGAGATAGACCTGCAGCCCAGAGGACCTGGTGGCCACACCTTACCAGTGGCCGTCAAAGTCACCAGCGTCCTCAACTTCTTCGCCTCAGGCTCCTTCCAGGGATCTGCAGCAGACATTTGCGACATTTCACAGTCGGCCGCCCACAGATGCATCACACAGGTCGCCTGTTTGACAAGTCAGCCAATTACCTCAACTTTGCTACTGATGAAGCCAGTGTTACTGAGTGGGCGTTCGGCTTTGCCGCTCTGGCTGGCTTCCCACGGGTGCAGGGCGTCATCGGCTGCACGCATGTGGCCATCAGGGCACCCCATCATCACCCAGGAGTGATTGTCAATCGCAAGGGCTTCCACTCCCTCAATGTGCAGCTCATCTGCAACCATAGGAAGATCATCATTCATGTGTGCGCCATATTCCCTGGCAGCTGTCATGACTCATTCATCTTGCGCCAGTCTACCCTCCCTCATCTCTTCGCACCTCCAAACATACGTTCTGGCTGGCTGCTTGGAGACAAGGGCTATCCACTGAAGACGTGGCTCAAGACACCTTTGAGGAGGCCAAGTACTGAGGCCCAGGAGAGATATAATGACAGCCACATTTCCACCAGATGTGTCATAGAGCAGACAATAGGCATGCTGAAAATGCACTTCAGATTCCTTGACAGATCTGGAGGAGCCATTTAGTACGCACCAGCCAGGGTTTCCAGAATCATTGTGGTCTGCTGCGCCCTGCACAACATAGTGCAGCAGCGAGGATTAGTGCTTCATGAGGAGCAAGGACTGAGCGCACAGCCTCTTCAGAGGAGGAGGAGCATCAGCTGGAAGATGAGGAGGAGGAGGAGCAGGAGGAACCTGCGGTCCAGATCCCAGCAGCACCCGAGCACATTGCTGCCCGAGAGGCCAGGGGTGGCCTCATCATGGCCAGATTTACTTGACTTTAGGCATTACACCCATATGGCTGCCACCTGTTGCGCCAGGTTCCCACCACCCCACATAAAGCATCGCTATAGTGACCACGCCATTCCTTTCACACTGACCGCCATTGCTGAAGGTAACGTTATAGAAACATAGAAACATAGAAAATAGGTGCAGGAGTAGACCATTCGGTCCTTCGAGCCTGCACCGCCATTCAATGCGTTCATGGCTGAACATGCTACCTCAGTACCCCATTCCTGCTTTCTCGCCATACCCCTTGATCCCCCTAGTTGTGAGTATTATATCTAACTCCCTTTTGAATATATTTAGCGAACTGGCCTCAACAACCTTCTGTGGTAGAGAATTCCACAGATTCACCACTCTCTGGGTGAAGAAGTTCCTCCTCATCTCAGTCTTAAATGGCTTCGCCTTTATCCTTAGACTGTGACCCCTGGTTTTAGTTTTCCCTAACATTGGAAACATTCTGCCCGCATCTAATTTGTCTAAACCAGTCAGGATTTTAAACGTCTCTATAAGATCCCCCCTCATTCTTCTGAACTCCAGAGGATACAAGTTCAGTTGATCCAGTCTTTCTTGATATGTCAGTCTGGCCATCCCAGGAATCAATCTAGTGAACCTTCGTTGCACTCCCTCAATAGCAAGAATGTCCTTCCTCAAGTTAGGAGACCAAAACTGCACACAATACTCCAGGTGTGGCCTCACCAAGGCCCTGTACAACTGTAGCATCACCTCCCTACTCCTGTACTCAAATCCCCTTACTATGAAGGCCATCATGCCATTTGCTTTCTTGACTGCCTGCTGCACTTGCCTTCCCACCTTCAGTGACTGATGTACCATGACGCCCAGGTCTCGTTGCACCTCCCCTTTCCCTAATCTGCCACCATTCAGGTAATAGTCTGCCTCCCTATTTTTACCACCAAAGTGGATAACCTCACATTTATCCACATTGTACTTCATCTGCCATACATTTGCCCATTCACCCAACCTGTCCAAGTCACTCTGTAGCCTCCTAGCATCCTCCTCATTGTTCACACTGCCTCCCAATTTAGTGTCATCCGCAAATTTGGAGATATTACAATTAATCCCTTCGTCCAAATCATTAATATATAATGTAAACAGCTGGGGTCCCAGCACCGAACCCTGCGGTACCCCGCTGGTCACTGCCTGCCATTCTGAAAAGTACCCATTTACTCCTACTCTTTGTTTCCTGTGTGCCAACCAGTTCTCAATCCACGTCAACACATTACCTCCAATCCCATGTGCTTTAACTTTGCACACCAATCTCTTGTGTGGGACCTTGTCGAAGGCCTTCTGAAAGTCCAAATACACCACATCTACTGGTTCCCCCCCGTCCACCCTATTGGAAACATCCTCAAAAAATTCCAGAAGATTTGTCAAGCATGATTTCCCTATCACAAATCCATGCTGACTTGGACCTATCATGTCGCCACTTTCCAAATGGTCTGTTATGACATCTTTAATAATTGATTCCATCATTTTACCCACCACCGATGTCAGGCTCACCATTCACTCCAACTCAATAAGCCACTTCCAAAGTTGCAGATTAAATTGGCCATGGTGAAAATAAATATTTAATCTGTGACACCATAGTAACGGAAACCTGACACAAACAGTTATTAAAACTATCTACTTGTGTTTCATCTTTCTCTTATGTGTGCTTCTACGAGGTGCTACCCCTGTGGCTTCAGCAGAGGTAGCGGCAGCCTGCTCACTTCCCTGCTATGACTGCTTAGACACTTTTGGCAGATGTCCTCTGGGTTTTGGAGCCTGTGATGCACCCAACAAAGTCTGCTCCTCCTGCGACTGTGCAGGGGCATACTCGGCCATCGCTGTCCGGGAGGCATCTGGGGCTCTGACTGAGGGGGTGGCAATGGGGGAGAAGTGTGAGCACTTTGAGAGGAGCCCCCACTTCCATGTGCCCTCTCACCATCATCCCTCTCATGGGCCACCCGCACTTCCCTGCTAGCAAGGAGCTAGTGAGCACTTTGCTAGAGAGGAGGTCTATGCGTGTCTGTCATCTATTCTCCATAGATAGCCATCTAAACATGTGCTCCTGTGATGGTGCATTAGCTGCTCCATGCAGGTGGCCATCCTTTCCATGGAAGAGCCTACAGTAGCCGTCGCCTGTGACACGGTGGTGCTCATGTTGGAGATGGACTCCTCCATTCTCTGCACATTTGCAGACATCGTGGTGGCAAAACCTGTCAAAGCCTCCTGCACTTCTTGCTGCACCTCCAGGATCGCCCTCTTTCTGCATGCAGCTCAGCAGAGCTGGGAGTGTCCTGTGCCCTCCGGCTAAGAGTCAGCACTGCTGTCCCTGTCTCCACCATCTCCTCTTGCTCACTTGTGACTTGTGACACACCAGGTGACAACACTATTCTCTCGCATGGGACCCACCGAGGTGTGCGTATCTGTGCTGGTGTTGGTTGCGCTTATGATTGCTGACAGTGCACCCTCAGAGGCTGGAGGCTCCTCTGAGGAGTTGTCTTCTTCCTCCTGGATAGTGGGGGTGGCGGGGTGGGGTGGGGGGCTCTTGATGGACATGTATGAAAGTAAAGAGATAAGTTAGATATGTAATATCAAGAATGTGTACCGATACCATTGTGTGCATGAGGAACATTCACTGGCTGCTGACATCAGTCCCCATATGTATGACTGCTGTATACCATGTGGCTATATGAGATGTAATTCTGTCACCAGGTTGCTGAGATGTCCCCCTCTCTCCGTCTCCCACCTCCAGCTGCTCTGCGATTCCTGATATTTCCAGGGCGACCTCCTCTGCTGCTGTTAAGGTGGCCAATGATGGAGGGCCACCTCCGGTTCCCTCCCTCTCCCTCTTGTTGTGGAAAGAAGAGAAGTTTGAGTGACAGTGATGGAATAAGTGTAGTGAATGGATGGGTTACATCTTTAGAGGGTGACTATGAGGGAGTGGGGTGGCAATGCCAAGTGGCCTCCTTGTGTGTTGTTAGTTGGTATGATTGCATTAGGATGAGGGTGAGTGTGAGGGGTGGTTAGTCAGATGGGGGTGTGATAATGTAGATAGAGAGAGAGGGATGGGTGGATGTGCAAGGTATGTTGGTGTGAGTAATGATGTGCAGGAGTAGGGTTGGAAAGACAGAGTGATGGGGATGTGATGAGAGGCACAGCAGGATGAAGTTGAATGTGACTTTGTACTCACATTTCCTGATCTAATGAGATAATTGAAGCATTTGCAGCACTACACCCAGGTCCTCCTGACAGCATCCCTGCTGTTCACCTCCTCTGATATCTCCAGCCAGGCTCCTTTGGTCTGCTGGGGAGGTCTCTTCTGCCTATCAGAAGGGAAGAGGACCTCCCTGCGTGCTCTCACTCCCTCCACAAGCATATGCAGGGAGTCATCTGAGAACCTGGGTGCAGCCCTCTGTCTCTGTACAGCCATGTTTCCAAAGCTTTCAACACTCAAAGCTCCAATACAGTGCCTGCACACTCCTAGATGAAACTTCAAATGCAATGTGGCCATGGCTCCTTTAAATATCCCAGCTGATAACGCGTCATCGATGACGGCATCAGACCTGCACCATTTAACAAGGCCGGGTTACATGCAGGGCGGTCTTAATAGGCACCAGTAAGGGAAAGTCGATCTCAGGAGCAGGATGGAATCAGGAACGGGGTCGTGACCCACCACGCCGACTGCCCGCACCCAACCTGCCCAGGTACAAAATATTCCGCCCGTTAACTCTGTTTCTCTCTCCACAGATGCTGCCGGACCTGCTGAGTATTTCTAGAATTTTCTGTTTTAATTTTAGATTTCCAGCATCTAAAGTATTTTGCTTTTATACAATGCCATATTGGATTCGAAGGGCTTGATTTTGCAGGGGTCAGCGGGTGTGATCGGTGGCGGGCCGGGCGGGAAGGTGATTTTTTTCCCCTCAGTGGGTCGGGACCCCGCTGTGAACCCGCTGCCATGCACCTTTACCAAATGTCGGGTCTGCCAGCGTTGAGCAGACCCGACACGCAGCGGCGGGGGAGGCAATTAAAATCATTAGTGGCTTGTTTACAGCCACTTAACAATACTTTTTTCTGCTTTTTGGATTTGACAGGTTGTCCACTGGTTTCCCGCAGTGCCTGGACCTCGTCTGTGAAGTTGAGGCAGGAGGTCAGTGGCCATTGAATCAGCTGATGAGTTGACAGCTTCAAATGTCAAGTCAAAGCTTCCAGCTGATTGAGAAATTTTGCCTTAACCACTCGCTTCTCTAAACTGCATTTCCACTAAAGATTCAGGATGCTGCAAGTCTTTACAGAAGTCTCGATCCAGTCTGACCTCATTACCTCTCCCACCATTGACAGATCGCTTCTGTCATCTCTACTTCACCTGCCATCTATTCCATCAGCATGGGTGCCCTTGAAGCTCTCTCACCTTGGTCCTCAGAATCCCACCACAGTCAACCCCAACACCAGCATCACCAGGCACACCATCAGCACCAACATCAACACCAATCTTCGCCGCAATCAACTGATGCTGCACAGGACACAGGGCATCAGCACCCGATCACATTGCTGCCCGGGAGGCCAGGGATGGCTTCACCATAGCCAGATTTACTTCACTTGATGCTGTATACCCTGGCTGCCACATGATGCGCCAGGTTGGCACCACCCCACACCAACACCATAAAGCATTCCTACAATGTCCAAGCCATTCCTTTCATACTCATTGCCATTGCGGGGGGTACTGTTAAGTCTCACCATTCACTGCAACTCACTAAGCCACTTCCAAAGGTGCACACAAATCTGTCCAAGAACGCAAAGTGTTGAAAATAAAGGTTTCAATGTTTGACACCACATTAACAGAAACTTTACATGAATATTGCATAAAACACCCAAGTGCTGACCCTTGTGTATTGTTAGTTGGTATGATTGCACTAGGATGAGGGTGAGTGTGAGGGGTGGCTAGTGAGATGGGGATGTGATAATGTAGATAGAGAGGGATGGGTGGAGGTGCAAGGTAAGTTGGTGTGAGTAAGGATGTGCAGGAGTAGGGTAGGAAAGGCAGAGCGATGGGGATATGATGAGAGGCACAGTAGGATGAGGTTGAGTGTGGCTTTGTACTAACAGTTCATGATCTACTGAGATCATTGAAATGTTTGCGCCACTGCACCCAGGTCCTCCTGACTACATCCCTGCTTGTGCCCTCCTCTGCAATGTGCAACCAGGCTATGTTGATCTCCTGGGGAGGTCTCTTCTGCCCATGGGAAGGGAAGAGGACCTCCCTGCGTGCTGTGACTCCCTCCATATGAATATGGAGGGAGTCATGGGAGCACCTGAGTGCAGCCCTGCGCCTCTGTGCAGTGATTGTCAGTGTTTGCAGCACCTCAATGCTGTCGAACACTGACAGCACAAATGTCAAAATAAAGTTGGCCATGGTCCCTTTAAGGAAACCGGCTGATGACGCATCATCAAATGACGCCACCAGATCCGCTTCCTCTAAATGGCCGGGAAATGTGCTGGGCGGGTTTAACAAGCCCAATCACGGTAAATTCATTTCAGTGGCCGGGATGGAGACTGCAGTGGGTTCAGGGCCTG
The DNA here is from genome assembly GCA_030390025.1 of Squalus acanthias. Lineage (NCBI taxonomy): Eukaryota > Metazoa > Chordata > Chondrichthyes > Squaliformes > Squalidae > Squalus > Squalus acanthias. The sequence continues at coordinate 92,502,878 of CM059430.1, forward strand.
CCACCGGCGTCGCCCGCCACAGACCTGCCAAGGTTCGTAAAATCGCGGCCGAAGTTTTAGAGCAGATTTTAAACCCAACACAAACTTACTGACCTTCCCTTCCCAGTTCTGCTGAAGGGACACGAGCTGAAATGCTAACCTGTTGTTTCACAGCCTGACAGGCCTATTGTGCATTCCCAACATTTTATGGGCCAGAAATTGGGCTCCATTGCGCCTCCCGTTAGCGCCTAACGGGGCGCAAATGGGTTTGCAACCGGGCGCGGCGATATCAATGCCTCCCGCTAAATTCGGCAGGAGTTTTACGGCAGCGATAAGACGTTGCGCCCCGATCTCCTGCGCCCGGAGATCGTGACGTCATTGCCGTGTGCAGCGCCCCGGTTGTGCCCCAGATGAAAAATTCCCTCTCGCCCCCTGCTTGTGCGCCTGCCGTTAACAACGACAGGTAGAGGAGGTGGCTTTCAGTTGGATGTCCCCTGGAGGAGCGCTATTTGAAGGCGTCCACTCCCAGTGTAATTTTCATCGGCCAACAATGCTGCGTTGTTTGTTTCACATCGGCAAAGAGGCCTTATGACCGATTGACATGTTTGGCATTGCAACGAGTGTTCTGGCACATAGAAGATTATTGAGTTTCATTGTGCGGAGATTTGAAAGTGCAATATTTGTATCCTTTCATGGGGGCTGTACTGGCACTGGATCTCACCCTCCAGTGTCAACGTCGGAGGCAACTGAGGCACAGAGAAAGAGTGCAAAATGTGGTCAGAGGTATGAGGGCCAACCGGGCTCTCAACAGGAGGCCTTACCCACCCAGGGTATTCTGGCAGCAGTTCTCCTACATGAATTTCACTGAGGACCAGTGTGTTAGAAGGCTCCGCTTCAGCAAGGATGTGGTCACAGAGCTCTGCCACCTCCTGCAGCCAGCCCTCGAGCCTGAGATCAGGATCACCACTGCTCTCTCAGTGGCAGTCAAGGTCACAGTCGCCCACAAATTCTAGCCCAGCGGATCATTCCAGTGTGCGACAGGCAACCTCTCCAACATCTCCCAGTTTGCTGTCCATTGCTCCATCCGCCAGGTCACAGATGCTCTGTACAGAAGGAGAAGGGACTACATTTCCTTCCCCATGACCAGAGAGAAGCAGCGCGAGCGTGCATGTGGCTTTGTCAGGATAGTGGGCTTCCCCATGGTACAGGGCGCCTATGATTGCACCCACGTTGCTTTGCGGGCACCTCATAACAATCCTGAGGTATTCCATAACCGCAAAGGCTACCACTCACTTAATGTGCAGTTGATGTGCAACCACACACGGCGAATCCTGACAATCAATGCCCGCTATCCTGGCAGCAGCCAAGATGCCTTCATCCTGCGCCAGACCGGTGTGCCAGCTCTGTTCCAGCCACCATATGAAGCTTGTGGCTGGCTCCTGGGTGACAAGGGCTATCCGCTCTCCACCTGGCTCATGACTCCCCTCCACAACCCCAACACTCGTGCCCAGTACTCGTATAATGAGAGCAATGCTGCCTCCAGGAACATCATTGAGCAGATCATCGGAGTGGTCAAGCGATGGTTCCACTGCCTTGACTGCTCGGGAGGAGCCCTCCAGTATTCGGCTGAGCGGGTGTTACTTTTCGTCGTCATCAGCTGCATGCTGCACAACTTGGCCATTATGAGGGCGCAGCCATTGCCACCAGGCATAGCGGGACTACTTCAGGAGGAGGAGGACGAGGATGAGGAGGAGGAGGAGAAGGAGGAGGAAAAAGAGAAGCAGGAGGAACAGGAGGACGAACAGCAGCGATGGAGGAGGCAGCCACTCAATCGGCGTTCTGTAAGGTCGGCCTCATCAGACTTTGTTTCCAGTGACTTCGAGTCCTCTTTCCGGTTGCTGAGCACGTCGCCATCATTCCATCACTTTGTGATTCCATACCACACCCCAGAACTGAAATGAGACACAGCACCAAATCTGCAACATTGCAGTAATAAATTTATCAAAAACCATTAACCACATATAAAGAACAACAATATTGACTAATCACCCTTGTGCAAACCCTTGCCTCCCCTCTTTACAGTCCCCTTTCCTAATCTAGTGCTCCTACATAGTGTCTCCCCAGTGAGTGCAACAGGGCTGGTGGAAGGCTGCTGAGTGTCGGTGCCAGAGACTACAGATGGCCTTGCAGGACGCCCTCAACCAGCTCTGGGCCTGGAAGGCCCGGCTGTAGACTGCACCACCTCAGGTTGGGCTGGCTGGATGACAGGCAGCGAGAAGGGCAATGGCGGCGTAGCAGTGGTGGGAGCAGGAATGCTGTCATCCTGAGAGAGGACAGCAGGTTCCTGCTCCACTGACCCACTCCCACTCCCCCGGGGCAGCACCTCGCAGATTGCTGGCCTGCTGCGACACCGTGAGATCCCCGGTGGACTGTGGTGGACCCAGAGACGATGGCCGCAGTCAAAGCTTTCGTGGCACCAAGCTGAGACTGCATGAGAGCAGTCTGAGACTCGATGGCAGCAACCATTGACTGCATCACAGCACAAAGACGTTGTGTTGCTTCCGCCTGTGCTGCAATGGAAGCTGTCACATCGCCCATGACTCGCGACATGAGGTCTGGATCCGCACGGTCTTTCTGGGAGTCACCATCCTCTGCACAGTGGAAATGATGGGCTCCATGGTGTGCGCAGAGCTCTGTGCAATGTTGGAGGCGGACTCCTCCATGCCCCTTACCATTGCCGAGAACATTCTGAGGGGGGAGGGTGAACAGCCAGAGGTCGAGGTCCATATCGGTACCAACAACATAGGTAGAATGAGGGACAAGGTCCTGCAGGCAGATTTCAGGGAGCTAGGAAAGAGATTAAACAGCAGGACCTCAAAGGTAGTAATCTCCGGATTACTCCCGGTGCCATGCGCTAGTGAGTATAGAAATAGGAGGATAGCACAGATGAATGCATGGCTGGAGAGATGGTGCAGGAGGGAGGGCTTTAGATTCCTGGGGCATTGGGACTGATTTGGGGGGAGGTGGGACCTGTACAGGCCAGACGGGTTGCACCTCAACAGGGACGGAACCAATATCCTCGCGGGAGCTTTGCTAGTGCTGTTGGGGAGGGTTTAAACTAATTTGGCAGGGGGATGCGCACCAGGATGTAACATTAGAAAGGGGAAATAAAGTGCTCAAAGGATTAGGGGAAGCAGAGAGCACTAAAGTAAGAAATAGTAAGGTATTAGGTGGGGTCAAACTAAGATGGGTTTACAGTGTATGTATGTGAACGCACGAAGCATAGTAAACAAGGTAAGTGAACTGCAGGCACAAATAGCCACATGGGAATATGATGTTGTGGCAATAGCTGAGACCTGGCTCAAAAAAGGGCAGGATTGAGTATTAAATATTCCTGGTTATAAAGTGTTCAGGAAAGATAGGGAAGGAAAGATAGGCGGTGGGGTGTCTGTATTGGTTAAGGAGAATGTTACAGTGCTGGAGAGGGAGGATGTCCTGGAGGGGTCAAGGACAGAATCTATATGGCTAGAGTTAAGAAATAATAGAGGCGCCATTACACTACTAGGTGTATTCTATAGAATAGTGGGAAAGATATGGAGGAGAAAATTGGCACAGAAATTACAGAGAGCTGCAAGAACTATAGAGTAGTGATAATGGGGGACTTCAACTATCCTAATATAGACTGGGATCATAATATTGTTAAGGGCAGAGAAGGGGAAGAATTTTTGAAGTGTGTTCAGGAGAACTTTCTTGATCAGTATGTTTCCAGCCCGACGAGGGAGGAAGCATTGCTGGATCTGGTTCTGGGGAATGAGGTAGGTCAAGTGGAGCAAGTGTCAGGAGGGGAACATTAAGGAAACAGTGATCATAGTATCATAAGGTTTATATTACCTATGGAAATGGACAGGGAGCAATCTAGAGTAAGAATGTTTAACTGGGGAAGGCCAATTTCAGTGGGATGAGAACGGATCTGGCCCGGGTAAACTGGAATCAAAGATTGGCGGGCAAAACTGTAATGGAACAATGGGCTGCTTTTAAAGAGGAAAAAGTTCAGGTACAGTTGAGGTACATTCCCACTACGGGGAAAGGCAGGGCAACTAAAGTCAGGGCTCCCTGGATGACGAACGAGATAGAGAATATGATGAAGCAGAAAAAGAGCACGTTTGACAGATGTCAGGTTGCAAATACATCTGAGAAACAGACTATATATAGAAAGGTCAGAGGAGAAGTGAAAAAGAAAATAAGAGGGGAAAAGTGAGGGTATGAGAATAGAATGGCAGCCAACATAAAAGGTAATCCAAAAGTCTTCTATAGGCATATAAATCGTAAACGGGTAGTAAGAGGAGGGGTGGGGCCGATTAGGGACCAAAAAAGAGACCTACACATGGAGGAAGAGGTTATGGCTGAGGTGCTAAATGAATACTTTGCATCTGCCTTCACAAAGGAAGAGGATGCTGCCACAGACATAGTGAAGGAGGAGGTAGAGGAGATACTTGATAGGATAAAAATTGATAAGGAGGAGGAATTAGAAAGGCTGGCTGTACTTAAAGTAGATAAATCACCAGGAGCGGATGGGATGCATCCTAGGATACTGAAGAAATTGAGGGAGGAAATCGCGGAGGTACTGGCTATAATATTCCAATCCCGCTTAGAAATGGGGGTGGTGCCAGAGGACTGGAGAATTGCAAATGTTACACTCTTGTTCAAGAAAGGGTGTAAAGATAAACCCAGCAACTACAGGTCAGTCAGTTTGACCTCGGTAGTGGGGAAGCTTTTAGAAACAATAATCAGGGACAAAATTAATAGTCACTTGGACAAGTGTGGATTAATTAAGGAAAGCCAGCATGGATCTGTTAAAGGCAAATCGTGTTTAACTAACTTGATTGAGTTCTTTGATGAGGTAACAGAGAGGGTTGATGAGGGCAATGCGGTTGACGTAGTGTACATGGATTTCCAGAAGGCGTTCGACACAGTGCCACTTAATAGGCTTGCCAGCAAAGTTGAAGCCCATGGAATAAAAGGGACATGGCAGCATGGATATGGAATTGGCTAAGCGACAGGAAACAGAGAGTAGTGGTGAACGGTTGTTTTTCGGACTGGAGGAAGGTATACAGTGGTGTTCCCCAGGGGTCGGTTCTAGGACCACTGATTTTCTTGATATATATTAATGACTTGGACATGGGTGTACAGGGCACAATTTCAAAATTTGCAGATGGCACAAAACTTGGAAGTATAGTGAACAGTGAGGAGGATAGTGATAGACTTCAGGAAGACTGAGACCGGCTGGTGAAATGGGCGGACACATGGCAGATGAAATTTAATGCAGAAAAGTGCGAAGTGATATATTTTGGTAGAAAGACTGAGGAGAGGACATATAAACTAAAGGGTACAATCCTGAAGGGGGTGCACGAACAGAGAGACCTGGGGGTATGTGTGCACAAATCGTTGAAGGTGGCAGGGCAGGTTGAGAAAGTAGTTAAAAAGGCTTACGGGATCCTGGGCTTCATAAATAGAGGTATAGAGTGCAAAAGTGTGGAAATTATGATGAACCTGTATAAAACACTGGTTCGGCCCCAACTGGAGTACTGTGTCCAATTCTGGGCAGCGCACTTTAGGAAGTATGTGAAGGCCTTTGAGAGGGTGCAGAAAAGATTTACGAGAATGATTCCAGGAATGAGGGACTTCAGTTACATTGATAGACTGGAGAAGCTGGGGTTGTTCTCCTTGGAGCAGAGAAAGTTGAGAGGAGATTTGATAGAGGTGTTCAAAATCATGAGGGGTGTAGACAGAGTAGATAGAGGAAACTGTTCCCATTGGCAGAAGGGTTGAGAACCAGAGGACACAGATTTAAGGTGATTAGCAAAAGAACCAAAGGCGATGTAAGAAAAAACTTTTTTACGCAGCGAGTGGTTAAAATCTGGAATGCTCTGCCTGATAGGGTGGTGGAGGCAGATTCAAACACAGCTTTCAAAAGGGAGTTGGATAAGTATCTGAAGGAAAAAATTTGCAGGGCTATGGGGAAAAAGCGGGGGAGTGGGACTAGCTGAAGTGCTCTTGCAGAGAGCCGGCACGGGCTCGACGGGCCGAATGGCCTTCTTCCATGCTGTAACCATTCTATGATTCTATGATTCTCAGGCATCCTTGCCATTGCACCTATCATCTCGGTGTGTATGGCCATCACCCTTCTTGTGAACGCCTCCCCAATGAGGTCCTCATCTGAGTCCTGTGCAGCAGAACTCGCATGCGAGCCCACCCTCCGGGGAGCTAGCTCCCGAGCTATCCTTTCCCCCTGGTCTTGCTGCAGCCCGCTCATCCCCGGTGCATCACCCAGTACAGACCCCTCTACTAAAGTTGCCTCTAAAGATCGCGTAGTCCCAGCATTTGAGGTGGTGTCTGCGGGTGAGAGATGCAGTGACGTGGTGCTTTGCTCCTCCTCCTCTTCTCCTTCCTCACTCTCAGTGGGGGGTTCAGGGATAGGCTGGTCATCTGGTTGCTGATTATCTGAAAGCATAAAGGCACAACAATCGCATTAAGGTGAGGGCAGGGGGGCATGTAAGGGGTTTTGTCGTGCTTGTATCGCAGACGGTGCTGGTGCGAGGTTAGGCCTTCGTTGCCTAATACTATTGCTTGCTCTGGTCTCCGGCCAGCCTTGTTGCAATAAGCACCTGTGAGTGGTTCGACCCACTCGCCCTTACGGTTCTAACACTGGACTTAGGTGCGAGAGCAGTAATGCAGCGAAAAACTCAAATAGACCCGGTTGAATAGTACGAAATGGAAATCTTTATTGCATAGCGTCCAAAATCATGAAATACATGTCATAGGCACAAATTAACGATAGTACAAGTATACATACATTCATAAAGCTTGGTCTATGGTAATGAAGAACGCATGGCACATCGTAAAAAGGGGAACACATTATTCTTTATCCTTAATAAAACCACCCTCCCTTATCAATACCTACACTACATCTAGATTTGTAGGATCGGGAAACATGCTCACCACTCGTGATACTTCGGAGAATTTTAAAAGTGAGGCGCTCGGCTCGTTTCGCTGCAGCGCCTGACTGTCACGTGTTTTGAGGGGTCTCTGTACCCCACTTGTTTATCTTCGCTGCTGCGGCAAGCAGGCTGGGCTCCCTGTTGTCATGAAGAACTCGACAGTACTCGGGCCCGGCTGTAGAATTCAAAGAAAAGTCTTCCTGTACCGACACCAGTTGTCGGTAGAATTCGAAAAAGATTCTTTGACCGGTTCGTTGAGTAACCTGTAAAGTTCAAGAAATGGGTCGTATATATTCGGGCGCGGTCGGGGTTTACTGACCGCGGCGGCACGTGGATTCTTCTCCTCTTCTTCTCGTCTCGTCTCGTCTCTTCAGGCCTTCGGGTCCAGACACCGTTTACCGACCCTCGGGATGGTGCACCCGGTCACTGGCCCTCGTTGAGGCGGCTCGTTCCGTTTGAGCTCCACCCAACATAGTCAACAGAGTCCAGAGAAAAACACAGAAGCTCACCAGTCAAGCCAGTCCATGAAGCGGCAAGCGAAATAAGAGAATAAACCCTCAGCAGTCAGCAGCGAGATAAGAGAATAAACCCTCCGCAGTCAGCAGCGAGATAAGAGAATAAGAGAGCGATGGACATTTGTTCACTATAGTTATAGTGCTGTGTTCCCTTATCTCCCGCCCAAATCTTAATGTTTGTCCTTTGTGAAATATTGGCGCTCAAAACTCCCAGCATGGGGCGATTCTTGTCTTTAACGGGTTTCGGTAGCACCTGAAACTGGCCAACTACCCGTTAATGTTCTCCCCATTGTTGGCCCAGCCAGGATCGTATGAATCGTCTCCCTGACTGGTTTTGGGGGCCCCCGAATACTTGTTTAATCACCCGAGAATGGCTCTCTCATTGTAGAGCCGTGGGGGTATTTGTGTATTGATGTGTCTAGATGGGCCTTCGATTGCCCAGTACAATGGTCCTTACTTGTGCATGGAAAACGATTCCAGCACTCATATCTTTTGCTATTGTCACAAATGCAAACAGGTTGCATCCTGTCTTTATCAGTGCTTATCGAGTATGATCCCGTCTTATATTTGAAATGTATATTCGAACGCCATCTTGTCTGCCCACTGTACTTCTGGAAGCTTCTGCCACGATGCACGGCGGCCATTTTACAGGCTTCTGTGTCCTTTATATCATGACAGCATTTCGTTTAAATAAACTGATTAAACGAATCTGCTTCTCTCTCGTTATTTTGAATCGCGATAATTGCGAAACTTTACAGGCAGGAATGGAGCAAGGAATGCAGACAGTATCAGGAGGTGGAAAGTGAGAAAGGCTTGTGGTGTGAGGGGGAAGTGGGATGAGAGGAGAGGGGCTGAAGATACCGTTTTTGCCCCCAATGAGGTCGACATCACCAACGGCCACAGCGTCCACCACCTGCTGCCCAATGAGTCGCAGCACTCGCTCCTCAAGGTCTGAGAGCTGCTGGAGCTGCGCATCACCCCCGCCTGTTCTCTGTTGCTCCCTCCTATTGTGGACCATCTTGGCCTGCAAGAGAAACAAATGTGTTTGAACATAAGAAATAGGAGCAGGAGTAGGCCATTTGGCCCTTCGAGCCTGCTCCGCCATTCAATAAGATGATGGCTGATCCTCTATCTCATCTCCACTTTCCTGCACTATCCCCATATCCCTTGATTCCCTTAATATTCAAAAATCTATCGATCTCTGTCTTGAATATACTCAACAACGGAGCCTCCACAGCCTCTGGGGTAGAGAATTCCAAAGATTCACCACCTTCTGAATGAAGAAATTTCTCCTCATCTCAGTCCTAAATGGCCGACCCCTTATTCTGAGACTGTGACCCCTGGTTCTCGACTCCCCAGCCAGGGGAAACATCCTCCCTGCATCTACCCTGTCAAGTCCTGTAAGAAGTTTGTATGTTTCAATGAGATCACCTCTTCTCATTCTTCTAAACTCTAGAGAATATAGGCCTAGTCTACTCAATCTCTCCTCATAGGACAATCCCCCCATCCCATGAACCAGTCTGGTGAACCTTCGTTGCACTCCCTCTATGGCAAGTATATCCTTAGGTAAGGAGACCAAAACTGTACACAATACTCCAGGTGTGGTCTCACCAGGGCCCTATATAATTGCAGTAAGACGTCTTTACTCTTATACTCAAATCCTCTTGTAATAAAGGCCAACATACCATTTGCTTTCCTAATTTCTTGCTGTACCTTCATGTTAACTTTCAGTGATTCGCATACAATGACACCCAGGTCACTCTGAACACCAACATTTCCCAATCTCTCACCATTTAAAAAATACTCTGCTTTTCTATTTTTCTATTTTTGAGTCAGAGTCCAGCTATGTGTTTGGGAGATATGCCTGCCGTCGTTGAATAGCTGTGATTGTAGGCAAGGCGTGAGATGTGGATGTGTGTTTGAATTGGTGCAGATGTTTGGTGGGTGAGTGGTGGCGGTGTGGTTCTTTGCGCAGTGTGTACAGGCTGAGTTTCAGTTGCTGGTATGTAGGAGCTGTTGAAGCATGTACTCACCTTGACCACCCGACTGAGGTCGTTGAATTTCTTGCGGCACTGTGTCAGGCTGTGTTCCACCACACTACTGGCCGAGACCTCCTGGGCCACTTCCCTCCACATTGCCCTGAACACCTGAGGCAATGGCCTCCTTCCAGTGGCCAGGAACAGCACTGCCCTCCTTTGCTCCACTCCAGCCACCAATGCCTCCAATGCCACGTCTGTGAACCGATGAGCTCCCTCCCTGGGAGTGGGAACAGCCATAGCCATCAGGGGATTCAGTTGCTCGCAGGTCCCCTCAAAGCCAGCAATGCTGAAAATGAGCATCTGCACAATGATTCAACCTCTCCTTTAAGAGCTGGAAGGAACCAGTGTGAAGGATCATTGCTGAATGCATTGCACCTGAAATTCATTAGCGCTCTGCTGGTAGCGCCCCTGTAGCGCCCCACTGAGGTCATTAGCGCTTGATTTAGCACCCCACTTCCTTCCTGGGGCGCTAACACCCAATTTAGTAGAAGTTCAGAATCCTTAGCACCTGGCGCTAAATTTTCAAAATTTCAAAAGTTAGCACACCAAACGGGGCGATACCCAATTTCACCGACAATGTGTTCCGATTTGGTCTGTTTTGGCTTTGGAGCCCTGCGTGCTTCCTTTTACCTGCTGGGTTTCCCGAGGCAGGGAAACCCGACCAACCTGTGTTAAAAATAGAAATCTTGTTAAAATGGAGGCATGAAGCCTCATTGAAAGCTTTTACTGACCAACCCGCCTCCTGCGAGCAGATTGGTCGCCCGCCTCCCACCCGCCTCCGTTAAAACCAGAAGTGGGCAGGTTCGAGGTGGGCTGGGTTCGGGTTTGAAATTTTTTTAATTTTAACTTCCCACTCGACCCAAACCCACCTGTTTTGGGGGATTAAAATTCCCCCCATAGATTCTAGCTGAGCTCCCACAGCATTGCTCACACAGGTAGTGGTATTTGGAACCGGGTTGTAATATTTAGTTGTTAACCAGGTTTGTGCCTTCAGGCCATTGCTCTAAATAGGCAAATCCATGTAAATGTAGATACTTATAAACTGCTGCGGTTAATCAGTCAATGGTTGTAACTAGTTTCACATTTTAGACTCCACGTGAATGACTGGCTTTCTTGTTTTTAAATAAGATTGTTTTGTATGTATAATAAAGTGTGATGTTGGGAGTGTGACAGATGTGCACTAAGTGCAAGGCTCTATGATATATGTCATGATATATCATGATATATGTCACTTCACCTGAGGAAGGAGCAAATCGATAGCTCCGAAAGCTTGTGATTTCAAATAAAACTGTTGGACTATAACCTGGTGTTGTGCGACCTCTCAATTCTATGATATATACCAGTGGATCTCCCATTGTATTTTTCGATGACGCACTGTTTCATAATGACAGGCGTGTTATACCACGCAGTCGAATTTTGTCCGATTGCACTCCTGTGAAGCGCCTGAGGAAATGTTACCATGTTAAAGACGCTATATAAATGCAAGTTGTTGTTGTTGCAGTGCACAATTGCTTCGTGTTTAAGAGGGAACCACGTTTAAGCAGCCCTTTCCCTTTAAGGCCGGAAAGCCTGGTTGTTACAAGTATACCCAGCCTGAGGCCAGTGCCAGTTTCACGCTTAGTCAGGGAATTTTGCAGATTACAATGTGCTTGTCACTTTCAGGCTGCAGCTTAGAAACATGGGGGTAATTCCCACCTTTGCTGCTTGGGCGATATACTGACGGATTAGATCGCCCGTCCATTATAGAAACCCCCAATTATCCTTTCCATTGGCTTCATTTTTTAAGGACTGACATTTTGTAAGTGTGACATCTGTGCACTCTAGATGCACTCATTTTAATATATTACGAGCAGATCTTTCATAGCATTGCGTACAGTAAGCTATATGGTACACTCTTAATATGGAAAGGAGTGTCATACCCTGTAAAATACAAGGTGGTGTTCTGCTAAAGTAGCGCTGTGTCCACTTAATGCCACAAAGTCTCATTGTTACTAAGAACCTTGGGGCATTCAGAGTTTAACTTGTTTAGTCAAGGGTCTTTGCAGATTGGAACGTGCTTGTAAGCTTCAGACTAGAGATTAGAAGTGCTGATCAGAAGCACCTGGCATTTTCAGATTGTTTTGCGACTGTAACGTAGAGTGACATCTAATGAGAAATATAGAATTAGCGGACCTCCTGTGGTATTGATGAAGGTGTCACTCTTGGCTTAGTGGTAGCACTCTCACCTCTGAGTCAGAAGGTCGTGGGTTCAAGTCCCACTCCAGAGACTTGAGCACATAATCAAGGCTGACATTTCAGTGCAGTACTGGGGGAGTGCTGCACTGTTGGAGGTGCCATTTTTCAGATGAGACGTTAAACCGAGGCCCCATCTGCCCTCTCAGGTGGACGTGAAAAATCCCATGGCACTATTTCGAAGAAGAGCAGGAGAGTTCTGCTGGCATCTTGGCTAACATTTATTCCTCAACCAACATCACCATCAAAAATAGATTACCTGGTCATTTCTCTCCTTGCTGTTTGTGGGACCTTGCTGAGCACAAATTAGCTGCTGCATTTCTGTACATTACAGGAGGAACTACATGTCAGTGTCAGCTGTAGCTCAGTGGGTAACACACTCACCTCTGAGTCAGAAGGTTGTGGGTTCAAGTCCCACTCCAGGGACTTGAGCACAAAAATCTAGGCTGACACTCCAGTGCCGTGCTGAGGGAATGCTGCATTGTCGGAGGTGCCGCCTTTTGGATGAGACGTTAAACCGAGGCTCTGTCTGCTCTCTCAGGAGGATGTAAAAGATCCCATGGCACTATTCAAAGAAGAGCGGGGGAGTTGTCCCAAGTCCTGGCCAATATTTATCCCACAATCAACATAACAAAAAACAGATTATCTGGTCATTATCACATTGCTGTTTGTGGGAGCTTGCTGTGCGCAAATTGGCTGCCGCGTTTCCCATATTACAATAGTGACTACACTCCAAAAGTACTTCATTGGCTGTAAAGCGCTTTGAGACGTCCGGTGGTCGTGAAAGGCGCTAAATAAATGCAAGTCTTTCTTTTTTTCAAAAATACTTCATTAGCTGTGAAGTCCCTTGAGATGTCCTGAGATCATGAAAAGTGCTTCTAAATAAATGCAAGTTCTTCTTCTTCATGGTAAATTGGATGCACTGGAGTTTAAATCAGTAGATGTATCTGTATATAATGTGATATCTGTGACTATTGACATACTAGTTTACATATTTTATTAGCAGCTCTCCCATGGCCTTGCATGCAGTGGGTTAGGAGACACACTACTGTATTATAACATATGGGGTGTTATGCCATTAATACACAATATATCATCAGTGCCACTGATTTAAGTTGACTGAATAAAGCCAAATTTTATTTTTGATTACATGATATTTGGGAATTTGATTGGCATTCAGGGAATTGTTCTGTCAGCACCATAAATCAATGATTATTTGTACATTCATAAACCTATATATTTTCCTATAAACATGTATTTAAATTTTGTCCTTTGTCTTTTTTCTCAAAGCTGAGGATGCACAACAAGGTTCAGTTGATTGAAGCTGGAGATAAGTTGTAGATCTTCCGCTGGAATAACATCGGGGAGCCAGTGTCGCTCCAGTGGAATGCAGTGCAGAATTCCTCAGGAGCTTCCCACCCAGCTCTCTGGTCCAACCCCGGGATTTTCTGTTGGAAATGACAGCAGTCATAGAATGTATTGGCCAAATAAGGACAGACATATTTAAATGCTATGCATGTAAGTACGTCTTACCGTGTAATTTCTACTATTGTCTCCTAGTAACACGAGGGATGCCTGTTCGTGTCTGGCACTCAGCATTGCTAAGGATAGTGGAGGGGCCCTTTAAAATTTCAATTAATAAAAAGCCAATACAATCAATCACAGAGTGATTGATTGCATAGGCTTTAGGCGTTTTTTTTTTAATTGTATTTTTTCTTTCTATTAGTAGTACTAAGGCCAAAGACCATGTGACAGGACTCTGAGACTGTTGCAGTTAATCTCCAACCCCTTCCCAGTGAAGGCTGGGGGTGGAATCTAAAATAATTTAAACGACTCAGAGGTCAGAATAGCAACCAGAGGCAGGAGTGTATTTAAAATTTCAGTTGAAAACATTGTCCAGTTTTTATTTATATCATTTTTAAAAGTGGTTTTCAGTTTCTATGTTCTCTTTCTCTCTCTCTCGCAAAAACACTAAAATAACCTTTACCTGAATGAAGTTTTTGATATTTGACATCTAGTTTTTATTCAAACAGATGCTGTTAGAGGCTAAGCGACAAAATTCTACTCGAGCATACAGCAAAATTCTGCTCACTACATATGCTCAGACTGCAGGTTCTGCCATCAGTTAATAGAGCCACAGGTCTGGGCCAAATATCAAATCCCATTCCTGGATTTTGAAAGAGTCTGAATCCTTCAAGTAAAAACAAAGGCACACACAAACTTTTAATTCGATTTAATTATGTTATTATGTATCTTTTACTTTACCAACCTTATTTTAGGGATAAGAAAATTCAGATACTGAGGAAAGAAATGGTGGATAATCTTTTTTCCAGAAAGTGTTTTGACCGATTTGATTGGCTTACCGACTCCTTTTTATTGGTAAATTCTCCTAATTGTTCTTTCAGCATTAGATGTCATCATAAGTCATTACTTGTTTCTCATTTTCACTTTTCTAACCACCTTCCTTCCTTTCGATTTTCCTGTTCCCTACCTTTTCAGTTTTAATTTTCTGCCATTTTACTTTGACCTGCTCAAAAAATGTGATGGAAATAGCATGATGGGAAAAGCGTGCTAGAAGTCGCTCTGCCACTGACAGGAAGTATATGTTATACACAAGAATTGGAATATAGATAGATGTTTTTATGCTTTTTTGCTCATTCCTTTAACATGTCTCTGCCACTTCAGTTAAGGTGACATCCTTGGAATTTGGTGTGGTCAACGCTTTGAATTTCTCCGGCATTGATGAGCGGCGAAGAGAGAGTCAAGCCTGCTCCTTCCGGAGGAAAGAATTTGAAGCTTAATATCATTGTGTAGATGAAATACACGGTCTATAAACTTATCATGTGCACTACTGTTCACAAGCTATGGGGTTCCTTCCTCTGTGTTAAAGGGATGACTGAAAATGCACTAAACTAATCAGTTCTGCCATCTCCAGTTGCAAAGTGTACCAGTGAATTACCATCACTGTTCTTTATACTTATCCATGAGGTAGACCTTCCCATTCGGACTGAGATTTGGATTATAACTGCTCTAATTCAGCAAATTCAAGTTTTAAGTGATACTTACATGGACATATGAGGCCCAATATTCCCTTCATTGGCTGCACCACTCTTTGTGCGATATAAACATTTGTATTTTGTGCTGTGTCGCAGAAGTGGAAAATTGACTGTGCATTAATAAATTCAATGTAATGATGATTATAATAATAATTAAAGAAAGGAAAGAACTTGAATTTAAATGGCGTCTTTCATAACCTCACATTATCCTAATGAAGTAGTCTTTGAAGTGTAGTCACTGTCGTAATGTAGGCAAACGCAGCAGCCAATCCGTGCACAGCAAGATCCCACAAACCGCAATAAAATGAATGGCCAGATTATCTGTTGTTAGTGATGTTGGTTGAGGGATAAATATTGGCCAGGACACCGATAGAACAGCCCTGCTCTTCTTCGAATAAAGCCATGGGATCTTTTACATCCACCTGAGAGAGCAAATGGGTCTCGGTTTAAGGTCTCAGCTGAAATTGCACAGTTTACAGTGCTAATTTCCATGTCCTCTTTACCCATTTGCACCTTCATATGGGGCGCTGGGAATGCAAATTAATTTAGTTGCTTATTGTTTAATTTTTTTTCAATCTGGAACGTGTAAGTGACTGCTGCTTCTCATCAACAAGGGCGTAATCTTAGGAAGACTTTGAATAAAAAATCCTTCCGCTTTCCTTTGAGATTGCCCCGAGCAGCATTTTCTGTACTTGAATGAGGAGAGCATTTGAAAGTCTTGGTACAAGGAGACTGATCCTACCCCAGTTTTATTGAACATCCCCCCGCCTCCTCCCCCCACCCCAGCCCCCACCCCCGCCCCCGCCGTCCACACTGGGAACAGCTTCCCAGCCCTGGTGGTGTTGGAAGGTTGGGCAGGTGTAGGGTAATAAATGTTGCCAGTACAAGCCCTCTGTTAGTGACTGCAACATTACTGAACTTTAATAGTGATGTGTCATTAGATTGAAACCTTGCTTTTAACCACTTAGCATATTTCCATTGCTTGTTATGAAGTAACGAATTTCTGCAAAAATAAGTTGTAGAAGATCAATTTATTCTGAAATGGAAACAGAGGAATTGGGATTCATTTAAATTCACCAGAACAGCCTGAGTTCAGACCAGTGTAGATTTCCACTTGGTGTCAGTGCTTATCCCTTGTTATATTAGTGACATTTTGAACCCGTTTAATAAGCTAGGAAATTAAAACATTAAACCAATTAATACAATAATGCTGTTACAATGCTATAATGTTGATTTTGTCTTGCAACAAAATCTTAATTTTTACGAAGCAGTTCAATTTCTTTTGAAATGTCCAATTTTATTTGGAGAAAGTCCTTTTTCTGTATGAGAGTGTGTCGATTTGATATTTCCTCACAAGCCAAGGAGTTTTGCAGCATTCCCCAGTTTATCAACGTATCAAGATATCTGCACTCAGGAGAATTATAAGAGTTTACTCACACACACACCCACAAGCATACATGCACACACACACCCACACACACCCCTCCCACACACACACTCCACACACACCCCACACCCCCCACTCACACCCCACACACACACCCACACACACCTCTCCCACACACACACCCCACACACACCCCACACACACACCCCACACACACCCCACACACACACCCCACACACACCCCACACACACACCCCACACACACCCCACACACACATCTGCACACACACCCCACACACACCCTCACACACACCCCACACACACACCCACACACACTCTCCAACACACACATGCCACACACACCCCACACACACCCCACACACACACACCACACACACACTCCGCACACACACCCACTCCCACACACACACCCCACACACACACCCCACACACACACACCACACACACCACACACACCACACACACCCCACACACACATCCGCACACACACACCCACTCCCACACACACACACCCCATACACACACCCCACACATATACACCCCACACCCACACCCACACATACACACACACCCCACACACACCCACACACACCCCACACACACCCACACCTGCCCACACACACACCCACACCCACACCACACCCACACACCACACACACACACACACACACACCACCGCACAGTCATTGTGGAGACGAAGTCCTGTCTTCACACTGAGGACACCCTCCATCGTGTTGTGTGGCATTACCACCGTGCTAAATGGGATAGATTCAGAACAGATCTAGCAGCTCAAAACTGGGCATCCATGAGGTGCTGTGGGCCATCAGCAGCAGCAGAATGGTATTCCACCACAATCTGTAACCTCATGGCCCGGCATATTCTTCACTCTACCATTACCATCAAGCCAGGGGACCAACCCTGGTTCAATAAGGTGTGTAGAAGAGCATGCCAGGAGCAGCACCAGGTGTACCTAAAAATGAGGTGCCAACCTGGGGAAGCTGCAACACAGGACTACATGCATGCTAAAAAGTGGAAGCAGCATGCTATAGACAGGTCTAAGCGATCCCACAATCAACAGATCAGATCCAAGCTCTATAGTCCTGCCACATCCAGTCGTGAATGGTGGTGGACCATTAAACAACTAACTGGAGGAGGAGGCTCCATGAACATCCCCATCCTTAATGATGATGGAGCCCAGCACGTGAGTGCAAAAGACAAGGCTGAAGCATTTGCAACCATCTTCAGCCAGAAGTGCTGAGTGGATGATCCATATCGGCCTCCTCCTGAGGTTACCACCATCACAGAAGCCAGTCTTCAGCCAATTCGATTCACTCCACGTGATATCAAGAAATGGCTGAACACACTGGATACAGCAAAGGCTCTGGGCCCCGACAACATCCCGGCTATCGTGCTGAAGACTTGTGCTCCAGAACTAACCGCGTCTCTAGCCAAGCTGTTCCAGTACAGCTACAACACCGGCATCTATCCGACAATGTGAAAAACTGCCCAGGTATGTCCTGTCCACAAAAAGCAGGACAAATCCAATCCGGCCAATTACCGCCCCATCAGTCTACTCTCAATCATCAGCAAAGTGATGGAATGTGTCATCAACAGTGCTATCAAGTAGCATTTACTCACCAATAACCTACTCACTGATGCCCAGTTTGGGTTCCGCCAAGACCACTCGGCTCCAGACCTCATTACAGCCTTGGTCCAAACATGGACAAAGGAGCTGAATTCCAGAGGTGAGGTGAGAGTAACTGCCTTAGACATCAAGGCAGCATTTGACTGAGTGTGGCATCAAGGAGCCCGAGTAAATTGAAGTCAATGGGAATCGGGGGGAAAACTCTCCACTGGCTGGAGTCATACCTAGCACAAAGGAAGATGGTTGTGGTGATTGAAGGTCAATCATCACAGCCCCAGGACATTGCTGCAGGAGTTCCTCAGGGCAGTGTCCTAGGCCCAACCATCTTCAGCTGCTTCATCAATGACCTTCCCTCCAACATAAGGTCAGAAATGGGGATGTTTGCTGATGACTGCACAGTGTTCAGCGCCATTCACAACTCCTCAGATAATGAAGCAGTCCATGCCCGCATGCAACAAGTCCTGGACGACGTTCAGGCTTGGGCTGATAAGTGGCAGGTAACATTCGCGCCACAGAAGTGCCAGGCAATGACTATCTCCAACAAGCGAGAGTCTAACCAACGCCCCTTAACATTCAACGGCATTACCATCGCCGAATCCCCCACCATCAACATCCTGGGGGTCACCATTGACCAGAAACTTAACTGGCCCAGCCACATAAATACTGTGGCAACAAGAGCAGGTCAGAGGCTAGGTATTCTGCGGCGAGTGTCTCACCTCCTGACTCCCCAAAGCCTTTCTACCATCTACAAGGCATAAGTAAGGAGTGTGATGGAATACTCTCCACTTGCCTGGATGAGTGCAGCTCCAACAACACTCAAGAAGCTCGACACCATCCAGGACAAAGCAATCCACTTGATTGGCACCCCATCCACCACCTTAAACATTCACTCACTCCACCACCGGTGTACCGTGGCTGCAGTGTGTACCATCTACAAGATGCACTGCAGCAACTTGCCAAGGCTTCTTTGGCAGCATCTCCCAAACCCGCGACCTCTTCCACCTAGAAGGACAAGGGCAGCAGGCACATGGGAACACCACCACCTCCAAGTTACACACCATCCTGACTTAGAAGTATATCGCCGATCCTTCATCATCGCTGGGTCAAAATCCTGGAACTCCCTCCCTAACAGCACTGTGGGAGTACCTTCACCACACAGACTGCAGCGGTTCAAGAAGGTAGCTCACCACCACATTCTCAAGGGCATTTAGGGATGGGCAATAAATGCTGGCCTTGCCAGCGACGCCCACATCCCATTTAAAAAAAGACACCAACAGACACCCACACTCACACAGCCACAAACACACACACAGACACCCACACATCCACACACCCCACACACACACACGTGTGCACGCATGCAGACACACAGACATATACATGCACGTACACATACACGCACACATACATGCAAACACACACACACACACATACATTGACACACATGCACATACACACACATACATACACACACTCTTACAAACAGATGCACAACCAGCAGATCTTTATTTTAAGTCATTAAAAATGTTCCTTCCTGTTTGCTAATGAGTTGCGAATTCTCCCAGCAACAAGAGTGGCAGTGGAGGTTGGTGTGTTCTCTTTCAGTGGAGTTTTACCACAGGCCTAAATGATTCAAGACCTCCATTTCCAGTAAACATCACTCCAGGTCAAAGCAGAATGACATTATCATCTGTACAAAATGCTTAATTACTCCAGGTTGCAGTAGTAGTTAGTCTTTATAATATGAGAAGCCCAATATAAACACTTTGTCGCCTGAAGAAAGCCATTGTAGCGGTTAAAGGTTGTGCATACTTCGAACTACCCTTGGCTTTTCTATTAATTTTGTGAATAATAGTCAACAAAAGGTATAACGTTTTCTATATTTTTAATGATTAACACATTGAATCCAGCTACTGTATTTTTAATACAAAATGTAATATGTTGTGTATATTGTATTTATTGCATTGCACTGGTATTAACCAGCGTTCTGTGTTTGTTTTCATATTATATGATGATAGAATTTATAATGAGCCTATAAAATGGTTCCTTACACCATTTAGGAAAAAAAAAGCATTGGCTGAAAGCAAGGACTTTATATATTCACATTTACATTACAAGCCAGAGGCAAAACAAAGTGCACAAAAACAGGAGAGCGAGAAAAAACATTAGTCATATCGCTGGTTAAAATATGCACAACTCTGGGTAGGAAGGCTGAGCATAATTTTATATTTGATTTTAATGCAGCCTTGCACTCCGCTGAGATTTCAGTAACTGACAGCATCTTTTTCATTGCCCCAAGTCCCCCAACCTCTTGCATGTATTTGACCTTGAGCATTATTAGGTTGCTCCCGTGTGTGCTTCGGTGTGAAGCGAAACCATTTGCATGTCCTATTCATTCCTCGCAATCAAGCCAGCTCAAACGCTGAGCTACAACTGAGAGAGAGAAAGAAAATGCAATGCTTTCTCGTGATGGATGAGATCCTATTAGCCGTTTTAACCCGTTCTGGCGGTCTCACTCTCCCTCTCTTTCTCTCCCTCCCTCTCTCTTTTTTCTTCTTCTCCTCTCGGGCTGAGTGGGTGAGAGGACATAAATTCCAGCCCTTCACTTGGCACGCCAAAGGAGGGGGTCAGGTTCACAAGGAGCTGTCCGCCGGATGCGGCAAACACCACCATGTGTTTAGTGCTTGATGAATTAAAAGGATGCTGCCAACTTAATTACACTGTAACCCTTCTATAAAGGAAGGGCAGAGCTGATTAACCAG
Source organism: Squalus acanthias (assembly GCA_030390025.1). Taxonomy (NCBI): domain Eukaryota; kingdom Metazoa; phylum Chordata; class Chondrichthyes; order Squaliformes; family Squalidae; genus Squalus; species Squalus acanthias. Next base: position 92,523,512 of record CM059430.1, read on the forward strand.
AGAATAATTGGAGACTGATTGATGGCTCTCTCCCTCAGTGCTAAAGGCTGTATATATAATTATTCCGCCCCAAGCCTAATTTTGTGCCACCACTGTTGGCACGTTTGTCATCAGCAGTAATGTATGCTCTCAGCATTAAAGTATTATGGATTGAGCCCGAGGTTACTGGGGGGGGGGGGGGGGGGGGAAGCTTGGAGACGACAAGGAAACAGCTCGATGTCCCCTAGACGTGTCACCTGCAAACGGCTAGTCTGCAGTAAATCAAAACACCAACAAAGCTTAAAGCAGTTTGGCCGCATTCTGTCACACGGTCTGCTTTGCTAGTCTATGTGCTTTTGTTTTCCGCGGTTGACTAAACATATACATTAAATGGCAGCGACGTGTTTCATGTAGTGCATATTCAAAGAAATTGTGATTTAGTGAATGGAATATCAATTGAATGCCTCATATTTTAATAGGACAAATGTCTTTTTAATCTAAATTTAGACTTTATATATTACCCATTTGTTGAAAATGACACAATGTTGTCCTACATCAAAAATGCAAAATAAGTTCGAATCCATTTTTTTTTACTTGACGTTACATTGTTTTCTTAACGGAATATTTGTAATAGATATACCACGAGTGATTCGAAAAGTGGAGCAGGAACTCAGCACAAAAATAAAAATGAGAACAGTTTTTGCTAATATTTGGAGAACGCTATGAACTTGATGACTTTATAATGGTGAGTAATGGAAACTTACTTAAGGTAATCTTTCTTACAAAACCTACAGCTCTAACAACCTTCTAGGTTTGCCAACCCTCCAGGAATGCCCTGGAGTCTCCAGGAATTAAAGATTAAACTCCTGGGCACCACTGCGAGCAACACAAGAGGAAAATCATAGGGGCATTAAAAAAGTTGTGTTTAATTTTTAATTTTCTTTGAAGACTTCTGTTTATTAGTTATAAAAGTATTGGAGATGGGAACGATCATGTGATGAAAGTTCCAGGAAAGCATCCAACTAGAGTTGGCAACCCTACAGCCTGCCCATTTGGTACTGTGGCAGTGTGCGTTACCTTGGTGCACCGTGTAGTCGACAGAGCCGACCTGGGTTTCTGGTTAATGAGTCCTGTCATGGACTGGCCCATCTGGGTTCAGGTCCGAACTTCTGCTGCCATTTACACCGAGGATTCACTCAATGACAAGCGACTGATCTCCAGGAAGCCATTGGATGTTGCACTGAAGTGAAGTTCTGAACGACCTGAGGAGGGAAGTGGAGGAGCCAACTCCACCAGTGCAGCACCCCCTAGCTGTCAAGGCCAGGAACATCACAGACGGTGTTCACAAAGACAGGAAAAGTGACCCTCCCGTCTCCTCATGGATGGTCATGAGAGAGTTGGTGGGGCGGTGGGGAGGAGGGGGGTGGGGGGGGGGGGGGGGGTCAGAAATGAAAAGAGGGAAATATTTAATTCCTAACTAATTTACATTTGTTAATTAATTTTAATTTACGTTCAGCGCTGAAAGGATTATCTGAGCAATTGAAAATATCAACAGTAAGAACAAAAGAAGTATTTGGAAATGTTGCGAACAGACTGTGTCCTCTCCCCCCCTCTGGCCTTTATTTATGTTGCTTTCTTTCACTTGCACCTCTTCAACATTATATTCCCAGTGGGAATCTGTCCATAGGTTAGAATTTCACCGATATATAGCAATCATGTTGTCTCCCATGTTGTTGATCTGTCATGAGTTCCACTCAACTCTCCTTACTAGACAACAACAACACTTTGCATTTGTATAGTACTGTACCTTTAACGTAATGAAATCCCCCAACACGTTCACATCACAGAGATGGACTGAGTAAGAGGAATTAGCAGAGACAGAACACATAATAAGGACTTAGGAGAGAGGCAGACTGAGCAGGGGAGTATTTAGGAGAGATAGAGTGAGCAGGGGAGGATTGAGGGCTGAGATAGAGTGAGCAGGGGAGGATTGAGGACTGAGACAGAGTGAGCAGGGGAGGATTGAGGAGGGAGATAGAGTGAGCAGGGGAGCATTTAGGAGGGAGATAGAGTGAGCAGGGGAGGATTTAGGAGGGAGATTGAGTGAGCAGGGGAGGATTGAGGAGGGAGACAGAGTGAGCAGGGGAGCATTTAGGAGGGAGATAGAGTGAGCAGGGGAGGATTTAGGAGGGAGATTGAGTGAGCAGGGGAGGATTGAGGAGGGAGATAGAGTGAGCAGTGGAGGATTGAGGACTGAGATAGAGTGAGCAGGGGAGGATTGAGGAGGGAGATAGAGTGAGCAGGGGAGCATTTAGGAGGGAGATAGAGTGAGCAGGGGAGGATTTAGGAGGGAGATTGAGTGAGCAGGGGAGGATTGAGGAGGGAGACAGAGTGAGCAGGGGAGCATTTAGGAGGGAGATAGAGTGAGCAGGGGAGGATTTAGGAGGGAGATTGAGTGAGCAGGGGAGGATTGAGGAGGGAGATAGAGTGAGCAGTGGAGGATTGAGGACTGAGATAGAGTGAGCAGGGGAGGATTGAGGAGGGAGATAGAGTGAGCAGGGGAGGATTGAGGACTGAGATAGAGTGAGCAGGGGAGGATTGAGGATTGAGATAGAGTGAGCAGGGGAGGATTGAGGGCCGAGATAGAGTGAGCAGTGGAGGATTGAGGACTGAGATAGAGTGAGCAGGAGAGGATTGAGGAGAGAGATAGAGTGAGCAGGGGAGGATTGAGGACTGAGATAGAGTGAGCAGGGGAGGATTGAGGACTGAGATAGAGTGAGCAGGGGAGGATTGAGGAGGGAGATAGAGTGAGCAGGGGAGGATTGAGGACTGAGATAGAGTGAGCAGGGGAGGATTGAGGACTGAGATAGAGTGAGCAGGGGAGGATTGAGGAGGGAGATAGAGTGAGCAGGGGAGGATTGAGGACTGAGATAGAGTGAGCAGGGGAGGATTGAGGAGGGAGATAGAGTGAGCAGGAGAGGTGTTAGGAGGGAGATGCAGTGAGGATTTAAGAGAGTTTATAGAAGGCAATGTCAAAATAGTAGTCTTTTAAAGATAGGGAGGGAGTTCCTGGAGTCAAGATGAGTTAACGCTCTGCCACCTTGAGGGGCAATGCAGAGGAGCTGAGAGTCAGAGAATCATAGGACTTGGGCTGGGCTGGGCTGGAGGAGGAAGTAGAATGAGTCTAGGCTGCGGAGGGATAAAAAACATTTCTGTCTTGAACAATGTAAAGCGACTTCAGTATGAAATGATTTAACGTTTAATATCTATTTAGAACCTGATATCATTAGGAATTTTACATTTCAGTTTGCAATGATATTAAACATATCTTGCCTTTCAAGTGAAGTCTTAAATAAATTGGTCGAGATTGGCAGGAACAGTAGTGCTACAGATAATCCTCTGAGTACCTAAAGACTTGTTGCACTGTCAAAATTCATACCTTTCCCTGCTAGGGAACCCACGAACTGGAAATACTGTCCAATATTAAGTGATAAGAGATAGATAGAAAGAAAGATAGAAGGAAAGAAGAAAGGAAAAAGAATGAAAGACTGCATTTATATAGCGCCTTTCATGACCTCAGGATGTCCCAAAGTGCTTTGCAGCCAATGAAGAACTTTTGAAGTGTAGTCACTGTTGTAATGTGGGAAATGCAGCAGCCAATTTGCACACAGCAAGCTCCCACAAACAGCAATGTGATAATGACCAGATAATCTGTTTTAGTGATGTTGATTGAAGGATAAATATTGGCCAGGACGCCGGGGATAACTCCCCCGCTCTTCTTCGAAATAGTGCCATGGGATCTTTTATGTCCACCTTAGAAAGCAGACAGGGCATCAGTTTAACATCTCATCTGAAAGACGGCACCTCCGACAGTGCAGCACTCCCTCAGTACTACTGGAGTGTCAGCCTAGAATTTTTGTGCTTGGGTCTCTGGAGTGGGACTTTGAACCCACAGCCTTCTGAGTCAGAGATGAGATTGCTACCAAGTGAGCCACAGCTGACACAAGGAAGGAAGGAAAGAAAGAAGAAAAGAAAGAAAGCTGAGGCATTAACCAGTTTATTTTAAACAAATTAATGCCCCTCCCTAAAATAGCAGAAAGAAGAATTTCAGATGAATTAAGTTAAGCAATCCTGCACTCATTCCCCACGGCCCTTATATCTGGGATGAACTAGCATTGCAATCTCGTGACACATTTGAGCTCGGGATAGAAATGTTACCGTTCTCCTCAAAGTGGCATCTTTATATTTTGTGTAAAGTGTGTGCAAGGGCACATCCCATAATAAAGTGCGGCTGTTTTCATTCATGGCATGTAAAGTACGACAAGGACCTTGTAGGCATATTGAACAGCTGGCAGTTAATTTCCCCTTTTATACTCTACGTTTGAAATACAGGTTGTCGTCAGGGGTAGCTGAAATAAAGGGTGGCATTTACAAGATCGAGATTCTTAGATCAAATGGGAAAAAAAGTATAAATCACAGACTTTTCTGCAGTTGAGGACTATCCACTACAAAATTCCATCTATCTAAGATCCTTTCATGTGGCAAAGTAACATTATAATTGATTGAGATGTGTAAGGCCTTAATTAAATCTCAGAGTGCATACGGGTAACTGCTGAACTTCCTGCTAACGTTGTATACACCAGCAGATCTCCCCGTGCCTTTGCTCACAGTCAGTCAGATGACACATTGGGGGAGAAATCGGACATGGATGCACCAGTTTTTGGGCGTGTTATAGAGTAAATGGTGTCTGAAATCGGGCGTGACCTCCCGTGCCCGATTGACCCCTTAAGTGCTTCATGCAAAATTGAATTGGTTGATTTTTAATTGCCTGTGGCGCCCGCCTGAATCAGGCTGAATCAGGGTCCTACATTGGTTGTAGGCCCCCAACGTGAAATTGGACAACAAACAAGGTCCTCCAGATATAGAGTGACTTAAGCAGCGCCCCTTAAAGGGACCGCTGGAGGCCACTGTAAAAAGGTGCAAAAACAATGTAAATTTTTGTACTTTGTGGAGTTGGAAGAAGCAGGGGGCCTCCTCCTGGTGGAACAAAACAACTGCGGGACGCTTCCAACCCGGGCTCGCCCCTTCTCCGCATCCCCTCTCTCCCCTCACAGGACCTACATGAGGGCCGCTGCCAGTGCCATAACCGGCCCAAAGTGTTACCGGAGAGATGCTTCTGCATGCCCGATTGGCGCCCGCAGCTTGCCGGTTAAATGCAGATGAAGCCCGATGCCGAATTTGGCGGCTGATCCATTAACTTGCCGCCCCTTTAGGGCGTAAGTCCAATTTCTCTCCCAGTGTTTTATAAGGACAGGACTGTTCTGCCCCTTCAAGGTCATAAAGTTTGTTAAGTAAACAGGGCCTCGGGTTTGGTGAGGGAACTGTGCAGATCGAAAAATGCTTGTAATTTTCAGTAATTAATTTACTGGGTTCTTTCTCTTTTTTTTGAAGATAGCTTTACACCTGCAACAAAGGGCAATGTCTGGTCCAGAGTGTACACACCGCATGAACTGCATATAAACTTCTGCTACTAAATGTTATCAATTCCAGCTATGGATTCCGTCTAATAGTTTTTAAAAAGACACTAGAAATTAATGACAATAATATATCAACTGAACGTAAGAATTAGGAGCAGGAGTCGGCCGTACGGCCCCTCGAGCCTGCTCCGCCATTCAATAAGATCATGGCTGAACTTCGACCTCAACTCCACTTTCCCGCCCGGTCCCCATATCCCTTGATTCCCTTAGTGCCCAAAAATTTATCAATCTCAATCTTGAATATGCTCATTAACTGAGCATCCAAAGCCCTTTGAGGTAGAGAGTTCCAAAGATTCACAACCCTCTGAGTGAAGCAATTTCGCCTCATCTTCGTCCTAAATGGCCGACCCCTTATCCTGAGACTATGGGCTAGAAATTTGTTATAGTCAAGGAATGGGCGGTGTCAGTAGAAGAGTTGGAGAATTAGCGCCAGGCGCAAATGCTTTAGACTGCATGCAAAAATCGTCCTCACTACTCAATAAAATGATTGGAGTCCTAAATCAAGTCTTAAAGTCCAAGCTCATTGGCGTAACACTTAAAGGGTGGATCAATATTGGGTGCAGTCTAATTGCAACTCATCATTGCCACAGGCTTTTTTCACTACTTAAAGGGGAGGTTCATTGATGCTGCAGCACCTCATTCTCAGCATTGTTGGCTGTGCAGCTGCTTCAGCAAGCAGAAGCAGAACAAGGAGAAGGAGCCGGAGGGCTGAACCAGGTGTGCTCACGGCTGTTCCATGCCCCGGAGAGCGAGCCCACAAATTCTCTGATGAAGCATTGGAGGCATTGGTTTTCGCTGTGGAGAGATGGAGGGCAGTGCTCTACCTAACAAGTAGCAGGTGGCCCTCGCCACAAGTCTTCCACACCATGTGGAGGGAGGTAACCCAGCACGTCTCGGGCAGCACTGTGGTCCCCAGGACCCACACACAATGTAGGAAGAAATTTAACAACCTCACTCGGGTAGTCAGGGTGAGTGAATGCTTCAACAAATGCTACATGCCAGCATCTGTACCACAATCTTCACACACTGCCCAAAACACCAGGCCCCCAGCACTCACCCACCAACAATCTCTACCTACCAACAATCACACCCACATCTCACACCTTGCATACAATGACAGCTACTCAACTATGGCACAAGGGTCATTAGTTATTAGAATTCATGTGATATATGTGATATATTTATAGATACATTTATTAATGGTATTTGGAATATTTTGTGCTCTCTCATTTCACCTTTGCGCCCAGGAGGATGCTGTGATATGCCATGAGACAGGAATTGTATGATGGGGATGTGGTGAGCTACGGAGATCTGGGGTTTCATTCATGTGAATCAGAGTCTGATGAGCCGGTCATGGACAGCCCACCCAGAAGAGCGATTGTCTCACTGCCTCCTCCCTCCCTCCTGTTCCTCCTCCTCCTCGTCCTCGTTCTCCTCATCCTCATCCTCATCCTCCTCTGCCTCGTCCTCCTCCTGAGGTGATCCTGCAATCCCTGCTGGCAAGGGCTGCGCCCTCATGATAGCCAAGTTGTGGAGCATGCAGCAGATCACCACGAAATACGGCACCTGCTCTGGCGAGTACTGGAGGGCTCCTCCCGAGCGGTCAAGGCAGCAGAGCCGTTGCTTCAGCAGGCCGATGGTCTGCTCGATGATGTTCCTGGTGGCAGCATGGCTCTCATTATATGAGTTCTGGGCATGAGTGTTAATGTTGCGGAGGGGAGTCATGAGCCAGCTGTAGATCCTGGAGGGCATGGTGGCATGCCAGTACAGCCCCCATTAATGTTACCAAGTGTAGCAGGTTGAATCTTTGAAGAATAAATGTAGCTACTTTTTAGTTGCCAGAGGACTCCTGATACAAAAGAACCTTGAAATTACTGAATGAAACTGTTGCAGTGGGTGAAACTAACAAAAAACCATTGAAACTGCACTAATTTGACAGCTTTGAGTTATTACTGATGATCCTTTTAAATAAAATCCCTGGAGCTGGCTTCCTGGTGCTCCATGCCAGCTCTCCTTGTCGGTGTTTACTCCAGGTGGTGAGGTAAGTGGCGAGAATCAATTTTGCAAATCGGGTGGTCCGTGAGCATTCCACACTCACTGACGTCACTATCTACCTGACGTTGACATTCCCGGCGATACCTCTTACCGGCAGCACTACGCGGGGGGGGGGGGGGGGGGGGCGTGGCAGATTTGGCGTGCGCTGCTGGATTCACCTCACCCCGGTGATACTGGTCTAGCGCCCCATTAGCGCCATCTACTGGCGCAAGTGGGAGGCGCTAAGGGGATGAATTTTTTCCCCCTATGACCCTTAGTTTTAGACTCTCCAGCCAGGGTAGACAGCTTCTCAGCATCTACCCTTTGAATCCTTCTAAGAATTTTATACATTTCAATGAAATATGTTTAAGTATTGTCAGTGAGCTGGTTTCTGTGTAGTATCAGAATGGAAATATTATTACAATATTATTACCAAAATTACCTTTATTAGTAAGGAATTAAGTTTTATAAAGAAACAAGTAAATTACCTCAAACACCACAACTCTTTCGGCCAATCTGAGATTAATAACAACCAGGAGAGCAGAAATCCATCATATTGCTGGGTAACTGGGTGAGCTGCTGAAATGTAAGGTTGCTCTGGTTCTAGTAGATGCCACTATTTTCACCAAACAAACTTACATTTTATGCCAGCAAAATGAGATTCTGATGGAAGCAGCCTCCTTGAAGGGCACTTCCATCATCCTCCATCTTGCAGGACAAGATGGTTTCAACCAAGGCCATCGCCAAGGCTGGCATCAACTCGCACAGCAGTTGTTTAGCAGGAGGTGCAATTCAAAATAAGACGATGTGTGCAATGTCTATTTTTTTTTCTCTACGATTTTGAACACCTCATTTCTGTGATGTTTTCCATCTGGCAGCCCAGCTAAGGTAAGGGCATTAAACCAATCCAGCCAAGAGAAATCATTTTGAGTGACTAGCAATCCTGGGCCACAAACCTGCACACTTGTGGTTAGAAGTTAGACACCAATGAATCAATCATAGAATTAATCATAGAATCATACAGCGCAGAAGGAGGCCATTCGTCCCATCGTACTTGTGTTGGCTCTTTGATAGAGCTATCGAATCAGTCCCCCTCCCCTCCTCTTTACCCGTAGCCCTGCAAATTTTTCCTTTTCAAGTATATATCCAACTCCCTTTTGAAAGTTGCTATTGGCTCTGCTTCCACCACCCTTTCAGGCAGTGCAATTTATATTTTTATAAGTTGGAGGGAGCCTGACAAAAGTCTTGGAAAGTGTCTGTATGTTACCAATTACAATCGGTACTCTTCTGCTATGAACGTTTAACATGCATGCACCAACCTCTTAACTGCTATTCAGAGTAGCATTGCAGGAACACGGTATGAGTGCATTAAAAGTCTGTGTGACACTATCACCAACAGTAATCTCTAGCCTTGTGACTTTAAATGTAATTGAAATCCTTCCAAAAAGATGCATTTTATACATTATACACACACGCATTTTATATATTTTTGATATATACATATATAAGTATGTATATATACATATATATATATACATACACATATATATATATAGATAGATAATTATATATGTATATATGTGTGTAATATATATACATATATATAAAAATATGTATATACATGTGTACTATATGTATATATACACAGATATATATATATATATATAATATGTATATGTGTGTGTGTATATGTATATATAAAATAAATACATAGGACAGGCTTGGTTTGTTGTCCAAGTCTTTTGCTATTTTGTTCCCACAATGAGTTCTTAGATCTTTTAGGATCAAAAGGGCTGTGGCTTTATCAGTCAAAGATCAGTAGAGTGCACCAGGACTTGAGCAGAATATAAGATTGATATTTGCCCTCGTTCCCAATCCGACATTTGATTTAGAAGTCACTCAGAAGCTGCAAATTTGAAAAAAAAAATGAGAAGACCTTGATGCCTCCCTGCGGAGAACATGCACTATTTGGACTGAAGGCACGAAAGTGGAGAAATTAATGGTAAGCTGTTCATCTGTCACCGCTGCCAGGCTGATCGTTCCACAGAGCAAAAAAGGGAGGGAATGACATGCCCTCCAGTCAAGGGCACGGCTGCCCGCTGTTCTGATGATATAAGTAAAGGCTCTGGATTCTCAGAGAATAGATATCAAATGTAAAAGGCACAGAAAATTGTTCATGTGCGTTATCCTTCTCAGTCATTTTAATAGTACTGCACACCACACGATATGTTGGACTTTACAGGAACCTAATTCAGATTTACTGTGAATAAATTCTATTTTTTCCAACGTTGCTTATTTTTTTTTAACTTCTTGATAGTTTTTCTTCTCTCATTGCAATTTTGATGGGCATTGTTTGCCAAATTCTGCCTTTTCATTTAAAAAAACACCTGAACCCTACTAAACTCGCCACCACATGGAATAGTTGAGGTGAATAGTCTAAATGCATTCAAGGGGAATCTAGATAAGTGCATGAGGGAGAAAGGAATAGAAGGTTACGCTGATGGGGTTAGATGAAGTAAGGTGAGAGCAGATTGTGTGGAGCATAAACGCCGGCATGGACCAGTTGGGCCGAATGGCTTGTTTCTGTGCTGTACACTTATATTAAATTTGTCGCCATTCATTCGAAGAAGCACATGGAGTTACACGTGACGTCGTCTCTAGAAGGTACATGGTTTTGCAATCAATTATCCCGTTGACTCTTGCTTGACATTTTCTGATTCCAGGCCCATAATAATTTAATCAGAATAAAAGATTTGCAAAGTGGTCGTTGCAATGGGGCATGAGAAATTATTGGATGTTGCACAAGGCTGTGCTGGATTAGCCAATATTGGAATAGAGAAGATGAAAATCATTGCAACTGCGAGCTTCAGTCCTCAATAAAAAGTATTTTGATTGGTTGTGCTGAATATATTAAACATTTCAATACAGCTTTCAGTATTTCCTATCTATTTTATGTATGAAATAATAATTAGGACGGAATATCATTTCATCCCATATTGCTTTTGTGTTTTGACAATATCCTATTGTATTAACTTTCATCTGTGTTACTGGAACTGCCTCAAATAACTGGCCATGGCTCACCTTTAGTTCCATTCCTCTCATTAGTTCACTGCCACACAGCAGTGACATGATATTCAGTTCAGGATGAAGTCAGCGTATAGTTATGTATGTAGTAAATACATATTAGCTAATATGTATTTACTACATACATAACTTATACCTTGTTTAAGGGAGATGACATTTTATGCGACAGATTTCAGAAGCCTGCCCCTACAGAGTCACCTAGTGGCCAGAACCTGCCACTACATTGTGACAGTTGACATAGCACCATTGAATGGGAAATGTTGACAAAAAAGAATGGCAAAAAAACTGTGACAACAGGAAGTGATGTTTGTGGACATGAGTGTGTGCCCTATGCAAGGTTTTTAATAAGATATATAACTATATGTGTTGTGTGTGATGTATATATTAGATATTTTACAGTACAAAAAGTTATCAACTGTGAAAGATACATTATAATATAAAATATGTACCTGAGAAGAATTCAGTCACCTGGCAGTTGTAACACTGCACATGAGAGTGGTGAGCCATATATATCATACAATGTTATTTACTTCAATCAATACATTGCATAGTATATTTCTGACAAAATCCCATCGCTATATATTGACGCCATAAGATGTAAATGTTGAAAACTGGCAGCCACCATCCAGTGACCGCTTAACCGAGACATTACTGCAGCCTAGAAATCACAGTTGCCAATATTAGTGGACAATTGTTTAACGTGTTCAGACAGTATTCCTCTGTCCATTGTATTAGTCGAGGCATTAACCCATTTAAAATAACCAGCTCAACGCCTGTGCTCAAGTAGTGGACAGAGGATTGTCATAGAAACGCACATCACATTTCCATTAACATCGTCAGCAGTCATTTCTGGGCCTATAACTAAAAGCTTTAAATGAAGGTGCAGTCTAAAACATCGTTTTATCAGTAGATTGAATTGAGGGTTCTCAGACAACCGATGATAACTCCAATGCTTTAGAAATTTCAGGTAAATTTGCTAAAATAAAATATATATTTTTAAATCAGGGTTTTCCAAGAATTTATGTTTTATCCTGTGAGACAGGAAGCTTTACCATTAAATGAGAACAGTGTGGCTTTAGTTATTTGTATAATTCTGTCACATTATTCTTTTGATGGAAATGTATATAGTGTTTGCCAGTGAACGATTTCTATTTGCATCTTATTGTCAGCACTCTCTCTAGTTTCTCCTGCCTCTGTTTCCATTTGCATGCAGATCCTCACATCTCAATACCGGGCAAACTCAAAGAAACAGCTGGCAACATTTGCATAAAAATGAAGCCACTTTTTTTTCTATTTGTTTGTTCATTATAGAAAAGGCGATAATCTGCCTAAAATTTGCAAAAAACAAACAACAATCAGAGTTTTTTTTTAAAACTGCATTTCATCGACTCAAATAATTTTTGCCAATGATTTTTTTTGCTAAAAAGGAATTTGATGATGGGGAAACAAATATCTACTTTTTTTGAGATTTCTTCACCATCAGATCACTGATAAGATTAGTATTTAAATACTTTTAGCCAAAATATGTGAATAGGAAGGGCTAGAAATGTGATTTCTCTCTGCAAAGGAAAAAAAATGCAAATGATATTTTGAAGAGTCTGTGAGAGTTTTGTCATCGATATGTTCTTTCTTGAACAAGTGTAGTGTTAAAAACTTGGGACATCTTACCAACGTTAAAGGCACTACATAAATGCAACTTGTTCTTGTATTCTGATTTAACGCCGACATTGCCATCAAATTTTGTTTAAGGATATTTTTGTCTAATAATGTTATAGAATGCTAGGAATTACTGTTGGAATATTAGTGTATAAAATGCTTAACGTGCATATTGCAATCCTCTGCCCACTGTTTCAACGGACATGTGTTGACACCTTGACGAAAATAGCAGATGGGGAAATCTTATATGAACAGATCACACACTTATCTGCTAACACCCCCAACAGTAACTCCTAGCCTTTAATATCATTTAAAGATTTTGCCAGTCGAACATTTATAATTTATGTCAGGGAAGCTCTATTCTGAATATTACACGGCGAAACGGCAAAAGTAGAACGACAAAGGTCGAAAAGAGCATTCAGTTGCAACGGGATGAGAATGTAGTACATTCTGATGATGTACTATCAAAACTAATCAGGGATGATCAGTTAGCAATTTGTACAGAAGAGGTGATCATTTTCAGCACATCCAAGAACCGAACAATGGGATGTTTGGTTGAACAATTGCTCCATTTTCTTACCAAAAGAAGTGTCACAGGCAATAATCCTGCTATAATCTTCTTCAATTCCTCCTCATGCCATCTGGTGCCCCACTGCATGCCTGAAGACAACAAAGGACATCCTGTTTCCTCAACTGCGCCGTTCAAACCTAACACTTAAATATAATGTCATTTTTATCTGTTTCTTTCACTTCCAACAAGAAAAAAAATAAAATTAACGGAAAATTTTCAGGTCAAGCCAGTCTTACCATCGTATTCATTTTTAATGAGCAAGTAATTATAAAATTATAAGGGACCTTAAATGAGAACTGAGTATTGGAAGGCAGCATTTAATTTTGTCAAAATAAATAGATACATGCATAGATGCCTTCTGACAGAGGCTGTTATTTTGTATATGTTTTTGCATGGCAAATGACTTGTTTATCCTTTGGCTTGTGCCAGCTTTGAACACTGTCAATTTACACATAATTTCCACTTTGCTGGTTTCTCGACCTTCGGCTGCACATGTCTTGCAGCCTTCAGTCTGCCTGTGTTGGGATGCATTCTAATTAATATTTTTCCTTCAGGCAAATATTTGTTTCTTCAGATCTAAATCCCCCTTCCGTTCCATATGTGGGCATTCTGCAGATGTTCACCATTCTTTGCTGATGCTTTAAGCACCATTAAAGCTGTCTCTTGTTCTCCTGCTTGTTTCAGAAGCTCTTTTATAACTTGGAGTGATGAAGTGATAGATGTCGTAACTCATTGGCCAATACACACACGATCGTGAAGATCAGCTTCATGATTTCACATTGATAAATAACTTGGATAGAACAGATTCAAATTATCTGTCCTTGGGAAAACAAAATTCCTTTTTTGTTTTTCTGAAAAAGGGTTGGAAATAAATCATGACTTTTCTTTTAACGTGCTTTCTAGCCCAATTATAAAATCTATGTCCAAGCCTTTGTCAACATTAACCGGCATCTGTGGCATGTGGAAGTGTGGGGGGGGGGAGGAGACAGGCAGTGGTTAGCTTTTATTGATCAATTGATGGCACTAATCTGTTGAAAATGAAATTAAACTACAACACGCTGCATTTTATAAGTTGGATACTTTTGAGAAAATGACCACAAAATCCTTTTGCTTCAATGAAACGTGTTTATGTATCTATCATAAATCTGAAGATTTAAAAATCCTGTTACTGTTTGATTTTTAGCAGTTTGGCTTGAAAGGTGGTTTGGGTCTCTGTAGTAAACATATATTGGGACGTCTTGTAAATTTTTCAAAGAAAAACTTGCATCTAGACAATGCCTTATCACATCTTAAAAACATGTCTTAAAGAGCTTAACCTGCAATTAATTACTTTGCTGTTTAGGAAAATATGGCAGTCATTTTATGCACAGCACAATTCCACAAAGAAATGAATGAATCTGTTTTTGGTGGCGTTGTTTAAAGGAGGAGTGTTGGCCAGGAGAGTGGGAGAACTTCCTACTATTTTCCGAATAGTGCCATGGAATCTTTCATGTCCACCTCAACTACCAAAACAGACAGTAATTAATTGAACATCCCAAAGTGTCTCATATTCAATTAATTACTTTTTGAAGTGCAGTCTCTGTTATTACATGGGTAAACCTGGCAGCCAATTTGCACACAGCAAGATCCAACAAATAGCAAGTGAGATGAAAGTCTGTTTTCTTTTGGTCGTGTTGATTGCGGGAGGAATGTTGGCTAGGACACTGGGGAAATCTTTGTTCTTCTTCAAATAGTGACGTGGGATCTTTAACGATAAATAAGCCACTTGAATTATATAACTAGATTTCTATCAACTTTGGGATTTAAAGAGCTGAAAATACTATCCACAAAATAAGAACATAGACCTAACTTATGTACGTTAGTTTTACACGACTGCAAAGTTTATTTTTTGAAGAAAAATATTGATCAGTGAGGGCCGTTGATTCTGGTTGAAAAATCACAGCACAATAGTCAGTAAAGTTTCCAAGATCATTTGGACATAAACTACCAGTAATACATTACTGTTCTACAAGATGTCGGTGGACAAAACATATCTTTTAATCAAACAAGAATCAAAGTGACAATGGAAAAATTTGTTCATGTGAGTGGAACAATGATGGACTTAGATAATCTCCGCATCGCCTCTAAATCTAGTGGCTTGTTGAGGAGTACATTATTATATCAAACCATAGTTTATTACTTCTTAGATTGCAATCTTAGCTATTATCATAAAACAATGGATGATGTGCTGTTATTCAAGTCTTTTTTAAGCATTTGCAAATATTCTTGGACCATAATCATTTACTTTTGTTTAAATTCAATATGGTTATCTTTGATAATCAAGTCTTATTGTGATATAATCCTTCAATTAATGGTTGAGCAATATTAAATGACAAACTCTTGGCTTTATATTTCTAGAGATGACTGTTCCACAATTACCTTTCTAATGCCAGAAAAACAGGCCACCACAGTAAACTCTGAGGTGATGGGTGTTTATCTCATATGGGGAAATCTTGTATGGTTGTGGGAGATGGATAAATTAGAGCAGTACAATGAAACCCAGGTGGGGAAAAGATCCTCGGATGTTCAACCATGCACTGGCAGACAATCTTTCACATGGAGATAGTCTCCGTACAGCTAACGATAATAAGAGGAGCACATCAGCCACAATTCAGGTGCCCTCCTTTCATCTCAGCACACCATCCCAGTAAATGTAGTAGGTAGAATTTAGACCCATATGTTAGAAGTCTAGTGCAGTTATGGATGTTGTGTAACATGGGTCCAGGGGCATAGCACATTGGTAAATATTTTGCAATTTCATGGCATTCAGGTCGATAGGTAGGTCCAGATGCAGAAGGCACTGCAGCCTATTTGATCTCATCTTTCCAGATCAACACTACTGTTTTCCCATTTCTTTCTTTAATGAGTTCAGTGTCCTGGCCTTAGCCTTCCTTCCTGGCAACTGGTTCCAGCTGTTGATCATCCTCTGTGCACAGGAATTTTTCCTGGTTTATGTGGTATTAAGTAAACTATATATCTCTGCAGAATTACATCTGGAAGATTACGCTACAAGTTTGAAGAGCCCTATCTTATCAAGTTATTCCTGACAGCTCATCCCTCTGATACCAAGGTTCAGCTTTGTTGCTCTCCCCATACTGCCTCCAAATCTTGGATGGTCTCTTTACATCATGGCAGTACCCAGCACTCCAGGTGCAGCCTGACCCAAATATTGTAGAACTTCAGTGGGATCTCTGTGATTTGGGAGTATAACCGAGCATCTTGTTTGTTTTATTTATTGTCACACATGTTGTTCAGACATGTTGATCAACAAGTTACCTAAAACTTCTTGGCCTATTTCACATTCCTCCAAGGTAAGAATTACCCCAGCCATGCACCTGGTATTTTTATTTCCAGCATACAGTACCGCCATCCATTTCAATGTGACACCTCTTACAACCACTCTCTGCTTCCTTGCCTTTATTACATTACTAATCCATGCCTTTGTCATAACCTTCTTCCCCACTAACCTTAGTTTATAAAGGAGTCTCTCATGTGGTACTTTTTCATAGGCCTTTTGCAGATCTCAGTATATTCTCTCTGTCTTCCTCCATCAGATTCGGATATCATGTCCTGAAAAATTTGATGAGGTTGATCAGGGAAGATCTATCCCTTCTGAAACCGTGTCGGCTGCCATTTATTAGGTTATTTTCATACAAGTAAGGGTTTGATCTTTCTGATGACTGACTCAATTAATTTTGCAATTATTGAGGTCAGGCTAATAGGTCTAGTAATTGCAAATATGGCTCTGTCGCTGTCTTGAATATGAGAACTAATTTTATTTGTTTCTAGTCTGTCATTCCCAAACTCTTCTTTGATTTGCTTCCGTATAATATTGTACTTGGCATAATCCTCACACTCTTCCTTCTGCCTAAGAGCTTTGCAAATCTTCCTTTTCTATTCCCCTAATCTACCTTTTATTTTCCCATTGATGCATTTCAGAGTATTTTTATTTACACTGGCTCTGCTGCCCTCAGATATGTACTCACCATGCGAGCACTGGTTATTTATGATGATTATTTATTCCATGCCAGATTTACTCTGGGCAGTGTGCCTCAGGATATGTTACCAAGCTCAGGCCCTCATAAACCTCCAGTCGGTCCTCCTGGCCTGGTATACCAGGGATCGATTACAGGCCTGCGCAGTTTCCGAACACACACACACACCATGCTCCGGTCAGTATGATGGATACGCTCCAGAGACTCCAGCTGTGAATCCTGCCGGGGCCGACAACATTCAGACCTTCATAGAGTTTGCTGACGACCATTTTGATGGGAGTGTTATGACAGCATCCCCCGGTGTTGTGACTGATATGTCACTCCAACCCTTAAGGCAATCCGGTGAAGGGTATTTGCAGTGATAATTCCAATCAAAGCTCCTCCGACAGTGAAATCTTAACATAGTTTTACTGAAATCCAACATTCATAATGTTGTTCATCGTTTATCTCAATGAATTCCAGTTACTACTTCTGAATTTTCTCACTTCAATCTTTACTGCCGTTTTCAATTAAATTTGAAAATGTGTTCAGAAGTTGAGGGAGACCTGTGCTGGGCCTGAGGTGGGCAAGGTCCAGCAGGCAGTGACCTGCAGTATTTTTGTTGGGCCAGTTGAAAGCTCCTGCTCCTTCCAGCTCCACAAAAAAAGAACAATTTTTTTTAAAATTCAGACCGTTTCCTGATCAGAACGCCAGTACTCGTGGGTGGAACATTCGCATCACAGACTCCACGGAACATTCTCAATCCCTTAAAATTGCAATCGGAGTCCTAACTATGTCAGTAGGGCCCCGATTTCCATGGTAACGATGCCTATCGCCTGTTTCAGGCGGGCGATTCGGCCGCCCAGGAGTAGGCTCCTTTCAAACTGGCAGCGGCCGGAACATCGGTGATATCGGAGCGGTAAGCCTATCGATCCCATTTTGAGGTCGCTACCGCCCTGCCCCATTGACGTCGATTTTCCCCCCGTGAAGATCGGTCACGGTGTCTCAACCCCAACCTTAGAGGAACACCTTTATTGCAACAGCTCCATTTCCCTCCCAGTTTTTTTTCAGGCCTGGTTAACTGGGATTATAAATTTGCATCTTGCATTGATATTTTTATGCTTTGGCCTGGATTTTGCAGTAGAAATAACGGTGAGGCTATCAGCGCTCACCGTTATTAAAGAATAAATCAGACAGCAACTTCCAGCGTCTGCACAGGCACAGTTAAACGTGGAAATCAGGAAGTTGCTGTCCGCTTTGCCCTACTCCTCCAGAAGCTGCATTAGATCGGTACCTCACTGAGAGACTCGGCATTCAAACACATGAAACAGTGAAGTTGCTGTACTTACATGATATTTACTCATCAAACATGCCAGAAAAAGTTAGGGCTTGTCCATTTAAATGTAAGTGAATTTTAAACAGTGTGTTCAGTCTTAATTGTTGCCAAACAACCTGTCTGGCACTGAAAATTAACTTTTACAAGTATGGAGTCTCATTCCTTCAGATTTTAGTTATTTTGGGGATTTAAAAAAATAAAAAAATATTTTTTTTACCTTTTCTTTCTGTCCCTTTTATCTCTTCCTCTTAATCCCATCTTTCTTTCCCTCTCTTTATTTCACTTTCTGTACATCATTTAGCACTTCCTGCTTCAGACTCTGCGGCCGTGATTTTGTCAATGGATGTGACTTGGGAGCGGGTCAGCTGGTTTCCGGCTTCAAGTTCCGCCCCCAACTGCATCCGGCCCACGGACATGATTTTACATCGATTGACCTTGTTAAGCCCACCCTGCGGGCTTGCCGGCCAATTAAGAGGAAGCCGGTAAGATGACGTCATTTGATGACCCGTCATCTGCTGGTTTTCTTAAAGGGACCATGCACAATTTTTCTTTGACAGCTGATTTCTCAGTGTTTGACAGCATTGAGGTGCTGCAAACACTGACAATCACTGTACAAAGGTGGACGGCTGCACTCAGGCTCTCCCATGACTCCCTCCATATGCTTATGGAGAGAATCACAGCATGCAGGGAGGTTCTCTTCCCTTCCCATGGGTTCACTTTTTGAGGCACAGAGGAACTAGTAGGCACATTTTAAAAGTTTTTACATATTAAAATGTTATTAATTTACTAAGAAACTGACTAGTGTACACCAATGAAACTAACAAATGGTTCAGAATAGCTTTTTTGAAAGTCATTTTCAGTTATTTAAAATCAGGTTACTCACTGGTGGTGGACTAGACACTCTGATTAAAAATACTTATTTTTTGTGATAAACTGTAGCTGTATTAATAAAACTGCAACAGGTTACCACTCTTAAATATATCACTGAATATTTTTTAATGCAAAGAAAAAGAAAGATTACGTTCTATCATGCTGCCCGATTGCGCTAGTTCATGGCAGATTTTACGGCCGCGATTTCGCCAGCCGTGGCGAGTCCGGTGCGGCCGGAGCAGACAGAGGCCGCAAACTCCGCACCCATCTTCGTCCCGCCTCCTCCGAGTGATTTCCCCCTGATTGGGCTTGTTAAGCCCGCCCTGTGAGGTTCCCGGCCAATTAAAGGAAGCGGGTCTGATGAAGTCATCTGATGACACGTCATCAGCCGGTTTCCTTAAAGGGACCATGTTCAAATTCATTTTGACAGTTGTGCTGTCAGTGTTCTACAGCATTGAAGTGCTGCAAACACTGACAAGCACAGCACAAAGGTGGACGGCTGCACTCAGGCTCTCCCATGACTCCCTCCATATGCTTATGGAGAGAATCACAGCACACAGGGAGGTTCTCTTCCCTTCCCACGGGCGGAAGAGACCTCCCCAGGACACCAACGCAGCCTGGTTGCACATTGCACAGGAGGGCAAAAGCAGGGATGTCATCAGAAGTACCAGGCTGCAGTGGTGCAAACCTTTCAATGATCACAGTAGATCACGAAACGTTAGTACAAAGCCACACTCAACCTCATCCTCCTATGCCACACATCACATCCCCATCACTCTGCCTTCCCTACCCTACTCCTGCACATCCTTACTCACACCAACTTACCTTGCACCTGCACTCATCCCTCGCTATCTACATTATCACTTCCAAATCTCACTAGCCACCCCTCACACTCACCCTCATCCTAGTGCAATCATACCAACTAACAACACACAAGGGTAGGCACTTGGGTGTTTTAGCCAATGGTCATGTAAACACTCTGTTAATGTGTTGACAAGCATTGAAATCCTTATTGTCACCACTTTGCCTTCTTGGACAGATTTGTGTGCACCTTTGAAAGTGTGTTAGTGAGTTCTGGTGAATGGTGAGACACAACGTCCCCCCACCCCCCACCAATGGTGATGCGTGTGAAAGGAATGGCTTGGACATTGTAGGGATGCTTTATGGTGCTGGTGTGGGGTGGTGCCAATCTGGTGCATCATGTGGCAGCCAGGGTGTACAGTGTTAAGTGAAGCTAATCTGGACATGGTGAGGCCATCGCTGGCGTCCTGGGTAACAATGTGCACGGATGATGATGCCCTGTGTCCTGTGCAGCATCAGGTGATTGCGGAGAAGGTTGGTGTGGATGTTGGTGCTGCTGGTGTGCCCGGTGATGCTGGTGTTGGGGCTGATCGTTTTGGGACTCTGAGGTCCAAGGTGAGATTTTTTCAAGGGCACCGATGCTGATGGAGTAGATGGCAGGTGAGGTTGAGATGACAGAAGCGATCTGTCAATGGTGAGAGAGGTTGTTCCAAGGAGGTGACAGAGGATAGAGAGATTACTCCAAACACTTCAAAAGTGCATAAAGCTCAAAAGTGGGTTCTAAATACTGAAGGCTGAAGCTTCTGAGATTGGAAAGTGACCAGCTGTAAAATGGCAGGTTTTAAAGCACTTTTGCTGCTGTCACCTATTGAAAGAAATGGAGAGTTGTTCAGAACCCGACATACTTACCTGGCGTGATCCCCGAGTAACGGGAACCTCGAGGAAAACTTGGCAAAATGCTTTGGAACTGGGAAAATGGGGATTTAATTACTTTAAACAAGCGCAATTGAATGAGCTGCCACTGAGTGCCGGGTCTGCAGAACGCAGGCAGAAACGACACTTGGGAAACTGACAAGGAGGCAGGTTCGGAGCGGGATACCGGCCCGCTGTCAATCATTTTGATTTTGACAGCAGACCCGCCTCCAAACCCGCCCTCTGAGCGCCGGCAAAATTCAGCCCTACGTTTGAGATTATGCAAATGAGCTTGGGCGGAAACTTGAACCGTGACTTCCCTTCGGAAAACCAGCGTAATTTCAAGCGCAACTTGCGCCCAGTTTCCCGATTGCGCCCAAAGCAGAAACCTAACCCCCAGAAATATATTGAAAGAAAGGTGAAAATTCATTTTGGTTTCTTCTGACCTGCAGCCTGAAATTTACAAGCACCCACCAATGGTAGCTCGAAAATGAATAAAACAGTTTTGTACGCGTGCATTGTGAGGTGACTGCTCGAAGTTCAACAGGTTACCACACAAATCAATCCAGAGAAATTCAGATCAGGTTTTGGCGGTGTCGGTATGAATTTGCTCTTCCAACTCTAGGCAACCTCCGGTGCGATTCACTTCAAGATTGATTTCTGTCACGTGAATGCGACTGTTTAATCAAGGTAACTAAAAGGAGGTTACATTGCACTGGGAGTGTTGTGGTTTTCGTAATTACACGTTGATGGTGTGTTTTAGATAACCTGCAGGGAAGTTTTGGAAATATGAGTACTTTGAATACTGTAACATGGGCAAAGTGACGAATAGGCACGGAGTAAGATGATAAACGGTTAGTGAGTTAATAAAGGAGTGAGGCACAAAAAAGGGTCAATCACAGTAAGTGGAAATGAAGCAGAGGAGAGCGAAAAGTAGAAACAAAATATTAAATATATAAGGGGAAGAGTTGAGAAAGAACAAAAGGGTGAACGAGAAAGGGATTCAGATATGGTCCTACATATATGGTCTTGTGCCAGAGTCCAGAGCTAAATGCCCATCATACAATCCTAGAAAGTACAGCACAGAAAGAGGCCATTCAGCCTTTCATGCCTTTGCTTGGAATTACCCATTCCTGAGATCCCAGTGTCTCAAGGACTCCGTTTATGAACCTGATTGAATGTTTCACTTGTCCAAGAGGAGGCTTGTAAGCTAATGCCAGAACTTTCAAAAGATGGTGTTAAGACCAGTGGAGTTCAGTAGAACGCCTTTTTCTGCTCTCTTTACCAGCTGATGCTCATCCTTGGAAGCTGCATTCAGGAGCAGTGATACACGATTATTTTAAGAGTGAGTTCTCATATCTGAAAAAAGTGACGCAGCTTGACAGTGACAGACTGCAAACACAGCATTGGGTCCAGTCGGCCGCCTCTCAATACTGTATATCATTGTGGAAGTCACAATGTCAGACCCATCAATGATCGTGGTGAAATTAGGAATTCAAATGGGAGAAGTCGTCTAGTGACAGCTGGGACTGTCGTGAATCTGGCCGGAATTTTCTGACGTCCGTGCGGGCGGGAATGGAGGCAGGTCGGGAGGGAAATTTGAAATAACTTGGAGCGGGTCGGGAACCCACCCTCATCCAGCCCCCATGCGCTTTTCCCTCGGGCGCGTTTGCCAGCGCGCCAGTGACCTGAACGGCAGAGGTGGCCGAGCTAATTCAGATCTTAATAGGTACTTGTCAGACCCTTAAGCTTCTTTTTAACCCTACCTTTCAAATTTCCCTGGATGACCACGGGAATCACACAGCTCGGGAACCATGTCTCGGAACCTAAGGCGGAAGTCTAGTGGACATTGCTGGAACTCATTAGTGCACAGCATAGAAAGTACAATAAATAATCCCACCTGACTCCTGCAGCTGGATTTTCCCAGCCCTGAGGAGGCGGGTTTGGAGGCGGGACTGCTGGGAAAATGGGAGCGGGTCCCAACCCCGCTCCCAACCCGCCTCCAAACCATCTTCCCGGGAGGCGGGTCCCCGACTCACACAGGGACCCGTCTCCTAGTGGCAGGAAGGGGAGTGGAGCCAATTAACTGCCTGTTAACAGGTAGTTAACAGGCAGTTAAGAGGCAGTTAAGAGGCTTTTCCCCATTTTCAGCCGGCTGATGTGGGCTTCCCGACGTCGGGAAACCCGGCCAGGGTCAGCGAGGTGAGCTGTGGGTCTGCTGCAGTGTAAGTGTGCAAATGACAGCTGCAGAGTTAGTGTGATGGGTGCAATGGTGCACAGGTAAGTATGACAGGTGAGAGAATGTAGTGAGAAATATTTTTATTCTGTTTATATGTATCTGCAGGTGACAAGATTTGATGTTTCTGTGAAGCCTCATCTGATCGGAAGAATTGACAGATGGCTTCTGCAATTTCACATGCCGCTGCCATCTGTTTTCTCCTAAGGAGAGAGTCATTGGTGAGCCTGGGAGCAAGGGCTCACCTTTGGACAGTAATTGTCAGTGTTTGACAGCACCTCAATGCTGTCAAACACTGACAAATCATCTGTCAAAAAAGTATGGGGCCTGTCCCTTTAAGAAAACGGCAGATGAAGCGTCATGCACTGATGTCATCTGACACTGGCTTTCCCTTAATTGGCCGGCAAACCCGCAGGGGCGGGACTAGAACCCAGAAGGCAGCAGTCCCGCCCTCAACTCGTCTCGGCTGGCAAAATCCAGCCCCTGGTTACTTTCCTAAGGCAGATGCTGTTGCTGAGTGCATTGTCAGCACAGATTTAGGTTTCTAGAGGTTGCAATTCTTTTCAGCAAAGTCGGGATCCACTGTCACCTCATTGGTACAACCTATGACACCATTGACAGCTTGCAGGTCAAGTAGACAAGTCTCTACTTGATCTGCCATCTATTACATAAGCATGGGTGCCATTTATACTCTCTCACCTTGGTCCTCAGAATTGGACCACGATGAGCCCCAACACCAGCAGCACCAACAACACCACCGCCAACTCTCCTCACCAACCTGATGCTGTACAGGACAGTGGGCATCAGCGCAGGGCTGCACTGCCCTGCACAACATAGCGCAGCAGTGAGGATTAGCGCTGTATGAGGAGCAAGGTTCTGAGTGCACAGCCTCTGCAGAGGAGGAGGAGGTGGATGAAGAGCACCAGCTGGAAGATGAGGAGGAGGAGGAGCAGGAGGAACCTGCAGTCCAGAACCCACCAGCACCCGAGCACATTGCTGCCCGGGAGGACAGGGATGGCCTCATCAGGGCCAGATTTACTTATCTTAGGCATTATACCCATATGGCTGCCATATGCTGTGCCAGGCTCCTACCACCTCACAACAACACCATAAAGCATCAACATTATGTTGCAACATTCACTCCAACTCACTAAGCGACATCCCAAGTTGCAGACTAACGTGGCCACGACCGGAAATAAACATTTTTATGTGGCTGTATGAGATGGAATTCTGTCACCAGGTTGCTGAGATGTCCCCCTCTCTCCGTCTCCCACCTCCAGCTGCTCGGTGACTCCTGATATTTCCAGGGCGACCTCCTCTGCTGCTGTTAAGGTGGCCAATGATGGAAACTTTACACAAACAGTTATGAAAACACTCAAGTGGTTACCCTTGTGCATCTACCTGTGTGTCATCTTTCTCTTACGCGTGCTTCTACGAAGTGAAACCCCTGTGGCTTCAGCAGAGGTAGAGGCAGGCTGCTCACTTCCCTGCTGCGACTGAATAGACACTTTTGGCGGACATCCTCTGGGTTTTGGAGCCTGTGATGGCTCCCGCCAAAGTCTGCTCCTCCTGCAACTGCGGAGGGGCAGACTCAGCTATCACGATCTCACGAGGCATTTGGGGCTCTGACTGAGGGGGGGAAGCATGGGGAGAAGTGTGAGCGCTTTGAGAGGAGCCCCCACTTCCATGTCCCCTCTCACCATCATCCCTCTCATGGACCACCCACACTTCTCTGCTAGCAAGGAGCTGGAGAGCACCTTGCTGCACATCAGTGGGGCCATGAGGACCCACGTCTACAGTGACATCCCTCCTAGAGAGGAGGTCTATGAGCCTCTGCCATCTGTTATCCATAGAGACCATGTGCTCCTGTGAGTGGCGCATTAGCTGCTCCATGTAGTTGGCCATCCTTTCCATGGAAGAGCCTACCAGTGGTGCTCATGTTGACTCCTCCATTCTCTGGACATTTACAGACATCGCGTTCGCAAAACCTGTCCGAGCCTCCTGCACTTCTTGCTGAACTGCCAGGATCGCCTTCTTTCTGGATGGCCCCCGAGGCTCAACGTCTGCATGCAGCTGAGCAGAGCTGGAAGTGTCCTGCACCCTCCGGTGAGGAGTCTCCACTGCTGTCCCTGTCTCCACCAGCTCCTCTTGCTCACTTGTGAGTTGTGAGACACCAGGTGACAACACAACTCTATCTCGCGTAGGACTCACAGAGGTGTGCGTATCTGCGCTGGTGCTGGGTGCGCTTCTGTCTGGTGACGGTGTGCCGTCGGAGGCTGGGGGCTCCTCTGAGGTCGTCTTGCTCTTCCTCCTGGACAGTGGTGGGGGGCTCTTGATGGACCTGTGGGAGAGTAAAGAGATGAGTTAGAAATGTAATATCAAGAATGTGTACAAATACCATTATGCACATGATGAACATTCACTGGCTGCTGACATCAGTCCCTATATGTATGACTGCTGTATGCCATGTGGCTACATGAGATGTAATTCTGTCACCAGGTTGCTGAGATGTTCCCCTCTCTCCATCTCCCACCTCCAGCTGCTCGGCGACTCCTGATATTTCCAGGGCGACCTCCTCTGCTGCTGTTAAGGTGGCCAATGTTGGTGAGCCACCTCCAGTTCTCTCCCTCTCCCTCTTATTGTGGGCTCTCTTCTCCTGCAAGGAGGGAAAGAAGAGAAGGTTGAGTGAGAGTGATGGAATGAGTGTAAGGAATGGATGGGTTACATCTTTAGAAGGTGACTATGAGGGAGTGGGGTGGCAATGCCAAATGGCCTCCTTGTGTGGTGTTAGTTGATATGATTGCACTAGGATGAGGGTGAGTGTGAGGGGTGGCTGGTCAGATGGGGGTGTGATAATGTAGATAGAGAGAGAGGGATGGGTGGATATGCAAGGTGTGTTGGTGTGAGTAATGATGTGCAGGAGTAGGGTTGGAAAGGCAGAGTGATGGGGATGTGATGAGAGGCACAGCAGGATGAGGTTGAGTGTGGCTTTGTACTCACATTTCCTGATCTAATGAGATCATTGAAACGTTTCTGGCACTGCACCCAGATCCTCCTGACAACATCCCTGCTGTTCACCTCCTCTGATATCTCCAGCCAGGCACATTTGGTCTGCTGGGGAGGTCTCTTCTGCCTATCAGAAGGGAAGAGGACCTCCCTGTGTGCTGTCACTCCCTACACAAGCATATGGATGGAGTCATCTGAGATGCTGGGTGTAGCCCTCTGCCTCTGTGCAGTCATGTTTGGGAGTCTGTGCAACACTGCAATGCTGCAGTACAGTGCCTGTACACTCCTAGATGAACCTTCAAATGTAATGTGGCCAAGGCTCCTTTAAACATCCCGGCTGAAGACGCGTCATCGATGACGTCATCAGACCTGCACCATTTAACAGGGCCGGGTTACACGCAGGGCGGCTTTAATAGGCGCTATTAAGGGAAAGTCGATCTCAGGAGCGGGATGGAATGAGGAGCGGGGTCGCGACCTGCTACGGTGACCGCCCACACCCGACCTGCCCAGGTACAGAAAAAGCCGGCCTCTGTCTCTGCAACATATCCATACAATATGTTAAAATAACTAATATAAGAATAGAGACCTTGAGATGTAAATTGGAATGTTCACATGTTTAAGAAAGAGGTGTTGGCATTGCTAACGGCTTGTGTTAGTTTGCAGGTTCATTCATTTGTGTTGAAATGCAGTGTTTCAGTCCAAAAGCCTGCCTTATTGAAACCATTAAGATGTTCAAATGACTAATAATTGCCCTCAACAATTAATCTAATCTAATAATATAAGATCATTACATGCTAATGTAATTAATGGAGTAATGATACTTAGGCTAGTTTACATGTGCCGTGTTTACCAACCTCATTTGCAAAAGGGTTGACAGGGAAATAAATATTTTATATAAATGCTACAAAAAAATGTTTTAATTTGCCACAGTTCATCAATCTTTTATTCTTTAATTAACCGAGTCTCCTGCTGTACACTGATTATGACAGGATGGATTCTCCTCAATACATTCTTCAGTCTGTAGACTCGATGGATTTCAGACTCTCCTGTGCGGGGCGGGGGTTGGGGGGCTCTGACGTACTCTCGAGGAGCCCCTTCCCCTAACTTCCAAAAACCAGTACCAGCTGCCTGAAGGAAAACAGTTCTTTCATTACAGGAAACCTTTCTTTATTAGCAACTGGACAGTATGTAACACGCCCGCAAAACCAGAAATGCAAAATTATGACAGCGGACAGAAATCCAATGACCTCATGGAGCCCCTGGGTTCCCTTGGAGACCCTGAGGTGTCAGAGATCCCGGTTTGAAAATCGATAGCACTCATCAGCCTGTAAAATGCTCTGTTCAGGTATTATGGCCCCTCTTTAATAGTGCAGCGCCTAGTTTCTCTGCCAAGGTTAAATCTCTTAACTTTGCCCCATTTCATTTATTATTATTTATACAGGAACATGAAAGGATGCTCATAAATGATTCTATTAGCTGTCAGACAGTGGTGAACACCCATATGAAATAAGGTGTCAGGTAGGCACTGTAAGGGAAGCTTCAAGACGTGATTACAAGGATTAAAGAATTATATTTTAGAAGGCACCTGTTTTGCATCAGTTCCTCTTATAATTTTACTTTAAATATTCAAATGGAGCCACACAGAACCAGTTGTCAAGACCGTGCAATGTGATTAGCAGTGACCTGACATGACCTTGAATGAACTGTTTGACCCAGTGTCAGCTATCCCTGTTAGATCTGGCAATGGCGAGGATCTTAATTGCTATTCACAATAAGCTTCAGGAAGATGATACATTCGACAAACCTGCTTTCAATGTTTCCAAGGTTTCAAGTCTTTCTTTTCTGACTGGCAATTGCCCAGATTCTGCTAAACACGTTGATCGAAGCAGACCAACTGGTGAAAACCTGTCAAATTCCAAAGCGAAAAAAAATTACAGCTTTTCTTTGTGGAATGATAGATGAAAACTATGAGAATATCTCAGTGGAATTCTGTCTTAATGGAATCCCAGGGTAGAACCTCTAAAAGACTCTGTGTAGTGAAACCAGAACAGGGAGCCATTAGTCAATAATGATGTAACATCATCTCCAAACATGGACACAGAGGATTTATATTTTGTTGTTTGTTTCGCAAGACTGGGCATAACATGCAAACTGGTACACTAGTATGGATGATGCATTTACTAAACCCCAGGATTCCATAAGCATAACCCCCCCCAGGAGGGCAAAATTGCATTGAAAGGAAAATTAAAACTCCACCCATGCATGAAGAATTCTCTCTGTTACTGTGGGCGGCAGTTTGCGATTTGATATTGATATGAATAATTCTAATGGGGAGAACGAATAAACCATTTCTCAATGGGAATAATTTTGCTTTGTAATTTAAAAAAGAAAATCTTGACACTTCTGTAGAAACAGCAAGAATATTTACAGCACGCCATGGATATCTGCTATTTACTGAAATGGTGGAAGTTTTAGTGGGGAGCTTCAGCCTGACACAAAACCTATCCAAATGTGAGACCAGCTCCCTTATTCATCAGCGTCTAAAGGTACTCATTTAGCAACGGTGTGGAGAGATTTCAGCTGGCAGTGTACGTTCAGAGCCGGGGTGACCCGACTCCAAAGCAAAGTAGAGTGAGACTCCCTGGAGAAGTGGTCCCACATCGCTTTGGTTTGACACCGCCTGGAATGTAAGTCCAGTGCAGTGCCAAACCTGGTTTATAAACTGCTCAATTGGTCCATCAGATGCTTTTTGTCAACACAGTCTTAAACTGCCTGTCTTGGCTTAGTGGGAGCATTCTCGCCTCTGAGTCTAGAAGGTTGTGGGTTCAAGTTCCACTCCAGGGCTTCAGTACATAATCCAGGCTGATACTCCAATGCAGTACTGAGGAAGTGCTGCACTGTCGGAGGTGCCGTCTTTTGGATGAGATGTTAAACAAAGGACCTTTCTCCTCTCAGGTGTACCCAAAAGATCCCATGGCACAATTTGAAGAAGAGCAGGTGAGTTCTCCCCAGTGTCCTGACCAATCCTTTAACCAACATCACTAAAGCAGATGATCTGGTCATTATCACGTTGCTGTTTGTGGGAGCTTGCTGTGCGCAAATTGGCTGCCGCGTTTCCTACATTACAACAGTGACTACACTTCAAAAGTACTTCATTGGCTGTAAAGCACTTTGCGACACTCTGAGGTCATGAAAGGCGCTATATAAATGCAAGTTCTTTTCTTTATTTTTATTTCTTAGCTTAGTTACATGTTGATTGCTATTGCTGAGAGAGGTTGGTAAATTGGCAAATATTTGTAAATTCCTGACTCCAGGTGAGAAATCAGCATGAAATTGGGCCTTTCTTTCTCTGCTTTTTATATTTTTCGCATTTGAAATGTGATAGACATACATTGTAAGAATTTATTCATAAATTAGTGGACCTAATTGATAAGATGGGGGCAATGGGCTAACAAGTGGCAGATGGTCTGGCAGATTGACCAGAATGGTTCCGGGGATGGGGGATCTTAGCTACAAGGACAGGTTGGAGAAGCTGGATTTGTTTTCATTAGAGCAAAGGAGGTTGAGGGGTGATTTGATAGATGTGTACAAGATTATGACGGGTTTGGATAGGCTAGACGGGGAAAGGCTGTTCCCACTAGTTGATGGTACAAGGACTAGGGGACACAGATTTAAGGTTTTGGGCAAGAGATACAGGGAAGAGGTGAGGAAAAACTTTTTTACACAGCGAGTGGTGATGACCTGGAATTTGCTGCCAACGGAAGTGGTGGAAGCGGAGACACTCAATGTTTTCAAGGGGAGACTGGATAGGCACTTGAGAGAAATAAACTTGCAGGGCTACGGGGATAGAGCGGGGGAATGGGACTGACTGGATTGCTCTACAGAGAGCCGGCACAGACTCGATGGGCCGAATGGCCTCCTTCTGTGCTGTTATGACTCTACTACTCTATGGAATTCAATGTCAGCAAGTGTGACGTGATCCATTTGGTAAAAAAAAACAACGGCAGTAATGATACTCTGAATAGAAGTAGGCTCGGTGCTGTGGAAGAGCAGAGGGATTTGTGGGTATACGTTCACAGGACATTAAAGGTAGCATCTCAGGTTGATAAGGGCGTAAAAAAAAGCTAATGGAATTCTAGGTTTTATTACAAGAGATATAGAATATAAAAGCCAAGAGATAATGATGAGCCTATATGAAGCCTTAATCAGACCTCAGTTCGAGTACTGTGTGCAGTATTGGGCTCCACACGATAGGAAAGATACTGAGGCTGCAGAGAAGGTACAACACAGATTCACTGGGATGCTACCTGGTATGAGGAAATACAAACATGAAGCAAGACTTGAAAAATTCTGTATTTTTTTTTTGTTAGAACAACGCAAATTATGGGGCGATATGTTACAACTGTTATCGGAGGACAGGAGAAACTTCTTCACACAGAGAGTTGGGAAGTTGTGGAATTCACTTCAGGGGTTCGTGGTTGAGGCAGAAACTATGTCAACATTCCAGATAAAATTGGAGAGGTGGATGAAGAAAAGGGGATGAAGAAAAGAGGATGAAGGGATATGTGGACAAGGTGGGTAAATATGATTCGGACTATTTGCTCGAGTGGAAGGTAAACGGGCAACAGGGAATGGTTGGGCTAAATGGCCTGTTTCCATGGTGTAATGTCTATGTATTTCCCTGGCATTTCACACAGTAAGTTGGAGTATAGTATTTCATTTACCTGCCTTGTTCAGGTAAGTTGCGGTGGAGGGGTGGTGATCGCCAAGGGTGGGGATCCCGGAGCGGCAGCGGCACAGATTGTTTTTGTGGGCACCCCTGCTCCTCCAGGGCCCACAACATTGATTCAGCACTTACCTTTGGCAGGCCTCTTCGATTCGTCGCCTGTGGAACTGATCGGAGTGTACACAGCAACCGGGTTTCTGAAACAGGCGGGCGTTTTGAACACCCGGCGCTAGGTCCCTTTCAAAATGACGCCAGCCGCGTCGCCAGCGTTAACGGAGCGGTGAGGCTAACCGCCTCACTTTGAGGCTGTTACCACCCTGTTAACACCAGGTGAAGGCAGTGCTAATCAACCTCATGTCGTTTTTCTTTTAAAATCACCCAATCGCTGAAATTACAGCACAGGACAGAGCGCACGAACGCTTAATGTGCTCGTCTAAAATTTCCTCTCTCAAAGTTTAAGTGGAGCTGTTAACCCATTTAACATAAACCTGAGTGAAGCCGTGCTTATGTTTTTGCAAAGAGCTGACCTAAGCTTGTCCAAATCGATTACTCAAACTGCAATAAATCAACCAGCTCGACTGAAAATATACAAAGCTTATATTCTGATGTGCACGATGTTTGTTCAGAGTAAGCAGTGACTTCCTGCCGAGCCGAGCTTGTGGCACGGTAATAACTTAATGTTCCATGTTTGTATTTCAACTGTCATTTTCGACAAACTGATGTTTATGTCGACAGAATAATTACAAGTTGCACGGACCAAAGGAAGACAGATATGGGATCGACCTTGTTAACAATGCAGCAATGAACCCTGATCTGTCAAATTGTTTTGTATTCCTCTTAGCCCTACAACGTAATTACTAATCATATGCTAAAACTTTTCTTTATATTTGCCTTTGGCTGTCGTTTTTCTCCTGTTAAACTCATCTGCATGCCATTTCGAAGTTACGGTATTCATTTTCTGTCTGTGTTTTTCAATTTGTCTTCAGATCTGCAACAAAAAGGAACGTTACATTGTTCTGCATTTTGAATAGACTCAAATCAACTCTGAACATGTTTCTTTTTTACAAACTCCTGATATGTATTGTAGAATGAAAATTGGGTAGTGGTGTTTAATAAGCCTGTTGCAATTGAGGATTCAGCGATAATTTAAAGGAGCAGAGTTCAAGTGGTTGTGAACTTCATCTTAACTCAGAGATTATTGTGACTGGTAACTGGCTCTCACTCAACTCTTATATTACTTTGTCCTTACTGGTTATTGGAAAGTCCAATATGTGGAAACCACAATTCTCTCTCAGGACAGTCCTTAAATATGACCCTATTTCACATGACAGGATAAAAGGGAGACAACTGCTGTTATAAAGAAAGAAAGGCTTGCATTTATATAGCGCCTTTCACATCCACCGGACGTCTCAAAGCACTTTACAGCCAATTAAGTACTATTTTAAATGGAGTCACTGTTGTAATGTGGGAAATGCAGCAGCCAATTTGCGCACAACAAGCCTCCACAAACAGCAATGTGATAATGACCAGATAATCGTTTTTTTTTGTTATGTTGGTTGAGAGATAAATATTGGCCAGGACACCGAGGATAACTCCCCCGCTCTTCTTCAAAATAGTGCCATGGGATCTTTTACATCCACCTGAGAGAGCAGACGGGGCCTCGGTTTAATGTCTCATCCAAAAGACAGCACCTCCGGCAGTGCTGCACTCCCTCAGTACCGCACTAGGGTGTCAGCCTAGCTTTATATGCTCAAATCCCTGGAGTGGGATACATATCATTCTACAATATATATCAGGAGTTTGTAAAAAAGAATCCCTGGAGTGGAATTTGAACCCACAACTTTCTGACTCAGGTGCAAATGTGCTACCAACTGAGCCATAGCTGACATATGCTGAAAAACCCAAGGTAGATCAGGTAAGGGTCGGACATACAGGATTTTATTTTAACTGGGATCATAAAATAAAGTAGCATCAGCTTTATTTATAAGCAGGTCATTGTAAAGTCCCATGGATACCATAAGTTTGGTTCACGTGGAAGCCGGGTTATAAAAAATATTTTGGTCTTTTGCAACCTAAATATGTTGCATGCTGTCTTTTGGATGAGATGTTAAATTGAGACCCCGTCTTCCCCCTCAGGTGGACGTAAAAGATCCCACGAAGAACAGCAGTGGAGTTCTCCCTGGTGTCCTGGCCAACATTTATCCCTCAACCAATATCACTAAAAAAAAATTAAATGATCATTTATCTCATTGCTGTTTGTGGGAGCTTGCTGTGTGCAAATTGGCAGCCACGTTTCCTACATTACAACAGTGACTATACTTCAAAAGTAATTTTGAAACGTAAGGGAGTCAAGGGTTATGGGGAACGGGCAGGGATGTGGAGTTGAGGCCAAGATCAGATCAGCCACGATCTTATTGAATGGCAGAGCAGGCTCGAGGGGCCAAATGATCTACTCCTGCTCCTATGTCCTATGTCTTATGTAATTAATTGGCTGTAAAGCGCTTTGGGACATCCTGAGGTTGTGAACGATGTTAAATAAATACAAGTTCTTTCTTTTTTTTCTTTATTGGAAGTTGAGGAAAAGGAAAGTACATCTTGTAAAGGTTAATTGTGCCTTTTTAATTCAAGCTCTTAGCTTTAGACCATTTCCCTACATGACGTACCTGAACAGTAGTCTTAAAGGGACATGCCAGGTTAAATACAGCTCCATAGCAGCTAAACATCACAGTCATGCTCCAAATCCCAGACTACCTATGAGCAACACCATGGGAAATCAGCAAACATAAATACCAGTCTTGCATCTAGCACATCATCGAAAAATGTCACCCTGAAAATAGCACATGTACAAAGAGTCCCAGCAACATTGGCCTTCATGCAACACGTGTAGGTCGCAAAAGACCAAAATATTTTTTATAACCCGTTATAGTTCATCTAAACATCTGGGCTTAGAATTTCCCGCGTGCTTGCGCCTAGAGACTCTCAGGGACAGAGGAGGCAAACCAAATATCTGGCCAAAAAAATCACCAAATTTTGGGCATAAGTGAGATACGCACGTAATTACAATATGCCCAAATCCCCTTGATCTTTTACGATCATCTATCAATCCCTCCGGCCGAATGCATCTCCATCCATAATAATGGCCCCGCCCCCAAGTTACAGAGTCTTATATATGTGAGGTGCCTGCAATGGTGTTTGTTCAGAAGCTCTCTTCAAATTACGGCCAGATTTTCAGGTGCAACAGGAAACAGTGATTTTCCTGCTATTTTATTGCAACTTTTTGATTTTTTATAATTTATCCTCACTGAGACCTGCTCTGTAATTTTTGTTTCTTTCAATGCATTGTTATGGCATCAGTATAAGTCAAGTTAAAAAGTGAAAAGCTTCCCTGATTGCAGGTTCTTATACATGTTGTGTTTGATTTGCATGAATGATGGTTAAATGTGTTGAAACTTTAATTTTCATACTTAAAGAAGGAATATATCGTGCAAGTTCAACGCTTTCCTTGGGCCCCGATTGTTTACGCTGATTTACGCCTATTTTTACGTTGGGGCGTATTCTAATGAGAATGGCAGGAAATTTGAGAGCAACTTGACATCAGCAGAATGGGTGCGGGAACTGGCACATTTTCAGGACTATCTTCTGGGTTGCACCCACGGAGCATATTCCAGGCTCTGGATTTTTTGCTGTGCAGTGCATTCATTTCTCTTTCTCCTTTAGCAGCACCTCGCAAACCTGCAACCTCTACCACCTAGAAGGTCAAGCACAGCAGGTGCATGGGGACAACATCACATCCAAGTTATGCTCTAAGTTACACACCATTCTGATTTGGACATATATCCCCGTTCCTTCTTCGTCGCTGGGTCAAAATCCTGGAATTCCCTACCTAACAGCACTGTGGGAGTACCTTCACCACATGGATGGCAGCAGTCAAGAAGAAGGCCCACCACCACCTTCTCAGATGGGCCTTCAGAATGGGCAATAAATGCTGGCCTTTCCAGTGACGCCCACATCTCGAGAGGAGTGGAGGACAATGTGACCTGTTGGAAGGATGTTGCTGTCCCTAACAAGTAGCCAATTAGAGCGTTCTGGATTTTGTAACCTTGACCTGATGCTATTGGATGATTAATATTGGGTATTTCACCAGCCACAATGTGTTACAGGTGTTAAGAGTGTGGAAGGCCCATAATGCATGAGCATTGCAAATGAGAGTGACTGCACAAATTGAAGAACATTCATTAAAGGCCATCAATAGTGCTCTGTTCTGTTTATTCTATGGGTTAGCATACCTCAATACAGCGCAGGCAGTAAATTGACAATTAATTGCAGTTAGTGGTGGCATGGCATTTATTGTATTTTCATTGCATTTAATCATTTATCATGTTCTTGGGCACAGCAATTATCATTAACCTCAAAGTCACCCAACATAAAACTGCAGTTAGAGAGAAGTGCATTGTATCATTAGATGGGAAGAGGAGGACCAAGGACACACAAGCAGCTGCATATCTGAGTTCCAGCCAGGAAAATGTTGTTCACGTCCTCATCACTTCAACTTGCCTGCGTCAGTTGGATGAGTTTTATTTGATAGAGTACTGTATATCACTGATGCACTCCCATCTCAGGAGAGACGAGATATATTGTCTAGCTGGTGTCCTCTGACTCATCTCTCTTGCCCAGAAACTGCCCCATTCAACCATCTGCAAGAAGAAGTGTGCTGGTTACTGGCTTGCAAAATAAAAATGGGAATGCTCGGGCTATACTGTAAAACAATGGCTGGAATTTTCCCACCGCCGTGCGTGCGCGATTGGAGGCGGGTCGGCAATAAAAGTCGGAGAAAAAGGAAGCGCGTTGGGAACCTGCCATCATCCCGCTTCTTCGCGTCTTTAACTCAGGCGCGTTTGCCACCAAACGGCAGAGGTGGGCGACCTAATTCAGCTCATTAAATCCTTGTTGTCAGACCCTTAACAGTCTTTTTAACCAGACCTTTTGAATTTCACTGGATGACCACGGGAATCACGCAGCTCGGGAACCACATCTGTCAAGCTGAGGCAGAAGCTCAGTGGCCATTGCATGAGGTCATTAATGCAGAGCATGAAAATCCACATAAATATTGCCACATGACACCTCATTACTTGCCTATGGGAAAGGCTCTTGCTGAGTGCATTTTGAGCACAGATTTAGGTGTCCACAGTTTTCAAGTATTTTCTGCAACTTCAGAAGCCGCTCTCACCTCATTGCTACTAACTATCACACCATTGACAGATTGCTTCTCTGATCTCTACTTGATCTGCTATCTATTACATCAGCACGGGTGGCATTTATACTGTCTCACCTTGGTCCTCAGAATCGGACCAAAATGAGCTCCAACAGCAATAGCAGCAACAACAATAACCTTATGCTCAATGCCCTGATGCTCCACAGGACAGAGGGCATCAGCGCAGGGCTGCACTGCGCCGGAGGCGATACCCCCAACACAGGGTATACAGGCAGAGAATGAGCTTCCTCAACATGACTGAGCAGCAGTGCCAAAGGAGGCTCAGGCTATCGCACCAGGTCATCGCAGACATTTGCACATTGCTGGAGCAAGACCTGCAGCCCAGAGGAGCGGGTGGCCACACCTTACCAATGGCTGTCAAAGTCACCAGCACCCTCAACTTCTTCGCCTCAGGCTCCTTCCAGGGATCTGCAGCAGACATTTGCGACATCTCACAGTCGGCCACCCACAGATGCATCACACAGGTCACCGATGCCATGTTTGACAAGTCAGCCAATTATATCAACTTTGCCACTGATGAAGCCAGTGTCACTTGGTTTTGCCGCTCTGGCTGGC
Organism: Squalus acanthias; assembly: GCA_030390025.1. NCBI lineage: Eukaryota > Metazoa > Chordata > Chondrichthyes > Squaliformes > Squalidae > Squalus > Squalus acanthias. Next base: position 92,560,100 of record CM059430.1, read on the forward strand.
TTTCCATGGTTGCAGGGCGTCATCGACTGCACACATGTGGCCATCAGGGCACCCCACATTACCCAGGAGTGTTTGTCAACCGCAAGGGCTTTCACTCCCTCAATGTGCAACTCGTCTGCAACCATAGGAAGATCATCATGCATGTGTGCGCCAAATTCTCTGGCAGCTGTTATGACTCTTTCATCCTGTGCCAGTCCACCCTCCCTCAGCCCTTTGCACCTCCAAACACACTTACCGGCTGTCTGCTTGGAGACAAGGGCTATCCACTGAAGACGTGGCTCATGACACCCTTAAGGAGGCCAAGTACTGAGGCTCAGGAGAGATATAATGAAAGCCACACCTCCACCAGATGTGTCATACAGCAAACAATAGGCATGCTGAAAATGCACTTTAGATACCTTTACAGATCTGGAGGAGCCCTTCAGTATGCAGCAGCCAGGGTCTCCGGAATCATCGTGGTCTGCTGCGCGCTGCACTACATAGCACAGCAGCGAGGATTAGCGCCGCATGAGGAGCAAGGCGCAGAGCACTCAGCCTCTTCATAGGAGGAGGAGGAGGGGCATCAGCTGGAAGGTGAGGAGGAGGAACAGGTGGAACCTGAGGTCCAAATGCCAGCAGCACATTGCTGCCCGGGAGGCCAGGGATGGCCTCATCATGGCCAAATTTACTTAAATTCCTGCATTACACCCATATGGCTACCACATGCTACGCCAGGTTCCCCCCAACAACACCATAAAGCATCCCTACAATGACCAAGCCATTCCTTTCACACTGACCTCTATTGCTGGAGGTAGCGTTATGCCTCACCATTCACACCAACTCATTAAGCAACTTCCAAAGTAGCATACAAAAATGGGCATGACCGGAAAGTGGTGAAAATTAATAGTTTTATATGTGGCATAACAGTAACGGAACCTTAACAATAACAGTTCTTTAAACACCCATGTGCTTATCCTTGTGCATCTACTTCTGTGTCATTTTTCGTTTGCGAGTGCTTCTATGAAGTGCAACACAGCAGAGGTCGAAGCAGCCTGCTCACTTCCCTGCTGCGACTGCATAGACACTTTTGGCGGACGTCCTCTGGGTCTTGGAGCCTTTGATGGTCCCACCAAAGACTGCTGCTCCTGTGACTATGCAGGGGCAGACTCAGCCATCGGGATCCGAGGAGGCATCTGGGGCTCTGACTGGGGGTGGGGGGGGGGCAATGTGGCAGAAGTTTGGGCGCTTTAAAAGGAGCCCCCACCTTTATGTCCCCTCTCACCATCATCCCTTTCATAGACCACCCGCACTTCCCTGCTAGCAAGGAGTTGGAGAGCACCTTGCTGCACAGCAGTGGGGCCATGAGGACCCACGTCTACATTGACATCCCTCCTTGAGAGGATGTTTATGAGCCTCTGCCATCTGTTATCCATAGATAGCATGTGCTCCTGTGAGTGACGCATTAGCTGCTCCATGCAGGTGACCATCCTTTCCATGGAGGAGCCGACATTCGCCATCGCCTGCGACACGGTGGTGCTCATGTTGGAGATGGACTCCCCCATTCTCTGAACATTTTCAGACATTGCGGCCGCAAAACCTGTCAAAGCCTCCTGCACTTCTTCCTGCACCTCCAGGATCGCCCTCTTTCTGGATGGCTCCCGAGGCTCAGCATCTGCATGCAGCTGAGCAGAGCTGGGAGTGTCCTGCGCCCTCTGGCGAGGAGTCTCCACTGCTGTCCCTGTCTCCACCATCTCCTCTTGCTCACTTGTGAGTTGTGAGACACCAGGTGACAACACTACTCTATCTCGCGTAGGACTCACCGAGGTGTGCGTGTCTGCTCTGGTGCTGGGTGCGCTTAGGCTGGTGAGGGTTCAGTCTCAGAGGCTGAAGGCTCATCTGAGGAGTCGTTTTCCTCCTCTGGCTGGACAGTGGTGGGGGGGTCTTTATGTACTTGTGGGAGAGTAAAAAGATGATTTAGAAATGTTATATTAAGAATGTGTAACGATACCATTATGTACATGATGAACATTCACTGGATGCTGACATCAGTCACCATATGAGTGACTGCTGTATGCCATGTGGTTGTATGAGATGTAATTCTGTCACCAGGTTGCTGAGAGGTCCTCCTCTCTCCGTTTCCCACCGCCAGCTGCTCCGCAACTCCTGACACCTCCAGGGTGACCGCCTCTGCTGCTGTCAAAGATGCACAGGACAGACGGCCCCCTCCGGTTCTCTCCCTCTCCTTGTTGTTATGCGCTCGTTTCTCCTGCAAGGAAGGAAAGAAGTTTGATTGAGAGTGATGGCATGAGTCTAAGGAATATGTGGGTTACATCTTTAGAGGGTAACTATGAGTGAGTGTGGTGCCAATGCCAAAGTGCCAATGCCAAATGGCCTCCTTGTGTGGTGTTAGTTGGTAGGCTTACATTAGGATGAGGGTGAGTGTGAGGGGTGGTTAGTAGGAGGATGTGATAATGTAGATAGAGGGAGAGGGATGGGTGGATGTGCAAGGTATGTGGGTGTGAGGAATGATGTGCAGGAGTAGGGTAGGGAAGGCAGAGTGATGGGGATGTGATGAGAGGCACAGCAGGATGAAGTTGAGTGTGGCTTTGCACTCACATTTCCTGATCTAACGAGATCATTGAAACGTTTCCGGCACTGCACCCAGGTCCTCCTGACAATATTCCTGCTGTTGACCTCCTCTGCAACTTGGAGCCGGGCTCTTTTTGCCTCCTGGGGAGGTCTCTTCCGCCCATCAGCAGGGAAGAGGACCTCCCCGCGTGCGCTGACTCCCTCCACAAGAATATGCAGGGAGTCATCTGAAAACCTGGGTGTAGCCCTCTGTCTTTGTGAAGCCATCTTTTCAAGTCTGAGCAATAACCAGATGGTGATATATCCTCCCTGCACACTCCTAGATGAATCTATAAATCTGATGTGGCCAAGGTTGCTTTAAATAACCCTGCTGGAAATGAGTCATCGATGACGCCATAAGACCCACACCATTTAATACGGCCGGGTAACGCACAGGCCTGCCTTAATAGACTCCATTAACCGAAAGTCCCTCTGAGGAGCGGGATGACAAGAAGAACATGGATCAGACCCGCCACACGACCCGCACGCACCCGATCCGCCGAGGTAAGGAAAATTCCAGCCGTTATTTCCGTTGCTGTATATTAGTTAAAGAAAATCCTGCAATGATGCCATTGTTTTTCTTCATACAGTTGAAACTGGGGCAAGTGGGGCGAGATGGGTCCCTGAGAATATATCAATGTTTGAGAACCATTTGTAGTACAAGACTGTTTTAGTGGAGATGCTGTCCGGAATTTTCCCAGATCCGAGCGTGCGGGTTTGGGGGCGGGTCAGCAGTAAAAATCGCCGAAATTGCCAGCGTGTCAGGAACCCGCTGTCATCCTGCCGACTTCCGCATTTAACTCGAGTGCGTTTCCCAATGCACCACGGACCCGCTCGGCAGAGGCGGGCGACCTCGTTGAGGTTCTTAAATGCTTGTTGAGAGACCCTTAAGAGGCTTTTTAACATCAGGTTTTGGCTTTAACTTGTAGCGCACGGGATCCACGCACCTCGGGAACCTCGCCTGTGAAGGGGAGGCGGAAGCTCTGTGGTCATTGTGCGAGTCGATTAACTGAGAGCTGGAAAAACACATAAATGCTCCCACATTACAGCTGCTTCCTTGTCTAATGGAAAGGCTCTTGCTGACTCCAGCAGTTTGGAGGTCATTTCTGCAACCTCGGAACTCACACTCACCACATTGCTAGTCACTATTACAACATTGAGGGATTGGGCCTCTAATCTCCACTTTACCTGCCATCTATTACATCAGCATGGGTGCCATTTATACTGTCTCACCTTGAACCTCAGAATCGGACCAAGATGAGCCCCGGCACCAAAAACACCAGCCACACCAGCAGCAGCATCCACAACACCAGCAGCGGCAGTAACCATAACAGCAGCCTTCTCCTCAATGACCTGATGCTCCACAGGAGAGAGGGGGTCAGCGCAGGGCTGCAGTGTGCCGGAGGCAATACCCCCAACGCAGGGTATACAGGCAGAGGATGAGCTTCCTCAACATGACTGAGCAGCAGTGCTTCAGGAGGCTCAGGCTTTCGCAGACATTTGTAGTTTGCTGGAACAAGACCTGCTGCCCAGAGGTCCTGATGGACACTCCGCTCCAGTGGCTGTCAAAGTCACTACCGCCCTCAACTTCTTCACCTCAGGCTCCTTCCAGGGATCTGCAGCAGACATTTGCAGGATCTCGCAGTCGGCCGCCCACAGATGCATCACCCAGGTCACCGATGCCATGTTTCACAAGTCAGCTGATTATGTGAGCTTTGCCACTGATGAAGCCAGTGTTACTGAGCGGGCGCTCAGCTTTGCTGCTCTGGCTGGCTTCCCACAGGTGCAGGGCATCATCGACTGCACGCATGTGGCCATCAGGAGTGTTTGCGAACTGCAAGGGCTTCCACTCCCTCAATGTGCAGCTCGTCTGCAACCATAAAGAGATCATCATGCATGTGTGCGCCAGATTCCCTGGCAGCTGTCATGACTCTTTCGTGATGCGCTAGTCCAACTTCCCTCAGCTCTTCACACCGCCAAACACACTTACCGGCTGGCTGCTTGGAGACAAGGGCATCACACTGAAGACATGGCTCATGACACCCTTGAGGAGGCTAAGTACTGAGGCCAAGGAGCATTATAATGAGAGCCACATGTCCGCCAAATGTGTCTTAGAGCAAGCAATAGGCATGCTGAAGATACGCTTCAGATGCCTTGACAGATCTGGAGGAGGCCTTCAATATGCACCAGCCAGGTTCTCCAGAATCATTCTCGTTTGCTGCGCGCTACACAACATAGCTCAGCAGCAAGGATAGGAGCTGCAGGAGGAGCAAGGCGCAGAGCGCATAGCCTATTCAGAGGAGGAGAAGGAGGAGTAGGAGGAGGAACAGGTGGAAGACGAGGAGGAGGAGGAACTTGAGGTGGAGATGGCACCAGCAGCGACGCACATTGCTGCCGGGAGGCCCTAGATGGGCTCATAATGGCCAAATTTACTTAACTTGCTCCAATGCACCCATCTGGCTCCCACATGCTGTACTAAGGTTCCACCTCTCAACAACACCATAAAGCATCCCTACAATGACCAAGCCATTCCTCTCACCCAAACCCCCATTGCTCGAGGTTAATTAAAGTCTCATCATTCACTCCAAGTGACAAGGCCACTTCTCAGGTAGGAGGCAAAAGTGGACAAGATGGGAAAGTGGTGCAAAGAAATAAATTTATCTGTGTCATAAATATAACTGAAACTAATTACTAACATTCGTTCATACACCCATGTGCATACCCTTGTGCATCTAGGATTGTGTCTTTTTCTTTTCCGAGTGCTTCTATGAGGTGCAACCCCTGTGGCTTCAGCAGAGGTAGAGACAGGCTGCTCACTTCCCTGCTGCGACTGCTTAGAATCTTTTGGCGGACGCCCTCTGGGTTTTAGAGCCTATGATGGCCCCGCCATAGACTGCTCCTCCTGCGACTGTGCAGGGGCAGACTCAGCCAGTGGGATCCGTGGAAGCATGTGGGGCTCTGACTGAGGAGGAGGCAACAGGGGAGAAGTGGGAGCACTTTGAGAAGAGCCCCCACTTCCATGTCCCCTCTCACCATCATCCCTCTCATGGGCCACCCACACCTCCCTGCTAGCAAGGAGCTGGAGAGCACCTTGCTGCACAGCAGTGGGGCCATGAAGGCCCAAGTCTATATTTATATCCCTCCTCGAGATGAGGTCTATGAGCGTCTGCCATCTGTTGTCCACAGCAAGCATATCCTCGTGTGACTGATGCATTTGCTGCTCCATGCAGGTGGCCATCCTTTCCATGGAACAGGACATCATTTCCATCGCCTGCGACATGGTGGTGCTCATGTTGGAGATGGACTCCTCCATTCTCTGTACATTTGCAGACATCGTGGCTGCAAAAGCTGCCAGAGCCTCATGCAGTTGTTGCTGCCCCCTCCAGAATCACCCTCTTTCTCGATGGCCCCCGAGGCTCAGCGTCTGCATGCAGCTCAGCAGAGCTTGAAGCGTCCGGCGCCCTCTGGCGAGGAGTCTCCACTGCTGTCCCTGTCAACACCGTATGCTCTTGCTCACTTGTGATGTGAGAGACACCAGGTGTCAAAACTATTCTATCTTGCACAGGACCCACCGAGGTGTGCGTATCTGCGCTGGTGCTGGGTGCGCTTGGGTCTGCTGACGGTGCACCCTCAGAGACTGGAGATTCCTCTGAGGAGTCATCGTCCTCCTCTGAATGGACAGTGCGGGGGGCACTTGATGGACCTGTGGGAGAGCAAAGAGATGAATTAGAAGTGTTATAATAAGAATGACTAACGTTACCATTATGCACATGATGACATTTCATTGGCTGCTGACATCAGTCACCATGTGAGTGACTGCTATATGCCATATGGCTGTATGAGACGTAATTCTGTCACCATAAGAACATAAAAACATAAGAAATAGGAGCAGGAGTAGGCCATTTGGCCCTTCGAGCCTCCTCTGCCATTCAATAAGATCATGGCTGATCTTCTACCTCATCTCCACTTTCCTGCACTATCCCCATATCCCTTGATTCCCTTAATATCCAAAAATCTATCGATCTCTGTCTTGAATATACTCAACGACTGAGCCTCCACAGCCCTCTGGGGTAGAGAATTCCAAAGATTCACCACCCTCTGAGTGAAGAAATTTCTCCTCATCTCAGTCCTAAATGGCCAACCCCTTATTCTGAGACTATGACCCCTGGTTCTAGACTCCCCAGCCAGGGGAAACATCCTCCCTGCATCTACCCTGTCAAGCCCTGTAAGAATTTTGTGTGTTTCAATGAGATCACCTCTCATTCATCTAAACTCCAGAGAAAATAGGCCTAGTCTACTCAATCTCTCCTCATAGGACAATCCCCCCATCCCAGGAACCAGTCTGGTGAACCTTCATTGCACTCCCTCTATGGCAAGTATATCCTTCCTTAGCTAAGGAGACGAAAACTGTACACAATACTCCAGGTGTGGTCTCACCAGGGCCCTATATAATTGCAGTAAGACATCTTTGCACTTATACTCAAGTCCTCTTGTAATAAAGGCCAACATACCATTTGCTTTTCTAATTGCTTGCTGTACCTGCATGTTAAATTTCAGTGATTCGTGTATAAGGACATCCAGGTCCCTCTGAACACCAACATTTCCTAATCTCTCACCATTTAAAAAATAATCTGCTTTTCTATTTTTCCTACCAAAGTGGATAACTTCACATTTTTCCACATTATATTCCATCTGCCATGTTCTTACCCACTCACTTAGCCTGTCTATATCCCCTTGAAACCTCCTTGCATCCTCCTCACAACTTACATTCCCACCTAGCTTTGTATCATCACCAAACTTGGATACATTACATTTGGTCCCCTCATCCAAATCATTGATATAGATTGTGAATAGCTGAGGCCCAAGCACTGATCCTTGTGGCACCACACTAGTTACAACCTGCCAACCCGAAAATGACCCGTTTATTCCTACTCTCTGTTTTCTGTCCATTAACCAATCCTCAATCCATGCTAGTATATTACCCCTAATCCCATGAGCCCTAATTTTGTTTAATAACCTCTTGTGTGGCAACTTATCAAGTTCCTTCTGAAAATCCAAATACACCTCATCCACTGGTTCCCCCTTGTCTATTCTGCTAGTTACAATCTCAAAAATCTCTAACAGATTTGTCAAACACGATTTCCCTTTCATAAATCCGTGTTGACTCTGCCCAATCCTATTATTATGTTCTAAGTGCCCTGTTACCACGTCCTTAATAATAGATTCTAGCATTTTCCCTACTACCGATGTCAGGCTAACTGGTCTGTAGTTCCCAGTTTTTCTCTCCCTCCTTTCTTAAATAGTGGGGTTACATTTGCTACCTTCCAATCCATGGGAACTGTTCCAGAATCTGTGGAATTTTGGAGGATGACAACCAATGCATCCACTATCTCCATAGCCACCTCTTTCAAAACCTTAGGATGTAGGCCATCAGGTGCAGGGGATTTATCAGCTTTCAGTCCCATTAATTTCTCCAGTACTATTTTTTTACTAATACTAATTTCTTTCAGTTCCTCATTCTCGCTAGAGCCTTGGTTCTCCACTATTTCCGGGAAGTTTTTTGCGTCTTCTTCCATGAAGACAGATACAAAGTATTTGTTTAATTTCTCTGCCATTTCCTTATTCTCCATTATAATTTCTCCTGTCTCAGCCTGTAAGGGACTCATATTTACTTTCGCTAATCTTTTCCTTTTTACATATCTATAGAAGCTTTAACAGTCTGTTTTTATGTCTCTTGCTAGTTTAATCTCATATTCTATTTTCCTTTCTTTATCAATTTTTTGTGTTCTTTTGCTGAATTTTAAAATCTTCCCAATCCCAGCTTACTACTCTTTTTGGCAACATTATAAGCCTCTTCCTTTGATCTAATACTATCTTTAACTTTTCTTGTTAGCCACAGTTGGACCACTTTTCCTGTGGGGTTTTTGTACCTTAAAGGAATGTATATTTGCTGTAACCTTTACTATAAGGTTATTAATTAACCCTTTTTCATTGCACAATACTAGATCTAAAATAGGGGCCTTTAGGGAAGAGTGACCATAATATGATAGAATTTTATATTGAGTTTGAAAGTGATTTAGTTAAATCTGGAACTAGGGTCTTAAATCGAAACAAAGCAAACTACGTAGGTATGAGGGGCGAGTTGGCTACGGTAGATTGGGAAACTGCATTAAAAGGTATGATGGTAGACAAGCAATGGCTAGCATTTAAAGAATTAATACGTCATTTACAACAAATATACATTCCTTTAAGGTACAAAAACCCCACAGGAAAAGTGGTCCAACCGTGGCTAACAAGAGAAGTTAAAGATAGTATTAGATCAAAGGAAGAGGCTTATAATGTTGCCAAAAAGAGTAGTAAGCCTGAGGATTGGGAATACTAAATCTGAAATAGCCTGTTCCTTGGTAGGTTCCTCAACATACTGATCTAGAAAACTATCTTGCATACATTCCATGAATTTGTCCTCCATATTATTACTGCAAATTTGGTTTGCCCAGTCTATATGTAGATTAACGTCCCCCATGATCACTGTATTACCCTTGTTACATGCGCCTCTAATTTCCTGATTTATACGGTGCTCTAAATTACAACTACTGTTTGGGGGCCTATAAACAACTCCCACCAATGTTTTCTGCCCCTTGCTGTCTCTTAGCTCCACCCAAACTGATTCTACTTCTTGATTTTTGGAGCTAAGATCCTTTCTCTCTACTGTCTTTATCCCATCCTTTCTCTCTACTGTCTTTATCCCATCTTTTATTATCAGGGCTACCCCTCCTCCTTTTCCATTTTGCCTATCTCTTCTAAAAGTTAAGTATCCTGGCCACTTTGCAACCACGTCTCCGTTATGGCTATTAGATCAAACCTGTTAATTTCTATCTACGCTATTAATTCATCTATTTTGTTACGAATGCTTCACGCATTCAGTTATAATCCCTTTAGCTTTGACTTATTTATATTTTTCCCTGATGTCACCTTAGTCACTGATGCCTTATTACCTTTGTTACTCTCTCTGTCCCTTCCTGACCCACTCTGCTTATTTTTACCCACCAGGTTGTTGGGATATCCCCCTCTCCCCATCTCCCACCGCCAGCAGCTCTGCAACTCCAAAGAGCTCCAAGGCCTCCTCCTCTGCTGGAGTCAATTGAGTGAAGACTGGAGGGCCACCTCCGGTTCTCTGCCTCTCCCTATTGTTGTGGGCTCTCTTCTCCTGCAAGGAGTGAAAGAAGAGAACTTTGAGTGAGAGTGATGGAATGAGTGTAAGAAATGGATGGGTTACATCTGTAGAGGGTGACTATGAGGGAGTGGCGTGACATTGCCAAGTGGCCTCCTTCTGTGGTGTTACTTGCTGAGATTGCATTAAGATGAGGGTGAGTGTCAGTGGTGGTTAGTCAGATGTGGATGTGAGTATGTACATAGACAGAAAGGGATGGGTGGACCTACAAGGTAGTTTGGTGTGAGGAATGATGTGCAGGAGTAGGCTTGGGTAGTCAGATTGATGGGGTTGTGGTGACAGGCACCTCAGGATGTAGGTGAGTGTGGCATTGCACCCACCTTTCCTGACCTCATGAGATCATTGAATCTTTTCCGGCCCTGGATCCATGTCCTCCTGACAACATCCCTGCTACTGACGTCCTCTGCGATCTCCAGTCATGCCCTTTTTGTGTCTTTGGGTGGTCATTTGCGTCGATCGCCAGGGAAGAGGACCTCCCTGCGTGCTCTTACTGCCTGCACCAGAACGTCCAGGGAGGCAACGTTCATTCTTGGCACAGCCCTCTGCCTTGTCTCCATGAGCCACAGTTTTATCAGTTTTATCACGCTACTCAGACCTCTGGATACCAACTTATTCACTCCTACATCAACCTTCAAATGAGATGTGTGCAAGGCTGCTTTAAATATCCGCGCTGGAAACAAGTCATTGATGATGTCATCAGACCCGCTCCATTTAATTGGGCCGGGAAACACACATGACTAGTTGAATTGGGGTCATTAAGTAAAACTCGCGCTGCAGAACGCACTGTTCACACCTTCGGGTTCCCAACCCACTACGCAGCCCACACGCACGCAATTTGACTCCAAGGTAAAGATTCTGGCCATTAACTTACTTATTATATCAAATTTTTTACAGCACAGAAATGGGCCATTTGGCCCAACTGGTCTATGCCGGTGTTTATGCTCCACATGAGCCTACTTCCACCTTACTTCATCTCACCCTAACATATCCCTCGATTCCCTTCTCCCTCATGTTCTTATCTAGCTTTCCCTTAAATGTATCTATGCTATTCGCCTCAACTACTCCATATGGCAGTAAGTTCCACATTCTAACCACTGCCTGGGAAAAGATGTTTTTCCTGAATTCCTTATTGAATTTATTAGTGTGTATCTTATATCCATGATCCCTAGTTCTGGACTCCCCCACAAGTCAACCCTATATTATTATTATATATATATATATGCACTATTTGGAAACATCTGTAGTATCTCAAAGCCTAATTTGAGGGAAAACTCCTTCAGGACCTTTGTCGTTGCAGCTTCATTTTATATTTTTTCACAACACTGTGTATCTTTAGTCCTGCAGATGTTTGTGCTGCAGAGTGATGCTTTCGATTTTAGCAGAGGCTTTAAGGCGGATGAATGGACAACAAAATGGTTTAAACCCTTGGCCACTTGCCACGGATCTAATCCTCACAAGGCTGGTAAGCACCTGCTGTTTAATCCCCAGTTTAGTGAAAGGTCTCACTTTTGGATCAGGAACCAATAGTATATTCGATACCCGCTCAAAAAGTGACACCAAGTCTGAAATAGGGCTCTGTAGACTCTAAAATTACAAGAAATGACTTTCCATCAGCATTGTTTTTAATTACAAACAACGCTTGGAAATATATTTTTTGTTTGTAAGTTAAGAGGCATTTTAACCTTCAGGCCTCATTAACATACCCCAGGCTAAACCAGGAATAGTTGAGAAGTATAGAAGACAGGAATGACTGTGTCAGTGAGATCATAACAAAAAACATAGTCAGCAAGGAACCAAAACAAAATAAATAGTTTGCATTTACAAGGTTTGAAGAAAAGAAATTGTAGTTTCTCTCGAAGTTCATCTGATTTCAAACAAAATCCATCCAGTTTTGAAGGTCAAGCATGTCTCTAGGCCACTGATGGAACATACATCTTGTCCGCCAAGGTAGGCAGGTTATCACAGGGTCGGCACTAATAGGGGATTTTAATAGTTCGAGCTGTGAGAATCTAAATGGAAGATTCTGGCACTGTAGTCATTGACTGACTTTGGCACCTGGCTGCCATCATGGGGAAATTCATGAATCCCCAATTTGATCCTAAACAGAATGCCTGATTACACCCATCATCCCCCCATCATTTTTAGAGTTAAAATATTGGCACGGAATTTGCGGTGGGTACTAACAGTGAACAAACAGTGTTTGCTGTTATTACCCCATTGAAACTGGCCCTCCATTCACCATGACATTTCTGCAGCTACCGATCTGCTCAACCACACCTTCAGGATGCAGCGCATGTGCATCCTAATGCATAAATCCTGAAGTTGTGGCCAGTCATTCACTGCTCCGACACTGGCTGCGCTGAGGAACCCTCACCCCACAAAACCCCACCCCACAGTCGGAAATCAGTGTGATCAGGGAAATCAGTGAAACTGACAAAAACTTCGGCTCTTCCACGGTAATATCGCTTTAAATACCCCACGAAAAGTTAGAACCTTTTGGATTAGGTGTAACTGGGGTTTTAACAGCGTATAGACTGCTAAACAAAGGTTATAGCCCTCAAAAACTAATTTTAATTTTGTGGAGTGGCAAATGTATCCATTTTAATAAAAATTAAAGATTTTAAGAAACTTTAAAAAATGAAATGTTTTTTAAAATTTGTCCATCTCAATTCATCATGCTCTCTCTCCTCTGAGTTCACTAGCCTCCTATCCTCCCTTAATCTCTCCCTCCAAGTAAACTCCCCAACCCATATTCACAGCCACCCCCTCGACCTTGCCATCTCTCGTGGCCTCGGTATTCCCATCGTGTCAATTGCAGATAAGGCCATCTCTGACCACTTCCTTGTATCGCTCTCCACCCACATCCCCCTTCCACCCACCTCCCCCAACCCTACTTCCTTCTGTGTCCGCCCCTGGAAAAAACTCTCTCCCAACTCTCTTACAACTGCACTTATGAAATCCCAACTGTCCAGCCTCTGGCCCTCCATTCATCATGACATTTCTGCAGCTACCGATCTGCTCAACGACATCCTCACCACCACCTTTGATGCCCTAGTCCCTATTAAAACAATTACTCTCTCTCACCCTGACTGTTCCCCTGGTACGGCCCTCATCTTCGCTCCCTTAAGTCCAAGGGACGCAGTCTTGAACGGATATGGCGGACAACTGGTTTAGCCATTCACCGCCAGATCTGGCTGGACCACATAAAGCGTTATCGGGTCCTGCTCTCGTCTGCCAAAATTTCTCACTATTTCAGAATCATTCTGGAATGCAAAGATAAACCCCGGCTCCTATTCTCTACTGCTAACTGTCTTCTTAAACCCCTTTCCCCTGTCTCCTCCACCCTCACCTCCGACAACAAGTGTGAGGAGCTCGTGGACTTCTTTGTCTCAAAGATTAAGACCATCCGTTCAGCTGCCTCTGCCACTTCCCTTCCTTCCCCTAGCCCATCGGGCCAAACTGCCTGTAAGGTTCACCCCTGCCCTAGCCCTGAACTCACATCTTTCTCCAGTTTCTCTCTGATCTCCCCTCATGACCTCTCTGCGCACATCTTGTTCATGAGACCCACTTCCTGCTCCCTCGATCCTATTCCCACCAAAATGCTGACTACCCAACTTCCTTTTCTGGCTCCCATGTTAGCTGATATTGTTAACGGTTCTCTCTCCTCAGGTACTGTCCCCCTCTGCCTCAAATCTGCCGTCATCACCCCTCTCCTCAAAAAAAACCCTTGATCCCTCCGTCCTTGCAAACTACCGCCCCATCTCCAACCTCCTTTCCTCTCCAAAGTCCTTGAATGTGTTGTCGCCTCCCAAATCCGTGCCCATCTTTCCCAGAACTCCATGTTTGAATCCCTCCAATCAGGTTTCCGCCCCTGCCACAGTACCGAAACGGCACTCATCAAAGTCACAAATGACATCCTTTGTGACTGTGACAAAAGTAAACTATCCCTCCTCGTCCTTCTTGACTTGTCTGCAGCCTTTGAAATGGTTGACCACTCCATCCTTCTCCACCGCCTCTCCACCATTGTCCAGCTGGGTGGGACTGCACTCGCCTGGTTCCATTGTTATCTATCTAATCGTAACCAGAGAATCACCTGCAACAGCTTCTCTTCCCACTCCCACTTCGTTACCTCTGGTGTCCCCTAAGGATCTATCATTGGTCCCCGTCCTATTTCTCATCTACATGTTGCCCCTTGGCGACATCATCCGAAAACACAGTGTCAGTTTCCACATGTACGCTGACGACACCCAGCTCTACCCCTCTACCTCTTCTCTCGACCCCTCCACAGTGTCTAAATTGTCCGACTGCTTGTCCAACATACAGTTCTGGATGAGCAGAAATTATCTCCAATTAAATATTGTGAAGACCGAAGCCATTGTTTTCAGTCCCTGCCACAAACTCCGTTCCCTAGCCACTGACTCCATCCCTCTCCCTAACATCTGTCTGAGGCTGAACCACACTGTTCACAACCTTGGTGTCATATTTGACCCTGAAATGAGCTTCCGACCACATATCCGCAGCATAACTAAGACCAACTATTTCCACCTCCGTAAACTCGCCCGTCTCCTCCCTTGCCTCAGCTCATCGCTGCTGAAACCCTCATCCATGCCTTTGTTACCTCTAGTCTTGACTATTCAACGCACTCCTGACTGGCCTCCCACATTCTACCCTACTTAAACTTGAGGTGATCCAAAACTCGGCTGCCCGTGTCCTAACTCGCACCAAGTCCCGTTCACCCATCACCCCTGTGCTCGCTGACCTACATTGGCTCCCGGTTAAGCAATGCTTCGATTTCAAAATTCTCATCCTTGTTTTCAAATCCCTCCATGGCCTCGCCACTTCCTATCTCTGTAATCCCTTCAGCCCCACAACCCCCCGAGATATCTGCGCTCCTCTAATTCTGCCCTCTTGAGCATCTCTGATTATAATCGCTCAAACTTTGGTGGTCGTGCCTTCTGTTGCCTAGGCCCTAAACTCTGGAATTCCCTGCCTAAACCTGTCCGCCTCGCTACCTCTCTTTCCTCCTTTAAGACGCTCCTTCTAACCTACCTTTTGACCAAGCTTTTGGTCACCTGCCCTAATTTCTCCTATGTGGCTCGGTGTCAAATTATTTTGACTTTTACTACTCCTGTGAAGCGCCTTGGGACGTTTTACTACATTAAAGGTGCTATATAAATACAAGTTGTTGTTGTTGTTATTTCAGATTTGCCTTTTCCCCGTGTGAGAGCTCCAATCTTTGTTTTGTTCTCTCTAACATTTTTAAAAAGTTAGAATCAAAGGAGCTGATGTTGCTTATATATAGCTCGCACTATCGAGCCCAGTACCCACACTGGTGCTGCTTATATATAGCTCGCACTATCGAGCCCAGTACCCACACTGGTGCTGCTTATATATAGCTCGCACTGTCGAGCCCAGTACCCACACTGGTGTTGCTTATATATAGCTCGCACTGTCGAGCCCAGTACCCACACTGGTGCTGCTTATATATAGCTCGCATTGTCGAGCCCAGTACCCACACTGGTGCTGCTTATATATAGCTCACATTGTCGAGCCCAGTACCCACACTGGTGCTGCTTATATATAGCTTGCATTGTCGAGCCCAGTACCCACACTGATGCTGCTTATATATAGCTCGCACTGTCGAGCCCAGTACCCACACTGGTGCTGCTTATATATAGCTTGCACTGTCGAGCCCAGTACCCACACTGGTGCTGCTTATATATAGCTCGCACTGTCGAGCCCAGTACCCACACTGATGCTGCTTATATATAGCTTGCACTGTCGAGCCCAGTACCCACACTGGTGCTGCTTATATATAGCTCAGCACTGTCGAGCCCAGTACCCACACTGGTGCTGCTTATATATAGCTCGCACTGTCGAGCCCAGTACCCACACTGGTGCTGCTTATGGCTGCAATGTATTTCTGTGCAGGTAAAGATTAGCAAAGGATTTTTTTTTCTCCCACCCTAATCTCAAACAAGCAGGCAGTATTAAAAGTGCCCAGTCTTGGAAAAAAAAAGATTGTGTGCTTTTCTTTCTTCACTTACCGTTTTCTTACCAATCTATTGCTTTCAGTGAAAGGGTCTTCTGTTCTTCTCCTTTGCATTGATCCTGAATGTCAGGAAATGAACCCCTTTGTAAGGTTAATTAATGGCAGGAGCAAGAACCTCAGCACAATCCTGGGGCAGCACAGCTTTAATCGTTACTTTTGTCTGCATGAAACAGATTTCAGCTTCAGGTTTTTTTTTTATTTGGGGAGCTTTTAGGAATGAACCGTGGCTTCAGTTCAGTGGATTAAAGCATATAATGCGAAGTGGGGTGTGAATAGCTCTTTTGAAGTCACATTTTCTTTTTTTGGGGAGGTCCATGACTGGGAACAAAGCTTCTCAAGCGAGACAGGCAGCAGCCACGCAGCAGTTCATATCAGCGGCTTTCACCTGTTCTGCTCGGCTTGGGGCAATGAAAGGGAAAAGACAAGGAGGCAATGGGAGGAGGCAATAGGATCGCCCTTTCTCAGGAAGGCTTCTCCACGAGACCGTCCTGTTCCTTCACAGTCTCCCGGTTGACTCGCTCTTTATCCCCCCCCCGCCCGATGTTGAGCAGGGACAAGAGGTGACACCTTTGACGTTTGCAAAAAAAAAGGATGGCGCCTTTAAGGTTGACGGTCGCTACACTTGTCACGGTGCTGCCTAATAGATCAATCCTCAATTGTCAGATATATTGAACCAATGCAATGCAAATGTCCTGCGCCCGATGATTTTCATACGTCAGTCGCTTTGACAGTCGGTTCGATACGTTTGATGATGTAGATCAATTTGTAGGACTGGCAGCTCTTTTAACCTTGGAATATCATAATTAGAAACAGATTTGGAAAAAGGCGTGAGTCAATGATAAATCCCTGTTTACCATGGAATCACTGAGCCTGCTCCCCTCCCTCGCCCATCCCTGCCATGAGCACAGCTGGGCAGCAGCAGTCCCTGCTGGCACTGCATTTTGACAACTTTCTCACTATATTGTATTTAAATGAGTGCTTGGAGCCCCGTTGTCACGTTGGCCTCTGCACGGGGGGAAATGCTTAAAGCGACATCATTGTATTTTAAAATAAATCGGAGCGAGTTTCTGATCAGAGAGGTGGAGGGCATTAGAGGCCAGACATCTCTCCAGAGAGAGAGAGATAGAGAAAGAAATTTAACATCAACCTACCCCAGGCTGCTCACTACTGCCTCCTAGTGGCTGGATCCGGCTTGATGTTGACAAAGGTCTGCAAACAGACAGGGTGGAATTGGATTTGGGCGAGAGCGAATCGGCCGCCCGTTTTACACCCCGCCACGATTTTCTCTTCTGCTGATAGGAAATCGAGCAGAGTGTAAAATGGCCGGCAAAAATGGAGAGGGTGGGGGGGTGGGGGTGCAGGGGAAGGGAAAAAATGAACCCTTGTTGAAGCACTGACTGATTTTTGTGCTGGGAAAGGGAATTTTGATTTGATTCTAGTATCGGACACACTGCCTTTACAATTATTTTGACGCCCCTTATTTATTATAATAAACATGTATTGCTCTAACTGAGGAATCATAGAATACAGCACAGAAGGAGGCCATTCGGCCCATCGTGCCTGCGCCGACACTTTGAAAGAGCTGCCAATTAGTCCCAATCCCTTGCTCTTTCCCTGTAGCCTTGCCGATGTTTCCTTTTTCAGGTATTTATCCAATTCCCTTTTGAAAGTTATTATTGAATCTGCTTCCACCGTCCTTTCAGGCAGCGCATTCCAGATCATAACTGAAGGATTAGAAATCTGCTTATAAAGAAAGTTTGTTCTGATAGCTTTGACCTGTAGGTTTTTATCTCATAGTGCCAAAGTGATGACAAAAAGTTGGCAAAGTTGGTGCTGTTTTATGAGATATGAGCAACGTTCCCTCTAAGCTGCGTGCGTGCGCGGCCACGCAGCAATCGGGAAGGCACCGCGCAGGCCGCTCACAAGCTGTTTGCATTTAAGATACCGAGCACATTTAAAGGTACTGAGCACAAAAAAATTAGAGGGAACAATGACTATTAGATAACTAGTTTGTTCATTATTATTTTTTAAAATCAGTTGGGAGCTAAGGCGCCTTAAGACAAAGCAAACCCACATGGTGGGTGATATACTGGACTTGGAAAAGGTTCAGAGGAGAGCTACGAGAATGATTCTTAGCTTCGCGATAGTTTCTCTCCTGGACTTCTTTCCATCGCTGGAGAGGAATTTTCCAGAGTTTTTTTTACCCTTTTTGGCCCTGAGTTTTTTTCTGTTTTTTTGCGTCTCCCAGGAGATTGCATGGCTGCGGAGGGGAGGGTGTGGGGGGTGGGGCGAGGAAGTCTCTAGTCATGATGCTTCAGACACCATGAGTGTGGGGCAGGCTTGATGGGCCAGCTGCTCTTTTCCTGCCCACCATTTTCGTATGTTCGTAAATGAAGCTGTTTATAAACCAGAACCATCATGAAATGGGATTCCCCCAGCCTTCCTACAGATTGCGTAATACCATGAAACAGAATGCTTCCCTTTGTAAATGCCCAAATGTTTAAGAAAAAGGATTGTATTCCTCAGAGGAGCAAGGTATTGTTTTAGCACTTGCACTGTCGCTGCTGAACAGGCCCTGCTCAAATTGTGCTTGCAACTTGTAGTCATATTTGAAACTATATCTCCCTTCAGTTGTAATATGATATTTAATATCCTAAGCCCCAATTCGATCTGCCCCCTTAAGAGCTTCCCATTGCACACAGGGGCTTGTTAATACCAGTACATAGTCTTCCACACTTCATTGTGAAGGCAGCTAATTTAAATATGCAGATATGATGCTTCATTCTATTTTTACTATCAGTACCAACTTACCCAATTCTGGAACAAGCACCAATCTTTACAACTACAGATATCATCCAGCATGACTGTCTTTTTAAGGCTCGTTAAAACAAACGTAGGGTTCAAGAACTGCCATTTAGTAACCCTAAAGTTTCAGTATAAATCTGGAATCAGCGCCTGACCTGGGGATTCTGGGGAGAAGTACTGGACTCCCCAGAGGCTAGCAATAGCACTTGGGTTTGCACCGTATGCAGTATAACTCCAGAGCAGTGTCAAACCTGGTTTAACAGGTGCTCAGGGGATGCCTTGAAACCTACCTGGAGTTAATTTAAATGCTGAGACAGGGAGGACTCTTCCGCCCGCGCTCTCTGAACATTTAAATGTAACCACTGGGTGAGGAGTCCTCGGTATACCTGAGCTTTCTCCTGGGTCGCAGCACTGGAGTTCAGGCAGTGTAACCAGGGCATCGCCTGGCTGGAATAGAAACAGAAAGTGATAGAAATATACAGTCAGCCTCTGGAAAGAGAAAAGACAGATTGTAACAATCGGTTTGTACCCTTCATTAGAACACACCTGAATCATCCTAACATGTCTTTTCTCTTTGAAGGTACTGACTGACTGAGCTGCTGTGTATTTCCAGTATTTTCGATTGTTAGTTCAGATTTACAGCAGAGACCGGGAGCTGCAGTATAAACACAGCACACATTTTAAAATAGTGAACAGCATGATGGAATGTTGTTGAGATGTTGTCAGCGGATCCAAGTTAGTGTTTGCAATTCCTGTGATGTTAAACATTTACTTTACTGCCAATTTTACCAGTTAGCTATCAAGTGCCTCGAAAAGATCGTAGATCTAGAAGTAGTCATTGCTGTTCATGTTTCTTGTTATATTCATAAGCTTGAGTTATGGAATTAGTTTATTTTTGTGTAATTTAGGGGGTGGGGAAGGAAAGAACTTGAAATTACAAAGCGCCTTTCACGACCTCTGGACGCCCCAAAGTGCTTCACAGCCAATGAAGTACTTTTGAAGTGTGGTCACTGTTGTAACGCAGGAATCCGGATTCAGTGTGTTACCAACATATGAATGTGAAGGGCAGGAAAAGACCAGCTGCTCCATCCAGCCTGCCCCACACTCATGATGCTTGGAGCATCGTGACTAGACACGTCCTACTGCTCCCCGCCTCCCACCCCCCAACCTCCTGCAGCCATGTCATCTCCTGGGAGAGGCAAAAGACCGAAAAAGAAACCCAGGGCCAAAACGACGGGGGAGGGGGGGGGATCTGGAAAATTCCTCTCCTCTTCACTGAAGCCCTTATTCTGATTATTCTGTAAAATGACTGCATGGAAGTAAGGGTGGAAGAACATCTAGGGAGTAGTAATCACAATATGATGAGGTTTAAGATAATGATCGAGAGAGCGATAGATTATACAAAGCCCAAAGTAATGGTTTGGAAAAAAGCCAACAATGAGGATGGAGGCAAACAGGAGAAAAATATTGACAGACAGAGAGGTAGAACAAGGGAGTTCAGGAGAAATATCTTGCACTAAAAAATAAGAACCAACTAATAACGATACTCCATAGATAAATAGAGGTGAGGATAAAATTGAATCTAAAGAAAAAGGCATATGTAAAATGTGTAAACAATAGATCGGATGATAAAAGGGAATATGATGAGCTTAGAAAAGCAGTAAAAAAGACAATTGGGATGGCAGAGAGGAAATATCAAAAGAACATCAAAGAATAGATAAAAGAAATAATAAAGAATTTATAGGTACATAAGTAACAAAGGGAGAATTAAGATAGGGATAGGACCACTAGGAGATGAGCAAACCAAACTCACAGGGGATGATACTGAAATGACCAGGATACTGAATGGATACTTTGCCTCAGTTTTCACTGAAGAGGCTAACAAAGAGGAAATGACAACAGTAGAAAAAGTCAAGAGGGCTATTACAACAGTTAGGATAGAAAGAAAAGAGATACTAGACAAACTAGCCAAACATAAGGAGGACAGGTCCCCAGGTCCAGATGGATTGCACCCACGGATGCTCAAAGAAACTAGGGAGGAGATAGCAGAGGCACTAATATCCATATATAAAAATTCAACAGAAAACATAACAGTGCCAGATGCCTGGCTGACGGCAAATGTAATTTCTTTCTTCAAAAAGGGAGATAGAAGGGAGGTGGGGAACTATAGACCAGTGAGCTTAACGTCAGTGGTAGGAAAGACACTAGAATCTTTGCTAAAGGATGGGGAAAAAATCTAGAGATGGAGAATATAATAAAAAGTCATCACCATGGATTTCTAAAACGGAAGTCATTTTTAACCAACCTTACTGAATTATTTGAAGAAGTAGCAGATAATGTAAACAAAGGCAACCCAGTGGATGTGGTACACTTGGACTTTCAGAAGGCCTTTGATAAGGTGCCACATAAGAGACTCATGACGAAGGTGTGTGGAGTGAGGGGCCAGGTAGAAGAATGAATTGAAAGATGACTACAAAACAGAAAACACTGGGTGGGAGTTAAGGCAAGTATTTTGGACTGGCAGAGAGAGAGAAGTGGTGTCCCGCAGGGATCCATGCTGGGACTAAGAGGAGACCTGATAGAAGTCTTTAAAATTATGAAGGGGTTCAATAGGGTGGATGAGGAGAAACTGTTTTCACTTTTGGGTGAGTCCAGACCAAGGGGGCATAAATATAAGATGGCCACTAACAGTTCAAATAAAGAATTTAGGAAAATGTCTTTACAGAGTGGTGAGAATGTGGAACTCACTGCCACATAGAGTGGAGGAAGCAGACAGCAATGACACAGTTAATGAGAAGCTTGATGCATACAACAACAACAACAACTTGTATTTATATACTGCCTTTAACGTAGTAAAACGTCCCAAGGCGCTTCACAGGAGTATTATAAGACAAAATATTTGACACCGAGCCACATAAGGAGAAATTAGGGCAGGTGATCAAAAGCTTGGTCAAAGAGGTAGGTTTTAAAGAGCGTCTTAAAGGAGAAAAGAGAGGTAGAGAGGCGGAGGGGTTTAGGCAAGGAATTTCAGAGCTTAGGGCCTAGGCAACAGAAGGTACGGCCACCAATGGTTGAGCGATTATAATCAGTGATGCTCAAGAGGGCAGAATTAGAGGAGCGCAGATATCTTGGGGGGTTGTGGGGCTGAAGGAGATTACAGAGATAGGGAGGGGCAAGGCCGTGGAGGGATTTGAAAACAAGGATGAGAATTTTGAAATCGAGGAGTTGCTTAACCGGGAGTCAATGTAAGTCAGCGAGCACAGGGGTGATGGGCGAACGGGACTTGGTGCGAGTTAGGACACGGGCAGCCGAGTTTTGGATCACCTCAAGTTTACGTAGGATAGAATGTGGGAGGCCAGCCAGGAGTGCGTTGGAATAGTCCAAGTCTAGAGGTAACAAAGGCATGGATGAGGGTTTCAGCAGCGGATGAGCTGAGGCAAGGGCAGAGACGGGCGATGTTACGGAGGTGGAAGTAGGCAGTCTTTGTTATGCTGCGGATATGTGGTCGGACGCTCATTTCAGGGTCAAATATGACACCAAGGTTGCGAACAGTGTGGTTCAGCCTCAGACAGATGTTAGGGAGAGGGATGGAGTCAGTGCCTAGGGAATGGAGTTTGTGGCAGGGACTGAAACAATGACTTCGGTCTTCCCAATATTTAATTGGAGAAAATGTCTGCTCATCCAGAACTGGACATGAGGGAGAAGGAAATAGAGAGATGGTGGGGGTGGTGGGGGGCAGGGTGGGAAGAGGTACTTAGAGTGAGAGAAGGTTCATATCGAGCATAAACATCGGCATAGACCAGTTGGGCTGAATGGTCTGTTTCTGTGCTGTAGACCCAATGGGCTGGATTTTGCGACCTCTACGGGTGCGTGCGAGGTGCGTACACGCCTGTAAGGGCCGCGCAAGTGCAAGTGCCGGTTTCAGCCTACCCGGGAGAAGTGCCTCCGCGGGTGGAGAGTTCCACTTTTTGCACAACTTCCGCCCGCTGAAAGGCCATAGAATTCTTACGCCTGGTAAAAGCAGGCATTGGGCCTGCTTTTACCAGCATAAGAGTTTAAGCTAACATAAAAATACTTTTTTTTCAATCATTTAAACATGAAAAAAAACCTGTGCAATGAGGTAAGGTTATTTTTAGCCCCTTCAAAACATTTAAATTTATTTTTCAAAAAATTTAATTTTTGTTTAAATATTTAATAAAATGGCATTTTAATTCATTTTAATTAAGCAATGTTTTTTTAAAATGTATTTAATGTTTTAGTGTGTTTTTAAATGTGATCCCCACTCATACTTTTGACAGTTCTGTCTGTATGGACCTGTCAAAAGTGTGAAGGGGGATTCCCTTCTTTGAATGGTTCGCCTGGCCCACGTGATCCCAGGGGTGCTTGCGAACCACATGCTGCCCTGGGATACCTGGGCCTCTGCTCATTTCGAAGAGGAGAGGCCCAGGATCGCAAGTCTCAGGATCTCTGGAACCAGCAGGTAAGTTTGTAGATTTTTTTCCGATCGGAGGTATCGTCCCGCAGGAAGCCTCCGATCGGAAATTCAGGGCCTATGTAATTCTATGATGTGTGGTACAAATCTGTTACGTTTCGCATTACAAAAGAAATTTAAATACAACAAAGGGCTAAATGACTAATTTTCTCCAAGGAAAAACATGCACAGTGATTTCATAAGTAAACAGTTTATGCTAAATTACCAGACACTTAAGTCTGCAAATGATGCTGTGCAATCATGTTTAACCTTCTGTGTCAAGTAAAGAGGAATGTCAAAGTTTGCAACACTACACAAGTAATTAGTAGTTACTTTTCTTGCATGACCTAAGTACGTGCATTATGTGTCCCTTTAATAGGTGTCGTAAATGGAAGAATCATTGAGACTGAATAATATATGAATGTCTCTCAATTCTAATTGGTCAAATTCGTTGCTGTTGAATTGGGTCATAAATTAACTCTTCTGCTCCATTTGTACATCATTATTTAATATGCAATCAGCAGGAATAGTATCAGAATTACTTGTAATTGCAGCATCGCAGCACTTTTAGCAAGCTTAGGGATTTCTCTTAATAGAATTTAAAAACAAACGCCCAAATGAGCGGAATATGTGCTGTACATTGGTCAACCTAGTCTGCAGACCAAGCATATTCAAAAAGGGGCCCAACCCCTGTTTGAGGCCCACTTTCCGAAATTGCAGTACCAGGCCTGCTGCTTTCAGGCTAACCAGGTCTGCATGAGACCTAACTCACGGTCCTTAATGGGACCACTGCAGGCTGCCACCAAAAAGATAGGATTTTGAAAAATACTTAGCTGAACATGGAACTGGGAGGAGCAGGAGTGCACCTCCCATCTCCACAGCCATCCCTAGGACTTTTGCTGGCCCCGCTCGGCCTGCTCCCAATTGCCTGCCCCCACTTCCCGGTCCCACCCTTCCCTCCCTCTTGATCGCCCCTCCTCCCTTCCCGATCACTCCCCTCCTCCCTCCCAGGACCTACCAGTGGGCTGTTGCCAGGGAGGCAAACGGCCCATCTCCGTCCTCATGGATCTGCCTCTGGGCGCCCGATTGACGTCTGCAGCTCACCAGCGATATGTTGATAAGGCCCGAGGCTCAGCTGAAATTACTGCTGTTTTAGCCGAGGTGCTTACAATAAATGGGTCAAGAACTCCACCAAAATAGAGGGAGATTTCAGACAAGTGCGTCAAACGTTCAGACACTAGTAACCCATAATTTCAAGCCCTATAACAGTGAAATCATCTTCTGATTAGAAATATCACTTTAGAAATAGATTAAAGTAGTGAAATAAAGAAATTCTAGATGAGCTGCAACAAACTCACAATAAGAGTGGTCCTTGATTGGGAAACAATATATATTCTTAGGTTGTGGGCAAGGCAGCATTTATTGCACGTTCCTAGTTTCCCAAAAGGCATTAAGAGTCAACAACCTACTGTGGGACTGGAGTCACATGTAGGCCGAACTGGGTAGGGGTGGCAGGCTCATTTCCCTAAAGGACATTACTGAACCAGTTGGGTTCTTACAACATGGTCAATGTTTTGTGATGCTAGTCTAGATTTATTGAATTCAATTTGACAACTTGGCATGGCGGGATTTGAACTCAGGACCCCGGGTTTGCTCATCCAGTACCAGAAGCACAAGTATTCTACTTTTATAGTTCCAATTATATGACATGGATATTATGACATTTTTCACAGTTCCCTGCATTGCTATTTCCGAACAGCAACATTAAAAATCTACAAATATGGCAAAAATCCCACATCACTGAAACAATCGGAGACCAACTAATATGCGAACATTCGAGCGAAATCATCCATCACAGCTACAGACCCTCACCACTTGTACACAGTTAGATGCAACAGTGCTTTATTTTGCACAATATTCATTTTTAAAGTATTATATTATCTCTCGTATCAGTGTTCATGGGAATAGAGGTTATTAAACAAAATTAGGGCTCATGGGATTGTGGGTAATATATTAGCATGGATTGAGGATTGGTTAACGGACAGAAAACAGAGAGTAGGAATAAACGGGTCATTTTCGGGTTGGCAGGCTGTAACTAGTGGGCTCCCGTAAGGATCAGTGCTTGGGCCTCAGCTATTCACAATCTATATCAATGATTTGGATGATTTGAATTAATTTTTTAAAAGATGGCAAAAATTCCATTGGTCAGCCAGCTGCCAACTCTTGTTAAGGTACGGTAGTTACTAGGGGTTACGCAAGTGTAGTGGTTATGTTGCTGGGCTAGTAACCTCGAGGCCTACAGTAATAATCCAGAGAGTGTGAGTTCAGCTGCCGGATTATCGCTAAAACCCAACTGGTTCAGTAATGTCCTGTAGGGAGTAAACCTGGTGTCCTTACCTGGTCTGGCCTACATGTGACTCCAGTCCCACACCACGTGGTTGACTCCTTACTGCCCTTCGAAGTGGCCTAGCAAGCCACACTGTTTCGGAATGGGCAATAAATGCCTTGCCAGTGACACCCACAGCTTGAGAATTAATTTTTTTAAATGTCTCCAGTAAGTGTATTTATTGGCCTTGGAGTTCACTATTTGACATGTAGAAATAATGTGTGCCAGATCCCTGTGAATCCTAACTTTATAATATTAGAGAAGGCAAACATCACCAGGTGCTGCAGTTTAAAATTAAATTGAAATAAAAGAGAATTACCTGACCCCTGAAAAAAGTCTGGCTCCTTTTGTTACACATCAAAAGCCAGTTCTGTTGCAAATGGAATATTTTTTTTCAATTCCAAATTTCCATGGAAAATGGCAGCACATTAAATGTACTGCTTGTCTACCTTAAGCTGATCAAGTGCTTTGTCGTTTTTAAAATGAAACATGAAATTTTCAGGAAGCAATGTTCTCGACCGTTTCCACACAAAACACATGTGGAAGAAATCTCTTGGCTTTTGCACACACGAGCCTCGCAGAAGCAGCGAAGGGAAATGCCAGCGCGAGGGCCTCTTAGTGACAGGGGAAGCACAGTGTAACAACTCATGTTGTTTCGGTTAAAGATCCAAGTTAGTGAGGGGGTTCTCGAGGCAGAATTTCCTCTGTGCTACCTAATCCTGCCAATTAGTTTGGTTAAAAGTATTGTCAGAGAGCTGTCGAATCAATCGATTAGCACCCTCTACAGGATCTCTGTGCAAGCGGCTGTCAAACTGTGCTGGAAAATGAAAGTAGTGAAGCCCAGGGAACGATGGAATGTGTGTATAACTGGCAAATGCAGATTGTGATGTGTATTTATATTGCTTGATTCTGTAGTAATGGCCTATTACAGCGTAGTGAAACTTTTCCCAGTTGATTAGAAACACATTTACCAACATATCTCTGAAATAAAACCTCATTGAGACTTGAAGAAAATTCCAGGGAGAGAAGCATCATCCCTGTGGTCACAGTGTCTAGCTGACAGGTGCTGGCAATTTTCCAACCTGAAACGTTGCCTCCTTGTACTCCATGGCAAACTGTACAATGTGCAGATTATTTACCTGGAAGTGTTGTGTCAGGAGCCCACTGTGTGACTGTGCCTGTAAGGTCACACCTTAATTGCTGTTCGTAGCCAATGCCTGTGCAGTTCCTTTCCTGTTCAGTTAATTCTAACGTGACAGGATACTAGACAAGCCTTCAGTAGAAGTGAGGAAAACCGTTTTCTTTTATGTATTTGTCGGAGGGCACGGTAGCCTAGTGATTCTGGCACTGGACTAGCAATCCAGGGGTTTTGAGTTCATAATCCTGTCATGGGAAACTGAATTCAGTAAATTGGGAATTTGTGGACTGGCCCAAGATAAAGTGACCATGAAGCTGTCAGATTATTGTAAAAATCCAACTGGTTCACTAATGTCCTTTAGGGACCCGTACCCGGTCTGGCATGTAGCTCCAGTCCCACACCATGTGGTCGACTCTTAATGCCCGAGGTTTGGACAATAAATGCCAGTGTTGCCCACATCCTGAGAACAAATATATGAAAAAAGTGAGATTACAGTGATCAGGGGTAAATTGCTAGGTGTGTATAATATGGGGCTGGATTTTCTGACCCCCACGGGTGTGTACGAGGTGTGTACGCGCCCGTAGGGGTATTGCAAGTGCCGGGTTTAGGCATGTGAAGCACCTCTGTGGGCAGAGAGTTCTGCTTTCTGCACAACCTCCGCCCGCTGAAAACCTTTAAAAATCTTACGCCTGGTAAAAGCATGTGTAAGGCCTGCTTTTACCAGCATAATTATCTCATTTATAATTTAAAAATACTTTTAAAAAAGGTAAGTTTATTTTTAGCCCCGTAAAAAACTTTAATTATATTTTTCAAAAAATTAAAGTTTTGTTTAAAATATTCATTTTAATGTCATTTTAAATAATTTTAAATATGTGATTTAAAAAAAAAAATTATTTAATGTTTAACTGTTTTTTAAGTGATCCCCATTCATACTTTGGACAGATCTGTCCGTATGGAACTGTCAAAAGTGTGAAGAGGGATTCCCTTCTTTGATTGGTTCCCCATGGCCCACGTGATCCCAGGGACGCTTGCGAACCGCATGCGCCCCTGGGATACCTGGGCCTCTGCGCATTTCGTAGAGCAGAGGCCCAGGATCGGAAGTCTCGGGACCTACAGAACCAGCAGGTAAGTTCGTAGATTTTTTCCGATTGGAGGCATCTGCCCGCAGGAAGCCACCGATCGGAAAATCCGGCCCATGGTTACGACATGTCTAATGTTGACAATCACACTGTAACTGTAGAATTGGTTTGACTACAGATACAATGTAAATGCAGCCTGAATCTGGAGTGATTGTTTGCCCTGACACTGAACTAACTCACACGAGACTCCCTGGAGGAGTGGTGAGAATGTGGAACTCGCTGCCACAGGGAGTGGTTGAAGCGAATAGTATAGATGCATTTAAGGGGAGGCTAGACAAGCATATGAGGGAAAAGGGAATAGAGGGTTATGCTGATAGATTTAGATGAGGAAAGACAGGAGGAGGCTCCTGTGGAGCATAATCGCTGGCATGGACTGGTTGGGCCGAATGGCCTGTTTCTGTGCCGTATATCCCATATGTTAATCTCACTCCACTTTATTTGAGAGTCATTTCAGCAGTTTGCCATCTGATTTACGTGTTTAGTGTCGGTATGAAGAGGTTTCAGCTTCGGCATCGCACCAGCACTAAACTTGTGGAGTATGAACCACACCCTGTGAGCTTGTGCTGGCTGTGTCTCTGCTCTCTGCTCTCTGCTGTCATGTTATTTCGAAGTTTATGAATTATGAATCCTAACCTGTTTTTTGTTGGAGCAGTATAAAATGGTGGCCTTGATACAGCAGCATGTTGGAAACCGCTCCCTCCATTCATTTACCTA
Organism: Squalus acanthias; assembly: GCA_030390025.1. Lineage (NCBI taxonomy): Eukaryota > Metazoa > Chordata > Chondrichthyes > Squaliformes > Squalidae > Squalus > Squalus acanthias. The sequence continues at coordinate 92,588,643 of CM059430.1, forward strand.
TTAAAATGGCGGCAGATGCAGTGGGTAACTGGATAACATAGCAGGTCTGTGCCTGAGCACAAACACTCCCTCTTTTCCAAACATTACTGTTAACAGCGAGCATGGCTCTCTCAGCCCTGTCGAGCAAAACTGCTCTGCAGGAAGAGCCAGAATGTGTTCAACAAGTGGCATTGACCATTGTACACAACTTGTTGAGTTCAACAACTGATGATTACCTCACGAGTTAAAGCAAGCCAGTTCTTCACATAATGCAGCTGTAACCTATGTTGTCTTCCACTCCCCCGAGTTGTATTTTTAGCCCCTATCTTTTGCAATGCAGGGATCACACAGAGGGCTGTTCCTTAGAACTGCGCCGAACAGGTAAAGTGCACAGAATTATTCTTCCCTGAATTCTGCCCTGATCTAAGCAAAGTGAACAAGGTGAAGACGCCCAGTCACTGCCTCCTTCACGTCAAAATTTAAGCTGACATGTTTGACAGTCTTAGCATGCCAGTGTAACTGGGATGACAGCTGGCAAAAATGACCTGGGTTAAAACTTTGCAGCGCCTGCCAGGAAATGTTGGCACATTTCCCATATTCCAATATCTGTTTTCCTTAATACAAGGTACAAAGAATTAAAAGGAATGCCGCAGCATTCGATCAGGCTACATTTGGTGTTTAGTTTCCAGTTTATGTCTCTGATTTATTTTCTGGGTTGTGTGTACAGCACGATTCACCATCGGTATCTGAACAACACGAATGGCAAAGGCATATTGATATGCAAACTGTGTACAAGTACATGCATTTTGCAGCTTTTTAGCCTCTCTCAGGACCTGGTGTGAGAAGTACTGGTTCTCCTTTCTTCCTGTCTCAAACGACTGAAGGTGCCTGCCTCAGGCTCAGTTATTTCTGTCTCGTGGTATTATAGATTGGCTCCTTGGTAAATACATCTATGTTAATAGATTCATAATGCATTTAAAATAATGGAAACTTTTTGTTAACTCTACATTGATACGCAAACATTGCAGAAGTAATGCTTCACTGAACTATAAAACCTTTTAATTGGACAGTACCTCAGTACAAGTAACCAAGGAAGCACAAATATACTAAATGTGCTCACGGAAGAGACAACGTCTCCCCGGCACAGAAGTCCAATTTGCGGAGATGGCGGGTGGGAGTAGGGGCTGGGAAGGGGCCGAAAGGGGCTGGGGATGGAGGAAATGCAGAAAGAAATAGAACTTTCAGATAAGGTGCTCACTGATAGACTGAGGAGGTTAAAGGATGACAAGACACCAGGCCCCGATGAATTTCATACAAGGGCACCGAGAGAAGTAGCTTGCAAAATCAGTCACATCCTTGCCCCCTATCCTTAAGAATTCATTAGAAACGGGAGTCGCGCCTGAGGACTGGGAAGTAGCTAGCGTGACACAATAATAAGTGTTGACAAAGGGGCATAGAGAAAAGGTAGGGAACTATGGGCCTCTGAACCTAACGTTTGTGGTGGGTACATTTTTAGATGGGGACGGTGAAACTAAGAGTTAGCTATGCGGTGAAAAGAGGGAGTCTGCATGGATTTATAGGACAACGGAAATTGTGGATGTGATGTATCTAGATTTCAGCACGGCTTTTAATGATAATGCCTTAGAGGTGATTAGTCTACAATGTAGAAAGGCATGGAATAGGAGGCAAGATTCTGACTTGGATTGATAATCAGCTAAACCAGAGAGAGCAAAAGGATGATGGTGAACGGAGCTGCATCAACAATGGCAAAGGGTGTTACTGGAGGGGGGCCAGAGGATCAGCTGGGGCCAGCGCGGGCTATAGAAATGATTTGGCGATGAGGACGGAAACAGCTGTCCAAACTTGCAGATGCCAACCCAATTGGAGGGAAGGGCTGTCAAACAATAAGAAACGGACAAAGCAAATTCAACGGTTATTAGGTTAGGAAGCTGGGCTGATGAGTGACAATTGACATTTAACATGGGAAATAAACAGTGGGAATATGAACAGGACTCAACACAGGTTCCAGGGGTATTGGTGGGTAGATCACTGAAACCAAAAGTGCAACGTATGTGTTAGCTAACTGGATCTTGGGGTGTTTACAAAATGTTTAGTGAGGTGAGGCCTGATGAGAATCATTAAGCTATTTTACTTTACAGAAAGCTCACTTATCTTCAAACAACTCCCTTTGAATAAGAAAAATAAAAAGCCACGCAGCCCTATCTGTGGTTAGTTTTAGTCGGTCAAAGCTTTGAAATACACCAGGGCTTACATGGGCTTGGTTGGCATTAGTCTGACAATAAAATGCCTGGGCCTTCCTTGGCTTTCTCTCAGAAGACCATCCCGACTGAATGGGAATATGTTTTTCCCCCAATTTTTGTTACTTCTGACCACAGAAGTGAACGGCCAGCCCCTCCAACTTCTTCCCCACTCCATGATTCGGCAGTAGCTTTGCCAATAAAACTGTCGACCTCCCCCCTCAGGAGTACATTCTCGGCAGACACCCCATGTATGGCTCAGATGAATACGTCATCCCAGCAATAACAGGTGTGGATGTTTGTAGGAAGTCTGAAACGCAATGACAAATTAACTATCGCTGTCAACTGAATCAACCATTCATTAATAATGCAAACACTATTTTCCATACAGCAGGACCATGTCATTGACAACACACGTACCATTCTGGGAGTTATAGTTCTTTCTCACAGTGCTTTTCCTTGTGTGGGACTGCAAGAACTACAACTCCCAGGAGGTGTTGCTGTAGATGCTGGTCTTGTTTACTGAATTCCTGCCCTAGTTTAATATTGTTACTTGTTTTTTGGGAACTTTTAGGCTTGAGAGCAGCAGCCTAGAAATTATTATTGATGAACACACACTGAGCTTGCATGACATTCCCCTGTCTGCTATTTAATGCAACCATTAAGGTGCTTATTTTACATAGGTTAACGCCTTCAATAAAATAACAGAGCGAGGACTGACTGCCCCTATCATTTGCAATAATTTCTTGGTCCCTGTCTCAGCTACCCAAACAAAAATAGTCTTCTCATTTTGTAAGGTGCATTTTTTTTAAAGTAAGATTGAAAGACTCTACTTCTTTAAGACCCTCCTTAAAACCCACCTCTTTCCCTCTTAACGTCTCCTTCTTTCGCTCGCTGTCCATTTTTTTGATTGCACCTCTTTGAAGTGTCTTGGTACATTAACTACATTAAATGCACTATATAAATGAAAGTTGCTGTTCAACATCATTAAAACACATTAACTGGGCATTTATCTCATTGCTGTTTGCTTGACTGTGCTGTGCACAAATTGGCTGCTGTGTTTCCCTACATTACAACAGTGACTACGATTCAAAACCATTTCTTTGGCTGTGAAGTGCTTTGGGACGTCCTGAGGTTGTGTAAGATGCTATATAAATGCAAGTTCTTTCTTTTCTTTCTTTCTTGTTGTTGTAGCACCTTAGCACTTCTCTCAATTCTACATATAATTTCAGCATACCGCAACAGGAAGGATGTGCTGATGAAGCAACAAAATACAGAAATCTACTGACTGAGAGAAATCAGATAACCCGAGGACCCCTGGAATCCCCTTGCAATCTAGGAATCTAGAGGGTATAGGAATCCCAGTTTGAAAACCTTTGAAGAACGGTTTTCCAGCCAAGTTGAGAAGCTCGCCTCTGCTGAGCTGTTGCATTAAATACAAAACAAATCGCAAAATTTCCTCAGAGAACATGAATATTACATGAACATTAAGGAATGTTTTATTTACTTGTTCCAATAATGGTCTTACAGGAAAGAAAGAGAAAGAACCTGCAATTATATAGCGCCGAAAGTGCTTCATAGCCAATGAATTACTTTTGAAGTCACTGGTATACTGTAAGCAAACATGGCAGCCAATTGGCGCACAGTGGGGTTGATTTTGACTCTTGGGCTCCCAGCGCGCCAGCCAATCGCCCGTACCCGCATCAAACTGGCGAGCTGCGGAGCCCCTGCCGGCAGCAAGGTAAGTGCGGGCGGGGGAGGCCGTGAAGCCCAGATTATTTAATTCCAACTTTTGCTGGGCTTCTTTGGCTCTATCGCCTGTGGAACTGGCCGGGGTTTGCACAGTTCAGGCTCCGAGCAGCTCCCACCTAAAATGGCAATCGGATTCTGAGGAAACAGGCAAGTCCTTTTAAAATGGTGCCGGCTGCATCTTTGGGGCTACCGGGTTGTGAAGGCTACCCAACCCATTTTGAGGCCGCTACTGCTCCACGTGCAACAAATTAAAATCACCCCCAGTAAGTTCCTAAAAACACCATTGACTTAAATGACCAGTTATCCTATTTTAATGGCATCGGTTGAGGGATAAATGTTGGCCTGGACACAGCAGAACTCCCTGCTCTTTTTGAATAGTGCCATGGGATCTTTTATGTTCACCTGAGCAGAGCCTGAGTTTGCTGTCTTGTCTGAAAGACGGCACCTCCGACAGTGCAGCACTCCCTCAGTACTGCACTGAAGCGTCACCCTCATTGCTGAAGCGTTGGATTGGGGATTTGACCCATGACCTTCTGACTCAGAGGTAGGAGTACTACCAACTGAACAAAGGCAGACACATTATGGTAGTCATTTTGGGCCCAAATTTGTATCTTGTCTTCATCACAAACTACTGGAGCTCATCATAAGTAGCACTCTTCACTTTGTTAACAATATTCCCAACAGACTGGCTCACTGTAGACAAATATAGGCAGCATTAGACATTGAGCGACAACCGTAGTCTACTCTTTGTGCCGAGAGGAAGTTAATACCTCTCCTGTCAAAGACTGACCGATGATGTTGGCCTTCAGCCTCTACTCTCTGATATTACCAAGCTTCTCTCAGAAGAAGAAATTCCATATTCCCAGTAACAATGAAACATCTGCCCTCTTTACAGTTGTGTGCAAAGTCAGCCTGTTATTAAGCCATCTAATACATATATAATATTGCTATAAAGTCATTTTCTGTATATAGGATAAATTCATCAGTGCCATGCTCCCAAATGGGGAGCCATGATCCCATGAATGCAGGTCGGAGCGCAGATTGTCTGACCTGCACTCTTTTTGAGTGGGACTCCATACTGGGAGCGTGGGATTCATGAATTGACCCTTATATGTATAAGATCAATTTTCATTAGCTGAAGTCCTGTTTGTTTCAATGCAAGTTACTCAAGGTTAATTTTCATCCATAACAGGTGGTTAATAGATGCAAAATGACCCTCGGACATGTGCTATCTCGCTACGTGACCTTTGTGCTTCTCCGGTATGTTCCTAGTGTGCGTTATAAACATTGTGGACTACAATAGTAATCAAGTACAGGAAACTCTTTGGTATCCGGCACCGACGGGACCGGGATGATGCCGGTTGATTAAAAATTCCGGATGACGGAGAGGTATATCTACCGAGGCTATTTTTAACAAACAAAAATTAAAAAATCAAGAAATGTGCAGTATAATTGGGTACTCCCCTACAGAATGTTGTGTTAAATGGATGGTGGAAGATGCTTGATTAAGTACAGTAATGCCAGTTGAGGGTAATCCATTACTCTTTAATTACTTAACAGTAAAACAAAACTTATAAACGACTGTATACTGTAGTTTTCGGAGTATGAATTCTTCCGGTTATTAGAGAGTTCCGGATATTTAGGTGCCGTTTAAACGAGAGTTTCCTGTATTAGGAACATAGGGACAGGAGCAGGCCATTCAGCCACTCGAGCCTGCTCCGCCATTCAGTTAGACCATGACTGGTCTGTATCTCAAATCCATTTAGCTCCATATCCCTTTCTACCCTTAACTAACAAAAATCTATCAATCTCAGTTTTGAAAGCTCCAATTTTTCCCCAACATCCACAGCCTTTTGGGGAGATAGTTCCAAATCTCTACCCCCCTTTGTGTGAAAAAGTGCTTCCTGATTTCTCTCCTGAATGGTCCAGTTCTAATTTTAAGATTATGTCCCCTCATTCTTGATTATCCCACCCGAGGAAATAGTTTCTCTGTATCTATCCTATCAAATCCTTGTTAAGATTTTAAACTCCTTGATCAGATCACCGTTCAAACTCCGATACTCAAGGGCGTACAAGCAAAGTTTATGCAACCTGTCCTCATAATTTAACCCTCTGAGCCCCAGAATCATTTTGGTGAATTTCCCAAGGGTTATTTGCAATTAATATTAACATATCTCTTAAATAATGACACTTATACATTTTTGGCCAGCACAAAGCAAAATAATACCATTGTGTGGGAGTGAATGTAATCATCGTTTGTCGTGTGCAAGTGCACTTGTGCCACAGCTGAACACTGTGAGGGTGGTATTTATGTTGCTTTGTTTAGGAATTCGATACCCTCAGATACATTTTGCCTTGCACTAAAGGCAGGCTGTCTTTTTAAAAATGCTTAAAACTATGCAAATATCATTGACCTTTAATCCACAAATGAAGTAGTTTAAAAAAATACAGGTTGATATATGGAATAAATCATTAAAATAACACCCCTGGCAATGGCCACTTAAAGAGGGGGAAAAAGGATGGTTTTGCTTGTTTATACTCAGTGTATTGTTGATGCAGTCGTTCCATTAACACCATTATGCTGCTATGCTAGGAGTGTCACGTAGCACAATTACAGCAGCAGCACAGAACAACTTAACTGTCACCGTGATGATGAGATTCAGCGTGTTCAAATCAGAGATGGTGGTAGAACTGTGATCTTTGCAATCAGCGTTTATTCTAAGAGTTGCAAAGTTCAATTTTCCCACAGAAACCCTGAGCGCACCAATCGCACTTTTCGATTGTCTGCGAAAAGTAAAAAAACAACATAATTATGGGAAGGATTGTATCTGAGCCACTGTCTTTCAGCTCGTTTGTTTACCGGCAGAGATTGCTTGCTTTGAAAGGGAGTAATTCCTGACGGCACATTGCCTTTATGTGAGGCTTGTAATGCGTGTGATTTATAACCAAACAGTAATCAAAAAGAATTGGCTTCCCAGATGCCAGGTACTTCACACATCTCTGTTCACTTGAACTCTCATTTCCATAGTGACGAGAATCTGATGCCAAGGACCTTTCAGCAACAATGTAATTGAGAAATCTCAAAGCTGATCACCACACACATTACTTAGTGTGAATGCAATGGTTTTGCAGAATTATAAAGCAACAGAGACATCACGCAGGTATGTGCGGTCCTTCAGGTCCACTGTGCCTTGAAAATGCCACACTATGGGACATAGGTGGGAAAATAATCATAGGCTTTTACCAGAGGAATTTGCTTCAACCGTGGGTTTATGTCAGGTTGAAAGGTCATGCGTTCGTAATCATTAAATGGCTTAATCTATAAAATTAAGAAAAGTCGATGTCCATCCAACTATTTGTTTCCAGACATCTGATTGGTTCCTGGCAACAGGTGGTGCTGTGATCTTAGAGAATGCAGAATGAAAGTAAAGTGACTGGCAAGGGCTCTTCTCATCAGCCATATATCTGCATTGTTATTGGAGCACAAAAATCTCGGCTGGCACTTCAGTGCAGTACTGAGGGAGCGCTGTACTGTCGGAGATGCCATCTTTCAGACGAGGCGTTAAACCAAGGCTCGTCTTCTCTCTCAGTTTGACGTAAAAGATTCCAAGGCACTATTTTGAAGAAGACCATGGGAGTTATCCCCGGTCTCCTGGCCAATATTTATCCCTCAATCAACATCACTAAAACAGATTGTCTAGTCAATATCACATTGCTGTGCGCAAATTGGCTGCTGCGTTTCCTACATTACAACAGTGACTACACTTCAAAAGTACTTCATTGCCTGTAAAGCACTTTGGGACGTCCTGAGGTTGTGAAAGGCGCTATATAAATGCATGTCTTTCTGTTATTGTTATTTTTTGGCAGGGTGGCTGCGGCTAGGCTGGCAGTTCCATAAGGAGCTCTGCAGCTCTTCACTTCTATCCATGGGAACCTCCTGCCATCCTTTGCCCGTTCTCTCCCAAATCTCCTAGATTCCACTGTTCAAGTCCCCCTGGCTCCATCAGTTGATGCATTTTAGCCCTAACTACAAGTTAACTACAAGTTATCTGCTTTAAACCTGCAATACCCATCCCCCACCCCTGCTCTCTGCTTCTCAAATTTGGTTTCTGAATTCTTGGACTTCTCAGGACATCAAGACTATGCTTCTGCACTGGACTACACTGGATTACACAACTACACTTCTGCACTGGACTACACTGGATTACACAACTACACTTCTGTACTGGACTACACTGGATTACACCACAATGCTTCGGCACTGGACTACACTGGATTACATCACTACGTTTCTGTACTGGACTACACTGGATTACACCACTACGCTTCTGCACTGGACTACACTGGACTACACTGGATTACACCACAACGCTTCTGCACTGGACTACACTGGACTACACTGTATTACACCACTACGCTTCTGCACTGGACTACACTGGATTACACCACAACGCTTCTGTACTGGACTACACTGGATTACACCACAACGCTTCTGCACTGGACTACACTGGATTACACCACAACGCTTCTGTACTGGACTACACTGGATTACACCACAACGCTTCTGCACTGGACTACACTGGATTACATCACTACGTTTCTGTACTGGACTACACTGGATTACACCACTACGTTTCTGTACTGGACTACACTGGATTACACCACAACGCTTCTGCACTGGACTACACTGGATTACATCACTATGTTTCTGTACTGGACTACACTGGATTACATCACTACGTTTCTGTACTGGACTACACTGGATTACACCACAACGCTTCTGTACTGGACTACACTGGATTACACCACAACGCTTCTGTACTGGACTACACTGGATTACACCACAACGCTTCTGCACTGGACTACACTGGATTACACCACTAGGCTTCTGTACTGGACTACACTGGATTACACCACAACGCTTCTGCACTGGACTAAACTGGATTACACCACTAGGCTTCTGTACTGGACTACACTGGATTACACCACAACGCTTCTGCACTGGACTACACTGGATTACACCACAACGCTTCTGCACTGGACTACACTGGATTACACCACTAGGCTTCTGTACTGGACTACACTGGATTACACCACTAGGCTTCTGTACTGGACTACACTGGGTTACACCACTACGCTTCTGCACTGGACTACACTGGACTACACTGGATTACACCACAACGCTTCTGCACTGGACTACACTGGATTACACTGGATTACACCACTACGCTTCTGTACTGGACTACACTGGACTACACTGGATTACACCACAACGCTTCTGCACTGGACTACACTGGACTACACTGGATTACACCACTACGCTTCTGCACTGGACTACACTGGATTACACCACTACGCTTCTGCACTGGACTACACTGGATTACACCACAACGCTTCTGTACTGGACTATACTGGATTACACCACTAGGCTTCTGTACTGGACTACACTGGATTACACCACTACGCTTCTGCACTGGACTACACTGGACTACACTGGATTACACCACAACGCTTCTGCACTGGACTACACTGGATTACACTGGATTACACCACTACGCTTCTACACTGGACTACACTGGACTACACTGGATTACACCACTACGCTTCTGCACTGGACTACACTGGATTACACAACTACGCTTCTGCACTGGACTACACTGGATTACACCACAACGCTTCTGCACTGGACTACACTGGATTACACCACAACGCTTCTGCACTGGACTACACTGGATTACACCACAACGCTTCTGCACTGGACTACACTGGATTACACAACTACGCTTCTGCACTGGACTACACTGGATTACACCACAACGCTTCTGCACTGGACTACACTGGATTACACCACTACGCTTCTACACTGGACTACACTGGATTACACCACTACGCTTCTGCACTGGACTACACTGGATTACACCACTAGGCTTCAGCACTGGACTACACTGGATTACACCACAACGCTTCTGCACTGGACTACACTGGATTACACCACAACGCTTCTGCACTGGACTACACTGGATTACACCACAACGCTTCTGCACTGGACTACACTGGATTACACAACTACGCTTCTGCACTGGACTACACTGGATTACACCACAACGCTTCTGCACTGGACTACACTGGATTACACCACTACGCTTCTACACTGGACTACACTGGATTACACCACTACGCTTCTGCACTGGACTACACTGGATTACACCACTACGCTTCTGCACTGGACTACACTGGATTACACCACAACGCTTCTGCACTGGACTACACTGGATTACACCGTAAGACTCATTTGCTCTGTCAAAAATTTGCTGCTAAAAAAAATGATCTTCCCCACTGTGACTGTTTCTCTGCTGAGCTGGGTGACTCATTCGCCTGGTATTTCAGCTTTGTTGGTCGCTAGCTTGTGGTTTTACATTTTCTCCGTTGCTTCTGATCTATGGTGACACCCAACATCACGTCAACTTCACCATCATCTTCCTGCACCACAACTGATTCCCATTACCACAGCAATAACCTCCACCCTTCAATTCTCAACCCTTCAAATAGCTTCTGGACATCACTCGCATGCTATTCCTTTCTCCGAGCTTGGACAACAGTTCGGCGATGCTCCACGCTGACTCCATCCTACCTATGGCAACTTTCTCCCTCCACGGGACCTCTGACTTTAACTCTGGATTCCCTACTATTATCACCACCTTATTCCCTGCTATTACCAGGAAATATGCATCCCTATAATTACTACATAACCAGGTCTATGTAACTTGAGTTTTTCCCTGTATCCTTCCGTGTGCACATTTTGGCTGCCACTCTGGAACCGAGCCGTTCACTTCTATTTCCACCTTTTTCTCCCCCCTTTTCCTTTTCTCTCTATCCCTCCCTGACCAGTCTCTCCTGTCATCATGCCACCCTTCATCTCTTCTCTCTCAGATACTCTGCCCTCCCAAATCCCTACCCCAATCCTTCATTACTCTTCGACCTTCCTACTCTCCTGCCACCGACCAAGGCTTGACTCCCTCTTAGATAAACCTACAGCTTCCCTCTGTGCCTATCTTGGCATCCTCCGAAGGGCCCACCGTGGCACTCATCGCTGTCTCCTCACTGTCCCATCCTACTCTCTCACCGACCTTCCCATCCAGCGTGCCTGCTGGGGGCTAAACTTGCCAATCTTCTCCCCGCCTAACTCACCCCTCCAAGCGCTGACCCTGTGGACTCTGGCAGTGGGGCAGCCATCACCGACCCTCTCCGCATCTCCCTGCAGAATGTCCATTCACTTGCGAACAAGGCCCTTGCCATCCATGAGCTTATCATGGATGATTGCATCGACATCATGGCTCTGACAGAAACTTGGCTGAGGGGTGATGACACCTTACCCTAAATGAAGCCTCCCCTACTGGCTATACCTTCCACCACTTACCCCGCTCAGACTGTTGTGGTGGCGGTGTGGCTCTCATCACCAAATCACACCTGGGTCTGTCCCCCTACTCCTCCAACACTTTCTCCTCCTTTGAGCATCTCACCTTGTTCCACCTTCTCACCTCTCATTTAAAATTGTCGTTCTCTACCGCCCACCCAAGTATCATAAAAATGTTATTACCGAGATATCCTCACTGCTTTCCTCCCTCAGCCTCAGAAGAGTGACTTCTCATCCTCGGGGATTTCAACCTCCATCTCAATTCATCATGCTCTCTCTCTTCTGAGTTCACTAGCCTCCTATCCTCCCTTAATCTCTCCCCCCATCTGAACTCCCCAACCCATAATCACGGCCACCCCATTGACCTTGGCATCTCTCGTGGCCTTGCTACTCCCACTTTGTCAATTGAAGATAAGGCCATCTCTGACCACTTCCTTGTATCGCTTTCCACCCACATCACCCTTCCCCCACCCAACCCTACTTCCTTCTGTGTCCGCCCCCGGAATAAACTCTCTCCCAACTCTCTTACATCTGCACTTACAAAATCCCAACTGTCCAGCCTCTGGCCCTCCAGTCACCACAACATTTCTGCAGCTACCGATCTGCTCAACCATATCCTCACCACCACCTTTGATGCCCTGGTCCCTATTAAAACCATTACTCTCTCTCAACCTGGCCGTTCCCCCTGGTATGGCCATAATCTTCACTCCCTGAAGTCCAAGTGATGCAGACTTGAATGGATATGATGGACAACTGGTTTAGCCATTCACCACCAGATCTGGCTGGACCACATAAAGCACTATCGGGTCCTACTCTTGTCTACCAAAACTGCTCACTATTCCATGATCATTCCAGAATGCCAAGATAATCCCCGGCTTCTATTCTCTACTGTTAATCGTCTTCTTAAACCCCTCTCCCTTGTCTCCTCCACACTCATCTCCAACATCAAGTGCGAGGAGCTCATGGACTTCTTTGTCTCTAAGATTGAGACCATCCGATCAGGTGCCTCTGCCACTTCCCTTCCTTCACCTAGCCCATCGGGCCAAACTTCCTGGAAGGTTCAACCCTGCCCTAGCCCTGAACGCGCATATTTCTCCAGTTTCTCTCTGCTCTCCCCTCTTGATCTCTCCATGCTCATCCTGTCCATGAGACCCACTTCCTGCTCCCTCAAACCTATTCCCATTTAACTGCTGACCACCCAACTTCCTATTCTGGCTCCCATGTTAGCTGACACTGTTAACGGTTCTCTCTTCTCAGGTACTGTCCCCCTCTCCCTCAAATCTGCTGTCATCACCCCTCTCAAAAAAACAACCCTTGACCCCTCCGTCCTTGCAAACTACCGCCCCATCTCCAACCTTCCTTTCCTCTCCAAAGTCCTTGAACGTTTTGTTGCCTCCCAAATCTGTGCCCATCTTTCCCGGAACTCCATGTTTGAATCCCTCCAATCAGGTTTCCGCCCCTGCCACAGTTCCGAAATGGCTCTCATCAAAGTCACAAATGGCATCCTTTGTGACTGTGACAAAGGTAAACTATCCCTCCTCGTCCTTCTTGACTTGTCTGCAGCCTTTGACACGGTTAACCACTCCATCCTTCTCCAACGTCTCTCCACCGTCGTCCAGCTGGGTAGGACTGCACTCGCCTGGTTCCATTCTTATCTATCTAATCGTAACCAAAGAATCACCTGCAACGGCTTTTCTTCCCACTCCTGCATTGTTACCTCTGGGGTCCCCCAAGGATCTATCCCTGGCCACCTCCTAATTCTTCACTACATGCTGCCCCTTGGTGACATCATCCAAAAACACAGCGTCAGTTTCCACATGTATGCTAACGACATGCAGCTCTACCTCACCACCACTTCTCTCGACCCCTCCATGGTCTCTAAATTGTCCGACTGCTTGTCCAACATCCAGTACTGGAGGAGCAGAAATTTTCTCCAATTAAATATTTGGAAGACAGAAGCCATTGTCTTCGGGCCCCGCCAGAAACTCCATTCAATAGCCACCGAGTCCATTCCTCTCCCTAACATCTGTCTGAGGCTGAACCACACTGTTAGCAACCTTGGTGTCATATTTGACCCTGAAATGAGCTTCCGACCACATATCCGCAGCATAACAAAGACCGCCTACTTCCAGCTCCGTAACATCGCCCGTCTCCACCCTTGCCTCAGCTGCTGAAACCCTCATCCATGCCTTTGTTACCTCTAGACTTGACTATTCTAATGCACTCCTGGTTGGCCTCCCACATTCTACCCTACATAAACTTGAGCTCATCCAAAACACGGCTGCCCATGTCCTAACTTGCACCAAGTCCCGTTCACCCATCACCCCTATGCTCGCTGACCTACATTGGCTCCTGGTTAAGCAACGCCTTGATTTCAAAATTCTCATTATTTTTTCAAATCCCTCTATGACCTCGCCACTCCCTATCTCTGTAATCTCCTTCCACCCCACAACCCTCTGAGATATCTGCGCTCCTCAAATTCTGACCTCTTGAGCATCCCTGATTATAATCACTCAACCATCGGTGGCCATGCCTTCTGTTGCCTAGATCCTAAGCTCTGGAACTGCCTGCCTAAACCTATCCACCTCGCTACCTCTCTTTCCTCCTTTAAGACGCTCCTTAAAACCTACCTCTTTGACCAAACTTTTGGTCATCTGCCCTAATTTCTTATGTGGCTCAGTGTCAATTTTTTGTTTTATAACACTCCTGTGAAGCGCCTTGGGACGTTTTACTCCATTAAAGGTGCAAAATAAATACAAGCTGTTGCTGTTGTTGTTGTTATTGGACTTGAAGGGGCAGCTCCCTTTGAACACCTCTTTTTGTGACTAGCCATGTTAGCTCTCACAGTGGTTAGGGGTTAACATTGTTTCCAAAGGCTCCATGTAGATAGGTCAGTTTTCCTGTCATGCTGGTGATGAGACCGAGGGGGCATGAGCGGTAAGGGGGTGAGACACACCTCTATCATTGCTACAGGATGTGCATGGGGAACAGTGCCTCCGCATTTCTTGGCTGCCCTTGTGAGGTCATTAAACCTGTGTGGCAGTTTGTGAGGTGATGAAGATTGCATTCACGGCCTCTGCTACCTCTCTCCATTAAGTCTGGACCATCCTTTTAAAGGACTTCCTGCTCTTAATCCCTAGGAGTCCTTCTTTTCTGGATCTTATTTCTGCTAGAAGGACATGCACTGAAGCGTCAGTAAAGCTATGCGCCCTTCCTGTTGCTACCCACCCTCTCTCCACCAGCTGCTCCTTCCTCACTGATTGCTGCACTCTTCTGCCAAAGGAAAAACATGTGCCCCTTTAATCAGCAGCAGCGGTTAAACCACTGCAATTTCCCTCCCTCCCAGCAGCAGTAAACCAATAGGCAGCGGTTTTATCGCTATGAACCTGCCCTGCATAACTAATGAGGGCCAGTACAGCAAACTTGAGCAGGCTCGTGATGGACTCATGGGCAGGCAGATAGGCTGCCCTGCTGCTAACCAGCCAATGGAAGGAGAATCCAGCCAACTGTTTTACCAACGTCATGCGAATATGCTCACTTTCTCCAAGTTAACCGGAAAAGTGTTTCAAAAGGAACACTTACAATTAGTGATTGTGATAGCGAGTTTCCTGTTGCCTTTACGATGTCACTATCACATAGGGGTAAGTTTTACAGTTTAGCACTCCCAGTGCAGAGCTTCATGTGAGAGGAGCAAATATTAGGACTACCGCCTGCTCAATCTTCTGTCCGCTAAGATGGATGGATGGAAAATCATGTGGGCTGTAAGTCAGGCACATTGATCTCGATGTGCTCCTGTTGTGCGATGCTGAGGAGGTCTACATCATAATACTAGAACCCTGTGGGAATCTTCTGCCATTCCCTTGACATCATTATTGTGAAGAACCATCTCAGCCATGTCAGCTGTGACTCAGTGGTAGCACTCTCACTTCTGAGTCAGAGGTTTGCGAGTCCCACTCCAGAGACTCGAACATGTAATCTAGACCAATACTCCAATGCAGTACTGAGGGAGTGCTGCACTGTTGGAGGTGCCGTCTTATGGATGAGACATTAAACTGAGGTCCCGTCTGTCCTCTCAGGTGGACATAAAAGATCCCATGGCATTATTAAGAAGAACTAACAGGGGAGTTCTCCCCAACATCACTAAAACAGATTATCTGGTCATTATCACCTTGCTGTTTGTGGGACCTTGCTGTGTGCAAATTGGCTGACGCATTGCCTACTTGACAGCAGAGACTACATTTCAAAAGTACTTTATTGGTTGAAAGAGCTTTGAGGTTGTGAAAGAGGCTATATAAATGCAAATGTGAGAAGTCGCACAACACCAGGTTATAGTCCAACAGCTTTATTTGAAATCACAAGCTTTCGGAGCGCTGCTCCTTCGTCAGGTGATGAAGGAGCAGCGCTCCAAAAGCTTGTGATTTCAAATAAAGCTGTTGGACTATAACCTGGTGTTGTGCGACTTCTCACATTTGTCCACCCCAGTCCAACACCGGCATCTCCACATCATATAAATGCAAGTCCTCCTTGGAGCTACCTGAGTTTCACTTTGCCTTGTGTCCTGCACTTCTTGAACTCTGAGCAGCAAAAGCATGACTTCCTGTGTGAAGAATCATTGGTGTTCCAGACATAGAGCTTTGTGGGCTGGGAGCCCATATCGGCAATTTGGCCAAGTGTCCTCATCATTTTCTGTTAACTTTTGAAAATGAGAGGAAAAGGAATGTAACCATATATTCAAGGGATCGCTTATTTGTGGAACTACAGCATGTTACATGCACAGACTTTTTTATGGAGCTGAGGTATGTGAGCGGAACAATTTTACTTATTTAGCTATCTGTGTTGAGTGAGGAAAACAATATACTCAATTGAAAATCTGCTCTGTGTCTAGTGTATGTTTGTCACTCATGCAAAATGTTCGTCGCACACGCACACTGTTCAACAACAACAACAACAACTTGTATTTATATAGTGCCTTTAACATAATAAAATGTCCCGAGGCGCTTCACAGGAGTATTATAAGACAAAAATTTGACAACAAGCCACATAAGGAGAAATTAGGGCAGATGACCAAAAGCTTGGTCAAAGAGGTAGGTTTTAAGGAGCGTCTTAAAGGAGGAAAGAAAGGTAGAGAGGCAGAGAGGTTTAGGCAGGGAATTCCAGAGCTTAGGGCCTAGGCAACAGAAGGTACGAATAGTTGAGCAATTATAATCAGGGATGCTCAAGAGGGCAGAATTAGAGGAGCGCAGATATCTCGGAGGGTTGTGGGGCTGGAGGAGATTACAGAGACAGGGAGGGGTGAGGGCCATGGGGGATTTGAAAATAAGGATGAGAATTTTGAAATCGAGGCGTTGCTTAACCGGGAGCCAATGTTGGTCAGCAAGCACTGGGGTGATGGGTGAACGGGACTTGGTGCGGGTTAGGACACGGGCAGCCGAGTTTTGAATGACCTCAAGTTTATGTAGGGTAGAATGTGGGAGGCCAGCCAGGAGTGCGTTGGAATCGTCATCACACAAAAAAATCGTGGCTGGTTCTTGAGAAATGTGAGCCGATCAAAATCACTTACTTCAATGTCTGGTGGCAAATCTCTCACAAGCTTCTTTCTAAATCCTTTTGATGCCTTTTACCCCCGGCCCCCCCTCCAGTCTCTCCGTCTTGGAACAGCATAGCCTCTGCTCCGCCGTGAGCTAATCCACAGGAGGTCCACTAGTAAGGTTCCATTTGCTGACTTGTGCATTTCTTTCTTACAGCAGCTTGGTATCAATTAAAACCCTCCAGTAGGCTGGGCATCTTGGGATAGACATTCACATTACTATGGTGATCTCTTATAAAACCGGGGTAGCTTGCGGTGGCTGTATGAGGAAAATCAGCTGACAATTGTAGAATACCTCAAAGAATCAGTAGCCGCTGATGTAAAAAGACATAATCAAGATGACAGTGAAGTGAAATTAAACTCCTAAGTCCCCTGGTTCCCTTACAGTGAGTGCAATTATAATCGTGGGCTGGTTAACAATAGTGATGCTCAAAAGGAACCTGGACAAAATAATATGGTTGGAAATCTAGACTGTGATAAATGTCAGTGAAGCTATTCAGTCCTTGACTAGGCAGAGACAGAAATACTAACCCCCACTCCACCCCCACCTTACCCAACGGACTACAATAATTGCACTGTGAATCCTTTACTCTGAACTTGTTTGAAGGCAAGTGTGATAATATCCCTGCCACACGTTCCAGTAATGATATCTGCCCCGCTGTATGAATTCAATGGTAAAGCCTCCTCTGATCAAAGTGTTAATTGTGAGATGAAAGATTTTTTTGGGTGGAATCTTTAATGGGAAGCCAGTGTCGAAAGAAGCATGAGTTGGAGCTAGCAATACTACATTGTGGCTCCAATTATCTCTGACTCGCAGTCCCTACAAATTATTGTACATTAAGAAAAGTTATTTTACTCGATATGTTTACCTACTCTATTAAGATCACATATTATTAAAATATTAAAAATCTTTTGTCAGTGTGCACTTCCAATATAAATTCCTATGTCCACACTTATAATGGAAACTGCCTATGTAAACTTCCATGCTGTAATTACACCCTCCTGCCAGTAGTGGCACTGTAATGTCTCCATTGCACCTCCCGTCTCCTCAACCTGTACTGCAGAGAAACTCCTTTGCTCCAAACAACCCAACTTCTGTTTTTCAAATTGCTATGAGTTTTGCAATTTAATTAAAAATAATAATATAAAATTAAAGTATATAAGAATAAGAATAAAATGTATGACTTTAAAATGAGGGCTGAATTATGTCAACACGCCCTTGTTGAATTATCCCTTGCCCTCGAACACAGCATCAGCATCATTCACCAAAAGATAACACTGTGGGAGATTGACTACATAACAACAAGTGACCACACTTCAAAAGCACTTCATTGAGTCTAAAGCACTCCAAGGTAATTTCTTTGACTAGTTATTATCGGAGGAAATTTAAAAAAAAAACTGTTTTTGGGATGCGGGCAATAATGCCAAGGCTGCATTTATCACTTATGGTGAGTTGTCCTGGGAATTAAGAGTGAATCCCATATTGTACGACTCAAGACTTATGTAGGGATGGTAGGTTTCCTATGCTGAACAATATTTGTGAACCAGTTAGATAGCTTTCAAATTACCAGATTCATTTAATTCAAAATTTACCATAATGAGATTTGAACTCGGAACCATCTGGAGTGCTAGTCTAGTACCATAACCATAAGGCTACCACACCTCTCAAACCTCACAAGGGCAGCAGGTGCATGGGAACATCATCACCTGCAAAGTAATTAAATATATATTCTAACAAAGCACTGGAATTTATTTCTAGGGATATAGAATTCAAACTTGTATACGACTATGGTCAGGCTGCACTTAGAGTACTGTGTACAGTTATGGTCTCCATACTATAAAGAGGACATAGAAGCACTGGAGAAAGTGCAAAAAAGATTGGCAAGGATGGTACCAGAAATGAGATTACAGCTATCAGCAATAACAACAACAACAACTTGTATTTATATAGCACCTTTAACGTAGTAAAACGTCCCAAGGCGCTTCACAGGAGTATTAAAAGACAAAAAATTTGACACCGAACCACATAAGGAGAAATTAGGGCAGGTGACCAAAAGCTTGGTCAAAGAGGTAGGTTTTAAGGAGCGTCTTAAAGGTGGAAAGAGAGGTAGCGAGGCGGAGAGGTTTAGGCAGGGAATTCCAGAGCTTAGGGCCTAGGCAACAGAAGGCACGGCCACCAATGGTTGAGCGATTATAATCAGGGATGCTCAAGAGGGCAGAATTAGAGGAGCGCAGATATCTCGGGGGGTTGTGGGGCTGAAGGGGATTACAGAGATAAGGAGGGGGGAGGTCATGGAGGGATTTGAAAACAAGGTTGAGAATTTTGAAATCAAGGCGTTGCTTAAACAGGAACCAATATAGGTCAGTGAGCATAGGGGTGATGAGTGAACGGGACTTGGTGCGAGTTAGGACACGGGCAGCCGAGTTTTGGATGACCTCAAGTTTACGTAGGGTAGAATGTGGGAGACCAGCTAGGAGTGCGTTGGAATAGGCAAGTCTAGAGGTAACAAAGGCATGGATGAGGGAAAGATTGAACAAGTTGGGGCTTTTTCTTTAGAAAAGGAAGACTTAGAGGTGACCTGATAGAGCTCTTTAAAATTATGAATGGGTTGGACTGGGTAGATGTGGAGAGAACGTTTCCACTTTGTGGGAGAATCCAAAACTAGGGGCTATAATTACAAGATAATTAGTGATAAATCCAATAGGGAAATGAGAAATGTCTTTACTCTGAGAGTGGTTAGAATGTGGAACTCGCTACCAACAGCTACTAAGCTGCGTGCCCCCGGGACCTTCTTTTCAAATGTGAAATTTCACACATGCGCACAACTTTGAATAGGCCATGCAGCCCTTTAAAGGGAGCATGCACCCAAAAAAAACATTAGGGGGAACATTGCTTGCTACATGAAGTGGTTGAGGCAAATAGCTTAAATTCTTTAAAAAGGAAACTAGACGAGTACATGAGAGAAAGGGGAAAAGAACAATATGCTGAAAGGCTGAGATGAGGAAGATGGAAAGGGAGGAGACTCATGCGGAGTATAAACACCAGCACAGACTAGTTGGACTGAATGACCAGTTTCTGTGCTGTATATTCTATGTAATTCTATGTAATTCCTCTCAAAGTCACACAAAATCCTGACTTGGAAGTATATCGCCGTTCCTTCATCATCACAGGTCAAAATCCTGGAACTCCCTTTCTAACAGCACTGTGGGAGTACCTTCACCACACGGACTGCAGCGGTTCAAGAGAAGGCTCACCACCTTCTCAAGGGCAATTAGGGATGGGTAATAAATGCTGGTCTTGCCAGTGACCCCCACATCCCGAGAATGGATAATAAAAATAAAAAAATTCTACCTTGGAAGACATACATATTATGTTCGCTCTCCAAAAGCAGTGGATGCTGGGTCAATTCAACATTTCAAGACTGACATTGATGGATTTTTGATGGGTAAGGATATTAAGGGATATGGAATAAAATCAGGTAAATGGAGTTGAGGTACAGATCAGATATTATCTAATTGAATGGGAGAGTAGTTTGGAGGGGTTGAATGGCCTCCTCATGTTCCTATGGCCACGATTTTGCTAACCTCGGTGGGTCCGTGGTGGGCAACGTCGGTGGCAGGTCCCGACCCCGCTGCTGGCTCCAGCCCGCTATCTGAAATTAACTTACCTTGATGGGGCTTGTTAAGCCCATCAAGCGCATTTCTCGGCTAATTAGAGGAATCGGGTCTGGTGACGTCATTTGATGATGCGTCATCAGCTGGTTTCCTTAAAGATACCATGTCCAAATTTGTTTTGACATTTGTGCTGTCAGTGTTCTACAGCATTGAGGTGCTGCAAACACTGACAATCACTGCACAGAGCTGCAGGGCTGCACCCAGGCTCTCCCATGACTCCCTCTATATGCATTATATTACCCGTCCCTAATTGCCCTTGAGAAAGTGCTTATAGAGGGAGTCACAGCACGCAGGGAGGTCCTCTTCCCTTCCCATGGGCGGAAGAGACCTCCCCAGGAGATCAACACAGCCTGGTTGCACATTGCAGAGGGGGGCACAAGCAGGGATGTGGTCAGGAGGACCTGGGTGCAGTGTCGCAAATGTTTCAATGATCTCAGTAGATCACAAAACGTTAGTACAAAGCCACACTCAACCACACCCAGCTGTGCCTCTCATCGCATCCCCATCACTCTGCCTTCCCTACCCTACTCCTGCACATCCTTACTCACACCAACTTACCTCAGACCTCCACCCATCCATCTCTCTCTATCTATATTATCACATCCCCATCTCACTAGCCACCCCTCACACTCACCCTCATCCGAATGCAATCATACCAACTAACAACACACAAGGGTAGGCACTTGGGTGTTTTATGGTATGTTTATGTAAAGTTTCTGTTAATATGGTGTGAAACATTGAAACCTTTATTTTCAACACTTTGCGTTCTTGGACAGACTTGTGTGCACCTTTGGAAGTGACTTAGTGAGTTGCAGTGAATGGTGAGACATAACGGTACCCCCTGCAAAGGTGATGAGTGTGAAAGGAATGGCTTGGGCATTGTAGGGATGTGTTATGGTGTTGGTGTGGGGTGGTGCCAACCTGGCACATCATGTGGTAGCCAGGGTATACAGCATCAAGTGAAGTAAATCTGGCCATGCTGAGGCCATCCTTGGTCGGGTGCTGATGCCCTGTGTCCTGTGCAGCATCTATTGATTGCGGAGAAGGTTGGTGTTGTTGGTTCTGCTGGTGTTCCTGGTGCTGCTGGTGTTGGGGCTGATTGTGGTGGGATTCTGAGGACCAAGGTGAGAGAGTATAAAGGGCACCTATGCTGATGGAATAGATGGCAGGTGAAGTAGAGATGACAGAAACGATCTGTCAATGGTGGGAGAGGTAATGAGGTCAGACTGGATGGAGACTTGTGTAAAGACTTGTAGCATGATGAATCTGTTGTGGAAATGCAGTGAGGAAGAGCTTGTGACTGAGGGAAGATATCTCTTTAAGGTGGGAGCTTTGACTCTACATTTGAAGTTTTCAACTCATCAGCTGATACAATGGCTCTGACCTCCCGCCTCAGCTTCACAGATGTGGTCTAGCCGTGAAACCCGTAGGCGAGCTGTCAAATTCAAAAGGTCAGTTTAAAACTATTGTTAAGTGGCTGTAAACAATCATTTAAATTGGCTCCCCGCCACTGCGTTTTGGTAAAGGCGTGCGGTGGTGGGTACACAGCAGGGTGCCGACCCACTGGGGAAAAAAACACTTCCCACCCGACCCACCACCGATTGCGCCTGCTGATCCCCCGGAAAATCTCGGCCTATGTTTCTAAGAATGAAGTTTAAGCATGACAGCTGCACACTTCCTGAAGTATAAATGCTATTACTATACTGTTTAGCAAGGCTGCGATTTTGGAGTTAGTTGGGAGTCTGAGAGAGGTGTGGAGCACTAGAGTCCCAATTCTCCGGCCTGTGCTTCTGTCTAGCGAGCCTTTGCTCAGGAAGTACAGCCATGCTGGATTCTGCCCTGATATCATTACAATGACTGAGAATTTTATTTGAGTACTCAGAGGTATAGAAATAGAAGGATAGAGCAGATGAATGCATGGCTGGAGAGATGGTAAAGGAGGGAGGCCTTCAGATTCCTGGGACATTGGGACTGGTTCTGGGGGGAGGTGGGACCTGTACAGGCCGGACGGGTAGGCACCTCAACAGAGCCGGGACCAATATCCTTGCGGGGGGTTTGCTAGTGTTGTTGGAGAGGGTTTAAACTAATTTGGCACCAGGATGTAGCATTAGAAAGGAGAAACAAGGTGCACAAAGGACTGTGAGAGACAGATAGCACTAGAATAAGAAATAGTACGGTATTAGGTGGGGTCAGACTAAGAGAGAATACAATGTAAGGGTTTCGAGCCTGTGTCCCAGACGGTGCTGGTGTGAGGTTAGGCCTTCATTGCCTAATACTATTGCTTGCTCTGGTCTCCGGCCAGCCTTATTGCAATAAGCACCTGTGAGTGGTTCGACCCACTCACCCTTACGGTTCTAACACTGGACTTAGGTGCAGAAGCAGTAATGCAGAGAAAACTCAGATAGACCCGGTTGAATAGTACGAAATGGAAATCTTTATTGCATAGCGTCCAGAATCATGAAGTACATGTCATAGGCGCAAATTAACGAGAGTACAAGTATACATACATTCATAAAGCTTGGTCTATGGTAATGAAGAACGCACGGCACATCGTAAAAAGGGGAACACATTATACTTTAACCTTAATAAAACCACCCTCCCTTAACAATACCTACACTACGTCTAGATTTGTAGGATCGGGAAACATGCTCACCACTCGTGTTACTTCGGAGAATTTTAACGTGAGGCACTCAGCTCGTTTCGCTGCAGCGCCTGACTGTCACGTGTTTGGAAGGGTCTCTGTACCCCACTTGTTTATTTTTGCTGCTGCGACAAGCAGGCCCGACTCTCTGTTGTCATGAAGAACTCGACAGAACTCGGACACAGTTGTAGAACTCAAAGAAAAGTCTTCCTGTTCCCGACACCGGTTGTCGGTAGATTTCAATGAAGAGTCTTTCTTGTATTTTCGGGCACGGTCGGGGTTTACTGACCGTGGCGGCATGTGGATTCTTCTTCTTTTCTTGTCATTTCGTCTTGTCTTTTCGGGCCTTCGGGTCCAGACACCGTTTACCGACTCTCGGGATGGTGCACCCGGTCACTTGCCCTCGTCGGGGCGGCTCGTTCCGTTTGAGCTCCACCCAACATTCGAATAACCGTCCAGTGCGGCTAAAAGTCCAGAGTCAACAGAGTCCAGCCCTACAGAAGAGCTTCAGCCAGCGGTCGAGCAGTCAGATAAGAGACCGAATCCAGCGCATAAGAGTCCAGCCCGAGTCAAGAGAATAAGAGTCGAATCAAGAGACCGATGGACATTTGTTCATTATAGTTATAGTGCCGTGTTCCCTTATCTCCTGCTCAAATCTTAATGTTTGTCCTTTGTGTAATATTGGCGCTCAAAACTCCCAGCATGGGGCGATTCTTGTCTTTAACGGGTTTCGGTAGCACCTGAAATTTGCCAACTACCCGTTAATGTTTTCCCCATTGTTGACCCAGCCAGGATCGTATGAATCGTCTCCCTGACTGCTTTTGGGGGCCCCCGAATACTTGCTTAATCACCCGTCAATGTCTCTCTCATTGTAGAGCCGTGGGGGTATTTGTGTTTTGATGTGTCTGGATGGGCCTTCGATTGCCCAGTACAATGGTCCTTACTTGTGCATGGAAAACGATTCCAGCACTTATATCTTTGCTATTGTCACAAATGCAAACGGGTTGCATCCTGTCTTTATCAGTGTTTATCGAGTATGATCCAATTTTATATCGAATGTTTATTCGACGCCATCTTGTCTGCCCACTGTATTTCTGGAAGCTTCTGCCACGATGCGCGGCAGCCATTTTACAGGCTTCTGTGTCCTTTATAATCATGACAGCATTTCGTTTAATAAAACTGATCAAACGAATCTGCTTCTCTCTGTGTTATTTTGAATCGCGATAATTGCGAAACTTTACAGTCCCTCCTGTTGATGCGAATAACTCCGCTTATCGTATCAATTAAAAATGGTGGTGAGCAAAATTATCCCGATTCTCCACATCCAAACACTCACAGTACTTAAACTATCTATGGCCTCCATGCAGTCCTCATTTCCCAGGGAAATTACATTGTCTAAACTTAGGCAAAACGTAGGCAGTATTGCCTTTAAACTTACACTGCGTATATGCCTTCCAGGTGCAAAAGGCCGATGCCTCTCGCACCACCTGTATATGCATGTGTTATTATACAAGGAAAAATAATCAAAACAACCATTTTAAAAATACAAAGTTCCAAACTTAGCTATACATACTCATAACTAATAACAATTACAAAAACACACACGGTAAAATGGAGCGGCGTCATCCTGGCCGTTTACGCGGTACTTTCTTCGTTCACGCGCACGTAACGTTCTCTCCACTCCCCTGTGTTCTCCTGCTTGGTGAGGCGTTTGCCTCTCTTGCAGTGTACGACCAATAGGTACACTACAATTATAACTTGGCACACAACCAAAATGTGGGAGGCTATCCTGATCCATGACGGAACTTCAATATTAGTGAACAGATCCCACCACGGTGGGACTGCTATGTCTAAAATTTCTGTCCCTATCTCTACAGTTTTCTGTTCCAGGGTGTAAAAATGTTTTTGTGATACCATGATGGCTTTTAAAATCTTGGTGAGGTGTTCAGGGAGAGGGGGAATGATGTACCCGAAATGCGCGACGAATCGCTGCAAGTCTGTGAAATTCTCTTTTACTGTGAGGTGAACAGTGGATGGTTCAGGGATCGGGACAATTCGCTGTTGTGCCACTTGAACTTCAGCCCTGGGTTTAAAACAGAAACTGCTGTCACTCACTGGACACCGGCTGTGGTGTCCATGCTGCTAGTGTTGCGCTGCAGTGGTAACGCAATACGTTCCACCCCCTATGTATGCCACCTGCGGAGGCACATGATCTTGCGTCATTGCTTCCATGGTGCAATTCATGGGCTTCGCGCCAGCCGTTCTGAACCCGCATTGTGGTGTTAAAAAGGCATTCAAGTGCTGGGGACACAGGATGATGTGTGCTCCCCGGCCACGACAACCCAATAGGTCGGTACCTGTCATCGTTTGCTCCCAGCGGATGATGTAAGGTGGGACCGCTGCGTAGCGAATGTGGGCTCCCCCCTGATCTGGGTCTGCAGCTCCACATTGTCTAGAGCGTTGACCACAGACGTTCCCGTATTAAAAGCAGTGAACACATCGTTCACAGCACCCCTTCTTTGTCTCCCCACCTGACCCAAAACTTCGTGTGGTGCGGTGTACAAGCTTGTTTTGTCAATCTCCGCAAAATCAAACTCATAGAATTGTCTGAACATGTTTGTCAACAGGACCTGGTACAATTGTTCCATTTCTTTGGGACACCACTCTGGTAACCGCACCTCGGTGAGATTTAGAATCACCGAGGCCACCGCGTAATGTACCTCTTGATATAGTATCTGATCTGTTGGCACCAGTACCAGACCATTCCCGGGCCCCTTTGTGGTTTTAGGGCACCCTTCCTCCTGAGCCAAAACCACCGGAATCGTGGGCGGAGCCTTGCGTGGGCGCGTGATGAGTTCAGTGGTGTTTACCGGGATCGGGGAGAATGGAGCTCCGCACCCCTTTGTGCTGACATCCCACCTCATCCCTTTCCCGTTATCCTGCCACTGGTGTACGAAAAATATGGATATACCCTTGGGGCAAACGTACTTCGATCCCCACATACAAACATATATTCCCTCATCCGGTTCCCACCATTTGTCCCAACAGACTTTCAATTGTCCGTTAGTCCCCGTAATTGTCCGATGGGTATTGTTACCCAATCGCTCCCACTCGACCGAGGAATTTCTCATAGTCTTGCTTAATTTCCGTAACCACCACCATCGGCTCAATGGGACCTTCCCATTGCACGTCAAACAAATCCTTTTGCCGACGGTGACGCTGATTCTGGGTGCAATGATCCTCACTCTGGGGCACAGTAAAGAAGTCTCTTTGTAGGCAAATCCGGATGTGCTGGAGTATTCCGTCGAATTCGTTCCCAGCCATCCCGGCCACCTTCCCTTGTGGAAATAAGTGGCGGTTTCCTCAGACTTTCGCTCCCCGGTCCCATCTGTCGCGATGGGGGCCGTGTCCCCGGAGCAACCAAGCACAACGACATCCTTGGTGAGGCCCCTATAGGCCAATCCATATCCGATCGTTGCGAGCACTATCAGAATCCTTTCCATCTTTCCTGGTTCCTGTGATCAGATAAAATGATGTAGCCAGCCTCCCAAGAGTCTCTGGCTTTTGTGAAGGGTGAGCGGGTCCCTTGACCTCGTCTCACGTAAAAAGACATGTATGCTGGATAGACTTTAACTATTCCTACCACTAACTCCCATCATTTTACCATTTACTATAAAATTAAACTACAATCTTTCCAAACTTAACAAAACTGTAAACTTAAACTTATCCTAAACTTAACTGTACAGCGCCGCCCGTTCCCAGGGCGGCCTACCTAAATTCTGCGAAGGCTGCCACGAGCTTTTCCCAGTGGCGGGGGGGGCACTGACCCCTTCCTTTGATCTGCCGCAGCCTGTCGCCGCTGCGCTGGGACTGGGATCTCCCTGGGCTGCCTTGACCTTGAACTTACGCCTGGGGGTGTACGGGGGATTTGACCACGACTTCCTGGGCTGGGGTGTCCGACTTGACCTACGGAGGGCTACTTTGGGCAAGATTTCCAGGGCCGACGGACCAGGAACCAAGACTTCCACCGTCACGGCCTGTGGTCCCACCACAGCCGCTGGCTCCGTCTCCCCTGGCTCCGCCTCCCTGAACTCGGGATTTGCAGTTTCTGGCTCCACCCTACTTGGCCCAGTATGTGGACCTCCACTCGCAATCCCTATCTCCGCTATGGGCAAGACTTCCAGGGCCGACGGACCGGGTACCGAGACTTCCACCATCACGGCCTGTGGTCCCACCACAGCCGCTGGCTCCGTCTCCCCTAGCTCCGCCCCCCTGGGCTCGGGATCTGCAGTTTCTGACTCCACCCTGTGTGGAACTCCACTCGCAGTCCCTATCTCCCCTAAGCTTGAGTCGAGGGCGAAACCTTCGTCCTCCGACCCCAGCACCTCTCCGACCGGGTCACTACCTTGATCGAGCTCCTCGAGCTCTTCCTCATCTGAATCCCAACACCAAGAAAAGATCCTACACTTTTCTAGAATGTCCTCTCCACTCAAGCAGGCTGCTTTACCGGTCTGTGCGCCCTGCGGTCCTACCCGGGGCTGCGAGTCCCCACTCGCAGTTTTGGCCCCTGTGATTGGCCCCTGTGCACCCGGTTTATACAGCTTGCACTGGTTAATGTGGAACCATTTCGTGCGCCGGGGTACCTTTACGGCGTACACCATGGGACTCGCCTTATCTACAATACTGTAGGGTCCCATATACAGTGGTTCCAAACTCCCTACTCTGGCATAGATCCTAACCATGACCTGATCTCCGACTTCCCACTCCTGCTTCTTACGGGGTTCCAGCAACAGGCGATTGCCCTGATGCTGTCTTCCCATGTTCCCAGCCGCCTGCTCGTAAACCTGCTTCAGGCGCTCCAAGAGGGTCTGGACAAACTTGTCCCTTTTCACCTCTTGGAGCTGGCCCTCAGTGAGCACCGGGGCTAGTACATGGGTGGGGGTTCGCATGATCCTCCCAGTCATCACCTCGTACGGGGAATACCCCGTACTCTTCGACTGGCTGGCCCGGATTCCCATGAGGACTAGAGGCAGAACCTCCGCCCATTTTTGGGGTGAGTTCATAGTCTCTTTCCTCAGCTTCTCCTTGAGGGTCCGGTTCATGCGTTCAACAATCCCTGATGACTGGGGATTGTGCGCTACGTGTCACTTCCCTTCAATGCCCAAAAGCATGAGGGTGTTCTGCATCACCTGGCCAGTGAAATGACTCCCTTGGTCTGACTCCACGAAACGGGGGAGTCCCCACCGCGAGAACACTTCCCGGACCAAGATCTTGGCAGTACCCAGCGCCGTAGCTGTTCTACAGGGGAAGGCTTCTACCCACTTGGAAAACACATCCACCAAGACGAGGCAGTATTTGTAGCCTCCCTGGGTGGTGGGCAGGGGCCCTATGTAATCGATCTGTATCAACTGCCATGGTCCCTCCACCCTCCTGATGTGCCCCATGTGCACTTTCCTTTTCTGGGGGTCTGGGTTGTTTGCAGCGCACACAAGACAGCTTGCACAGAACTCGCGGACCTGCTCCCTGAGTCCCGGCCACCATCCCGCCTGCTCTACCCGTTCCCAGGTAACCTCAGGCCCGGGGTGTCCTGCCCCAGGCCCCTCATGAGCCAACTGGAGGAATTCCCTCCTGTGCTGCTGCGGCACAACCCACTGTTCCTCGCGGAACAGCATGCCTTCTTTAACGGAGAGGGTTGCCGTACTGTACGGGCCCTCTACCTGCTTGCCCTCAGTAATCGTTCTGAGAACTGCTTTTAGGGCGGGATCCTGGTTCTGGACGGTCTTCAGGTCTAGGGGCAGTGCTACCCTGGTGTTCCCGGGATTCCCTTCCCTGCCTTGGATCGCTGCCACGGGTCCGGGCCCATAGGGGTCCCAGAAAATGCCGTTACGGGCACCCTCCCTGGCTAGCGCATCCGCCTGCTAGTTCCCCTCCCCGCGGGGTTCTGTAGAGGAGTGAGCCTTCACCTTATGGATGAAAATCTCCCCTTCCTCCCCTACTGCTGCTAGGATCTTTTCCAGCAAGGGCTTCACCGTTAAAGGTCGCCCGTCCGCGGAGGTGTAACCACGGCGGGACCAAATGGCCAGGTATTCCGTACACGAATTGCACGTAAACATACTGTCTGAACAAATCGTGTATGGGGTTGGGAAGATCTCTGGGTGGGTCACTACATACGCCACTGCAGACAGCTCAGCCTGCTGCGCACTCATCGTGCTGGGGAGTTTAATTGCCAAGGCAAGGTTTGCCGCAGGGTCATAAACTCCACACCCTGTGAGTCGTTCGCCAGCGGACACTGTGCTGGAACCATCAACATAAATCTCGCGACCTGTGGGATGTATCCCGGCCCGCAAACCTATGTTGACCTCCCACACCCCTTCCTCCGAACACCGGTGGGCTGTTCCGGGGTATACCAGGTTGGCCGCGAGCTTGGGCTCGCAAAGACCTTTAACTCTAAGATCCATCTGGGAAAGGAGAAGGGTCCAGCGCGCAATACGAGCGCTGCTTACGGTCCCATCCTTAATCCTCCCATCCAGAAGCATCTTGGTTGGCGTGTGATGGGTGAGGAGAGTGATGGGAGAGAGCTCTGTGAAGATCGCTGATCTTTTCACAGCCCAATGCGTGGCTAACAGATGCCTTTCGCAGTTAGAAAAACTCCTCTCCACATCCGTTAACACCCTGGACGAATAGACAACCGGCCTCAGCTTGCCGTGACGCTCTTGGAGCAGCACAGCGCTCAAGCTGTCTCCGCTGGCAGCTACCTCCAGGAAAAACTCCTTCCCCCCATCTATGGCCCCAAAAGCTGGCGCGGTCTGCAAATCCCTTTTTAACTTCTTGAATGCTGCCTGGCAACCCTCGTCCCAAGACCACTCCACTCCCTTATGGAGGAGTCGGAGCAGCGGAGCTGCTGTGGCCGCATAGTCCTCGATGAAGTCTCTACAGTAACCGGTCAGTCCCAGAAAGGACCTCACACCCGTTATGGTGTTGGGAATCGGTAACTCCTGCACCGACTCCCTCCTAGCCTTATCTATGGCTCTTTCCCCAGCGCGAATGGTCAGACCCAGGAATTTTACTTCTTGCTGACCAATCCGTGCTCTCTTAGGGTTAACTTTAAAACCCTTTCTCGCTAGCAGCTCCAATAACTCGGCTAGCAGTGGTCCATGCTCCTCCCTTGAGTCCGTGAACAGGAGCAAATCATCCACGTACTGCACTATCTGATTGGGCTGACTAAACTCCTTTAAACCTCCTGCCATACACTGATGGAAAATACTGGGGCTGTTGTGGAAACCCTGTGGCAAACAGTTCCATGTGCACTGTTGTCCTTTAAAAGTAAAGGCAAACTTGTACTGTTCCTCTCGCCGCAGCGGGATGGACCAAAAACCGTTCGAGATATCCAGCACCGTGAACGTGGTCGCGGACGCTGGGATACTCCCTATTAGGTCAGCAACTGCTGCTACTGTGGGCGCGCAGGCGGGGATGTTACTGTTAAGGACTCTGTAGTCCACCGTGGCCCTCCACGAATTATCCGGCTTCCTCACTGGCCATAATGGGGAGTTCACGTGTGTGGCTATCGGCCTCAACACGCCCTGCTGCACCAATGAGGACATTGCTGTCTCCATGTCGGGTTCTGCTTCTTTGGGGAAGTTATACTGCTTTTGGGGCCGGGTCATGGGGTCCCCGTCTACGCTGACCTCAAACCCGGTAACCCTCCCACAATCGTGCTTGTGGGTTGCAAACGCGTGCATATTATCTGACACGTACGTTTGCATGTCCGTTGGGACATCCGCGACCATAAGCCCGAGGTCGTAACCTCCGGATGGCTTCATGGTACACAGGGCCCCTTTACCTTCCTTCCCCGGGATTACAACTACCTTGCCTTTCCACCCTTGGCTCCCCAGAGACAGTGATTCCTAAGGTCCACGAGGATCCCGTGTTCCGATAGGAGATCCAATCCGAGGATACCTCTGCCACCCCCCTCTTGCCATTTCATCAGGATGCACTTCCATGTGGTGTGGAGTGCTCCTAAATGAATGGAGAGTGGAATGGAGAACGCGCCAGCCTGCTCTTTTCCCGTGAACCCCGCTAATGTGAATGGGACCTTGGTAGACAGTGGTGAGTCAAAGGGGCTATCCGTATGAATCACGGTGCATGAAGCTCCCGTGTCCAACAAATAACTACCCTTCTGCTTCTCTACCACCATCTCTACCAGGGGTCTTTTCCACGCATCATAGCTGAGCGGACACAGGTAAACGGGCTGCGCGGGCTCTAGTCATTGGGTACCGGTGGACGGGGTCGTGGCATCTGTGGGGCCGGTAGCGACTGCCACCCTCCCTTGCGAAATCATAAGGGACCGCATGGCTCCCAACATTGATTCTATCGCATCAGGATGGATAGGCACACCGGCTCCTTTCTCAGAGACAGGCGCTTGGGTTCGGGCTGCGGGAGCTTTATCCCTGGGGTCCTTCCAGGGGTTCCTACAGTTCTTACGCCAGTGACCTGTCTTCCCGCACCCGTAACAAACACCACTGGTTTGTGGGGCGCGATTTCCCTCCTGATGCCACTCTTTCTGAGCCGGGGCTGCGGGCCGTGCCTCATGCACCTTTCCCTTAAGGGGACGCGCTCCTGTGCTCCTAGTGTTACGATACCCTATCGTGAGTCGATTTGGGACCGACTCCTCTGTTGTGGCGGGGTTAGTGGGATCAAACCACGCTTTGGCCTGCTCCCTGACGGCTGGCAAGCTGTTGGCTACTAAACACCTGAGCCAATGAGCTTTCCCGGCGCCGTTCAGGTAATCGCGCCCTGGCGCACCTGGGCAGCTACGCTGGTATACTGGCCACAGTCTGTCGGCGAAAACCTTCGGGGGTTCTCCCTCCATCTGTACGGTTTGACTCAATCTGACGAACGGACCTTCGTCATCCGCCCCTAACACTTCTAGGACCTCGTCCCGTAATTCCTCATAGGTTTTATTTCCCTTCTTGCTCTCGTCTGAGAGACACTGAAGGATCGAGCTATCTAACGAGAACAGCAACGTTTTGGTCTTTTCCTCATCGTCACAGCCATTAATTGCTGCGGTCTGTTCTACCTCCCTAAAGTGTATGGAAGGGTCGTCTGATTCGGACAGCTTCCGTACATGGCTAATCATTGCTCTCAGCTGGTGTGAGCTGTGGGGCAGTACAAGCTGGTTCAGGACATCCCCCTCTGCCCCATTTGCCCCATCCGGGCCTCTCTTGTGACCTCGGAGCGGACACATCGGTCCCGGGCTCGACTCTACCTCCGGGGATTGTCCTACCTCGGGGACCTCCTTCTCTATTTCCACCACTTCCTCCCTTACC
The DNA here is from genome assembly GCA_030390025.1 of Squalus acanthias. NCBI lineage: Eukaryota > Metazoa > Chordata > Chondrichthyes > Squaliformes > Squalidae > Squalus > Squalus acanthias. The sequence continues at coordinate 92,621,275 of CM059430.1, forward strand.
CAGGTTGCCGAATAGCTGGGTGGCGCGGAGGGCGCTGTGGCAAATACCTCCTCTGCTTTGTCTGGTAGGGATTTTGGGAATTCCCTACCCACCTGTGGCTGGTTTGCTGACGGGCTGATGAGGCACACCAAGCCGTTTGCCTTATTCAGGGCCTCTCTTAGGTTCCCTATCTCCTTCTGGCAAACACTGTGGTCGGCTCCCTCATGCCTATCCTCGAGGGCCATCTTATATGCCGCCCTAACTCCCTTCAAGCTTTCTTCCTGGGCTTTTATCTGGTTAGCTAGGCGGATACACCGTTCTCTAATCCTACCCTCATTTAACTTTGATTCCGTGACCTGACATTCTAGGTAATCAATTTTAGCCTCATGATGGTTGGCTACTATTTGGCGTTCCTGATGTAACGCATTCAATGATGCAACGAGTTTTTGTCCTCCCGTGACCTTTTCCTCCATCTCTACCACCAGTTCCCTGATCTGAGCTGCCTGTGCCACAATGAACTGGTCCGAAAGTTGGACTTGCTTCTTGTAGCACATCAGCCAGACCGCTTTCTCTACCGACTTCTTATGCTCTTTACTGCCTGTCCATTTGATGGCGGCGTCTAGCGGACGCTTATCCATCAGTAGGTCACTTATCCACCTTTTGGTTAAGTTAACCTTCCCAAGCACATAGTCGGCTACCCTCTCATCCATCACATTTCGCCTATTCAAACCAGGGTCTAAAACATTACTCTCCTGCTGCCAATGTCCTGCCGCGGTCGCCATTTTCTGTAAGGGTTTCGTGCCTGTGTCCCAGACGGTGCTGGTGCGAGGTTAGGCCTTCGTTGCCTAATACTATTGCTTGCTCTGGTCTCCGGCCAGCCTTATTGCAATAAGCACCTATGAGTGGTTCGACCCACTCACCCTTACGGTTCTAACACTGGACTTAGGTGCAGAAGCAGTAATGCAGAGAAAACTCAGATAGACCCGGTTGAATAGTATGAAATGGAAATCTTTATTGCATAGCGTCCAGAATCATGAAGTACATGTCATAGGCGCAAATTAACGAGAGTACAAGTATACATACATTCATAAAGCTTGGTCTATGGTAATGAAGAACGCACGGCACATCGTAAAAAGGGGAACACATTATACTTTAACCTTAATAAAACCACCCTCCCTTAACAATACCTACACTACGTCTAGATTTGTAGGATCGGGAAACATGCTCACCACTCGTGTTACTTCGGAGAATTTTAAAGTGAGGCACTCGGCTCGTTTCGCTGCAGCGCCTGTCACGTGTTTGGAAGGGTCTCTGTACCCCACTTGTTTATCTTTGCTGCTGCGACAAGCAGGCCCGACTCTCTGTTGTCACGAAGAACTCGACAGAACTCAGACACGGTTATAGAACTCAAAGAAAAGTCTTCCTGTTCCCGACACCGGTTGTCGGTAGATTTCAATGAAGAGTCTTTCTTGTATTTTCGGGCACGGTCGGGGTTTACTGACCGTGGCGGCATGTGGATTCTTCTTCTTTTCTTGTCATTTCGTCTTGTCTTTTCGGGCCTTCGGGTCCAGACACCGTTTACCGACTCTCGGGATGGTGCACCCGGTCACTTGCCCTCGTCGGGGCGGCTCGTTCCGTTTGAGCTCCACCCAACATTCGAATAACCGTCCAGTGCGGCTAAAAGTCCAGAGTCAACAGAGTCCAGCCCTACAGAAGAGCTTCAGTCAGCGGTCGAGCAGTCAGATAAGAGACCGAATCCAGCGCATAAGAGTCCAGCCCGAGTCAAGAGAATAAGAGTCGAATCAAGAGACCGATGGACATTTGTTCATTATAGTTATAGTGCCGTGTTCCCTTATCTCCCGCTCAAATCTTAATGTTTGTCCTTTGTGTAATATGGGCGCTCAAAACTCCCAGCATGGGGCGATTCTTGTCTTTAACGGGTTTCGGTAGCACCTGAAATTGGCCAACTACCCGTTAATGTTTTCCCCATTGTTGACCCAGCCAGGATCGTATGAATCGTCTCCCTGACTGGTTTTGGGGGCCCCCGAATACTTGCTTAATCACCCGTCAATGTCTCTCTCATTGTAGAGCCGTGGGGGTATTTGTGTATTGATGTGTCTGGATGGGCCTTCGATTGCCCAGTACAATGGTCCTTACTTGTGCATGGAAAACGATTCCAGCACTTATATCTTTGCTATTGTCACAAATGCAAATGGGTTGCATCCTGTCTTTATCAGTGTTTATCGAGTATGATCCAATTTTATATCGAATGTTTATTCGACGCCATCTTGTCTGCCCACTGTATTTCTGGAAGCTTCTGCCACGATGCGCGGCGGCCATTTTACAGGCTTCTGTGTCCTTTATAATCATGACAGCATTTCGTTTAATAAAACTGATCAAACGAATCTGCTTCTCTCTGTGTTATTTTGAATCGCGATAATTGCGAAACTTTACAACAAGAAGGTCTAAGATAGGTTTACAGTGCATGTGTGTAAATGCACGAAGTGTGGTAAATAAGGTTAGTGAGCTGCAGGCACAAATAGCCACATGGGACCATGATGTTGTGGCAATAACGGAGACCTGGGTCAAAAAAGGGCACGATTGGGTACTAAATATTCCTGGATGTAAGGTGTTCAGGAAAGATAGGGAAGGAAAGAAAGGAGCTGGGGTGGCAGTATTGATTAAGGAGAATATTACAGTGCTGGAGAGAAAGGATGTCCTGGAGGGGTCAAAGGCAGAATCTATTTGGTTAGAGTTAAGAAACAATAAGGTGTATTCTATAGGCCACCAACTAGTAGAAAGGATATAGAGGAGCAAATTTGCAGGGAAATTACAGAGAGGTGCAAGAACTATAGAGTAGTGATATGGGGGACTTTAACTATCCTAATATAGACTGGAATAGTAATAGCGTAAAGGGCAGAGAAGGGGAAGAATCTCTGGTGTGTTCAGGAGAACGTTCTTGATCAGTACGTTTCCAGCCCAATGAGGAAGGAGGCATGGCTGGATCTGGTTCTGGGGAATGAGGTGGGTAAAGTGGAGCAAGTGTTAGTAGGAGAACATTTAGGGAACAGTGATCATGGTAGCATAAGGTTTAGATTAGCTATGGAAAAGGACAGGGAGCAATCTCGAGTAAAAATACTTAATTGGAGGAAGGCCAATTTCAGTGGGTTGGGAATGGATCTGGCCCGGGTAAATTGGAATCAAAGATTGGCAGGTAAATCTGTAATTGAACATGGACTGCCTTTAAAGAGATTGTTCAGGTACAGTTGAGGTACATTCCCACGAGGGGGAAGGTAGGGCAACCAAAGTCAGAGCTCCCTGGATGACAAAAAAGATAGAGAGTAAGATGAAGCAGAAAAAGGGGGCATATGACAGATGTCAGGTTGAGAATACAAGTGCGAACCAGGCTGAATATATAAAGTTCAGAGGGGAAGTGAAAAAGGAAATAAGAGGGACAAAGAGAGAGTATGGGAATAGATTGGCAGCGAACATAAAAGGGAATCCAAAAGTCTTCTATTGGCATATAAATAGTAAACAGGTAGTAAGAGAAGGGGTGGGGCTAATTAGGGACCAAAATGGAGACCTACTCATGGAGGCAGAGGGCATGGCTGAGGTACTAAATTAATACTTTGCACTTGTCGTCACCAAGGAAGAAGATGCTGCCAAAGTCAAAGTGAAAGAGGAGGTAGTTGAGATACAGGATGGGATGCAAATTGATAAAGAAGAGGTACTAGAAAGGCTGGCTGTACTTAAAGTAGATAAGTCACCAGGACTGGATGGGATGCATCCTAGGATGCTGAAGGAAGTACAGGTGGAAATTGTGGAGGTACTGGCCATAATCTTCCAATCCTCCTTAGATACGGGGGTGGTGCCAGAGGACTGGAGAATTACAAATGTTACCAAAAAGGGTGTAAAGAAAGAAAGACTTGCATTTATATAGCGCATTTCACGACCATCGGATGTCTCAAAGCGCTTTACAACCAATGAAGTACTTTTGAAGTGGAGTCACTGTTGTAATGTGGGAAACGCGGCAGCCAATTTGCGCACAGCAAGCTCCCGCAAACAGCAATGTGATAATGACCAGATAATCTGTTTTAGTGATGTTGATTGAGGGATAAATATTGGCCAGGACACTGGGGATAACTCCCCTGCTCTTCTTTGAATAGTGCCATGGGATCTTTTACGTTCACCTGAGAGAGCAGACGGGGCCTCAGTTTAACATCTCATCCAAAAGACGGCATCTCCGACAGTGCAGCACTCCCTCAGCACTGCACTGGAGTGTCAGCCTAGATTTATGTGCTCAAGTCACTGGAGTGGGATTTAGAACCCACAACCTTCTGACTCAGAGGCGAGTGTGCTACCAACTGAGCCACAGCTGACACTTAAGGATAAACCCAGCAATTACAGGCCAGTCAGTTTAACCTCGGTAGTGGGGAAGCTTTTAGAAACGATAATCCGGGACAAAATTAACAGTCCCTTGGACAAGTGTGGATTAATTAAGGAAAGCCAGCACGAATTTGTTAAAGGCAAATCGTGTTTAGCTAACTTGATTGAGTTTTTTGATGAGGTAACAGAGAGGGTTGATGAGGGCAATGCAGTTGATGTGGTGTACATGGACTTCTAAAAGGCATTTGATAAAGTGCCACATAATAGGCTTGCCAGCAAAGTTGAAACACATGGAATAAAAGGGACAGTGGCAGCATGGATACGAAATTGGCTAAGTGATAGGAAACAGAGAGTATTGGTGAACGGTGGTTTTTCGGACTGGAGGAAGGTATACAGTGGTGTTCCCCAGGGGTCGGTACTAGGACCACTGCTTTTCTTGATATATATTAATGACTTGGACTTGGGTGTACAGGGCACAATTTCAAAATTGCAGATGACACAAAACTTGGAAGTATAATGAACAATGAGGAGGAAAGTGATAGACTTCAAGAGGACATAAATAGGCTGGTGGAATGGGCGGACACGTGGCAGATGAAATTTAATGCAGAAAAGTGCGAAGTGATACACTTTGGTAGGAAGAACGAGGAGAGTCAATATAAACTGAAGGGTACAATTCTACAGGGGATGCATGAAGAGAGAGACCTGGGGGTGTATGTGCACAAATTGTTGAAGGTAGCAGGGCAGGCAGGCAGGCAGGGCCGGGGGGCGGTAACAGGGTGCAAATGCCCTAGCGCCCGGGCGCGGCGCTGCTAATGCCTCCCGTGAAATTCAGCGGGAGGTTAGCGGCAGCGGTAGCCGGTAGTGCTCCACTTCGCTGCGCCGCCGATGATGATGTCATCGCCATGCACACCGCCCCGTTTGCGCCCCGCCTGCAAACTTCACTTGTGTCCCCAGAACTATTGCCGGGCGATGGGACCGACAGGTTCAGGGGGCAGTTTTGCAGCGGCGGTAGCGTGCGACGGCGCAAATTAAAGGGCAGGTGTCGGGCGGCCATTTTTCTTTTGGCTGACTGTCAGCACCTGCCCCCTTTCGCATCTGCAGACGGGGTGCCGGCCGTGAACGGTCAGCCCGGCACTCCTCTTGCGTGCCGGGCTGTTGCCACGGCACCCCGCTCCCCAGTGGTCGGCCGGGCCCCGGTACGCGCAGTGCTAGGCACCTCCCCTTTAATTGGCGCAGCTGCACGTAGCGCCGAGACATTGAGTTGTAGCGTCCCAAGAAGGAGGTGGAGTGCTTCCAGTAGCGCTCCACCCCCTTCTTGGTGTGCTGTAACTGAATTTACGGGGTGGGGCGCTAGCTTTTTCGGGGCGCTAAAATTAGATTTTAAAATTTGATTTCTGTCGCTTCCCGATGATTTGCCGGCAGGAACAGGTGGGAAGTCGGCCAGTAGCACTTAAATGAGTTCTGGAGTGAAAACTACCCCGGGCCTCAATTTTGAAGCAATGCAAAACTCACCTTCAAAAAAGTAGCCCACAGTTAAAATCAGGGCCTTAATGCAACAAAAATCAATATTTGACTTAAATATGCTCTAAATCCAAACACACAATGGCTCAGCATTCACTGGAAATGCAATTATTGTTTAGATTTTATTTGACCCATCAAAAAAATCTCGAGACTGAAAGATGCTATATAAATCTATAAAAGTAATTGCTACAGCTCCATTTATCTTTAATAATCACCTGCCACTGATGACACCGATTGCGGGACTGACACAGCGGATGGTAAATGTATTTATTTTTCTCTGTGACAAGTATTTTGCTTCTATAAGGTTTGCTTTGTGTGAACAGGGCTTGACAAGATGATGGGCTGTATCGTTCTTAATCAGTTCTGGCGTGATGTTACTGCTTGAACTGTTCCCGTTATAATTGTCTGTTTGCTCTGACCTTGTCTGTGCTTTCAGTACACAGGATTTAGTATTTCCTCCCAATTATGAGTCACTTGCTTGTTGCTCACTTTGTGTTCCCAGCTTAATTGTAAAGTGGAATTGTTGGGGTCTCACTACGCCAATAGCCGGGGTCATTACCTGTTGCTATATTTCACGAATATGGTGCTATTTATTAAATGGACGTCACGGAAATAAATTACGTCTGCAAAATTGCTGGCAGCACAGCTCAGTAAGTGAAAGGAGAAAAAGATTATGGGGCCCTCTGACCAGTGAGATACAATGAATCTTAGCAAAGCTCCACAGCAACAACATATGTTTGACCGCATAATGGGACCTTGTTGGATATCACGGTGTCAGCATTGAGGAAATACCAACACTAAATCTTCAGTTTTCAAAGTAAATATTGGGGCGAAGGATTGCTTTCATGCAACAAAACTGTTGACGTTTTCATCACTTTCATTGTGTAAATAGTGTAGCTCGTGACTGAAAGATGTGTTTGTCATATATTTATATAACAGGGATATAATGCAGTCCACACTTTGGCATTTGAATGTTATGCATTTGGGATCACTCATTATTTCAATCTTACATCAAACACCACTAGTCATGAGATGTCCTTTTCTTAACAACAGAAAAAAATACAATTGGGAAAATTCCATAGAATGTATTCAGTAAACATTGTGGAATTCTCGCATTGAACGATGGGCAAATTGAATATCCTTGATCAGTGAGTGCCATGGAAACTCATGATTGAATTAAGTTCTGATTAGGTCTTAATGGGGTCCTCAGTGGATAAATTTGTCAGCTTGGTTCTGCCGGATCAAGCTCTGTACAGTGTAACTCACACTTATATAGCATGATTAATGTAATAACGTGTTCCAAGACAATTCATGAAGGAGAAGATGAACACCAAGTATGCGTTAAGGGAGTGACTGAAGGCATGGTTGAGGTCATAGCTTTAGAAAATAATTTTTGACGGTGGAGAGTGAAATAGAAAGCCAGGGTGGTTTAGGAAGAGAATTCCAGAGGGTAGGGTGGGACGTCTAAAGGCCCTGCCACTACTGGTGGAGTGTGGGGGGGGAGGGGGGTGGGAGGAAGAGATCAACAGTAGGTCAGCATTGGCAGAATGTCATAGGCCACTAGGTTGATGGAACTGGAGGGAGGTTGCAGAGGAAGGATGGAATATGGGCAGGGGAAGATTGAGTATTAGAGTGGGGCTGGAGGAAGTTGTAGATTTAGGGTATGACATGGGGTTAGGGGATATTATAGAGGTAGACTGGAACATGGGGCTGGGGGAGGTTGTAGAGTTAGGGAGGGACATGGGGCTGGGGGAGGTTGTAGATTTAGGGTGGGACATGGGGCTGGGGGAGGTTGTACAGTTAGGGTGGGACATGGGGCTGGGGGAGGTGGTAGAGTTAGGGAGGGACATGGGGCTGGGGTAGGTTGTACAGTTAGGGAGGGACATGGGGCTGGGGGAGGTGGTAGAGATGGATTGAGTGAGTTTGTAGTAGAAATGCTACACAAGGATGAAGATTTGAAAATCATGCTTTAGGGAAGAAGGATTAATTAGAGAACAGTTATGACAGAGATGATTGGTAAACCAGACTTGTTATAGGATTGAATGCAGGTGAAGAAATTTTGGACTGATTGGAGTTGTGTAGGGTTGGAGCTGTGTAGGGTTGGAGCTGTGTAGGATTGGACTTGGGTAGGGTTGGAGTTGTGTAGGGTATAGCTCGAGAGGCTGGCAATGAGAGCATTGCGGGTGAGCTTCTGGTGATAAAAGTGGATGAGAGGTAAACAACAACAATAACAACAACTTGTATTTATATAGCGCCTTTAACGTAGTAAAACGTCCCAAGGCACTGCACAGGAGTATTTTAAGACAACAAATTTGACACTGATCCACATAAGGATAAATTAGGGCAGGTGACCAATAGCTTGGTCAAAGAGGAAGGTTTTAAGGAGCGCCTTAAAGGAGGAAAGAGAGGCAGAGAGGTGGAGAGCTTTAGGGAGGGAATTCCAGAGTTTAGGGCCTAGGCAACAGAAGGCACGACCACCAAAGGTTGAGCGATTATAATCAGGGATGCTCAAGAGGGCAGAATTAGAGGAGCGCAGATATCTCAGGGAGGGGGGTTGTGGGGCTGAAGGAGGTTACAGAGATAGGGAGTGCCGAGGCCATGGAGGGATTTGAAAACAAGGATGAGAATTTTTAAATCGAGGTGCTGCTTAACCGGGAGCCAATGCAGGTCAGTGAGCACAGGGGTGATGAGTGAACGGGACTTGGTGCGAGTTAGGACACGGGCAGCTGAGTTTTGGATGACCTCAAGTTTACGTGGGGTGGAATGTGGGAGGCCAGCCAGGAGTGCATTGGAATAGTCAAGTCTAGAGGTAACAAAGGCATGGATGAGGGTTTCAGCAGCGGATGAGCAGAGGCAGGGCGGAGACGGGCGAGGTTACGGAGGTGGAAGTAGGCGGTCTTTGTTATGCTGCGGATATGTGGTTGGATGCTCATTTCAGGGTCAAATATGACACCAGTTATAATGATTGGGTAGGAATGTTGAAGAACCCCTGCACAATTTGAACAAGAGCAGGGGGATCTCTGGTGTACTGGCCAACATTCATCCCTCAATTAACACTACTAAAAGCAGATTAACTGGTAATGTAACAAAAAAAAGATTCCTTATCAATAATATATTCCTTTTACTGTTGAAAACTTGGATGTTGTATAAACAATGCACTGGGACAGTTTATGAGGTCGTTTTTGGAAATTTATATTTATTAAAGTCTGCATAAGTCATCAAAGTCACTAATTGTACATTAAGTGCTTTAAGGCAGGAACATAAAGACCGGTACATGGTGACAACAAAGAAAGCAGTGGGACGGGGTGCCAAATGGTGCAGAAGAGGCTGCGGAGATATCAGGGGAGGATGCTGACAGGCGGGAGTGTGGGGAGGCGTGGGGCCTGATGGTCTGAAAGGAGTCAATGACTGTTCGAGCCCATTCTTAAGGCTCCTCTTCTCCACAAAGATGGTGGTGCCCCATATAGCCAAAAGTGCCCCCTGTGCAATGCTCCCAAATCCCTTATCCAATCCCTCTCTCAAGGAAGCTCACTTTCCGAGATTCATTCCCCAGTTCCAGACCCTGCAATCCAATCTCAGTGCTTGCAAAGCTCTGGACCATGTGATTATATGGTTAGAACTCACCTGTCTTTATCGAATGACCTTTTGCGAGCAATACCATAGGGGATTTGCTAGTTGTATAAAATAAATATCAATTCATCTTAATTGATTGCGGAACTCACACTTCCAAAATGAAATAAAATAGAAACAGAAATATGTTGAGCATCTTTGTGTTGAGCTGCCCTTAGACAAATACACACACGCCTTGATCTTTTGTATATATACTGTATATACAGTATATATAGCAATACAGCCATCATATATGGCCCACATCTTTGAACTAGCCAAAGGTGGGGAGGGGTGGGGGTGGGAAGGGGACACTTATAGTAATTCACAGCACATCTAATAGTTCTCACTGTACCTGACGAAGGAGCAGCGCTCCGAAAGCTCGTAATTTCAAATAAAACTGTTGGACTATAACCTGGTGTTGTGCGACTTCTCATTTTTGTCCACCCCAGTCCAACACCGGCATCTCTGCATCATGACTACATTTGAAGTGGTTGGGCTTTACCCACTGATGGCGTGGAAGGTCAAAACCAGGGGAGCTGGACTGTTGGATCTGTTACTAAAAAGCACAGGCTATGTTTGAAGCTATTTCAGATAATGACATATGACCAACTGCCCTTTCTGCCCATTTCACGCTGTTTCCTTACCCTACCCATCTAAACTGAGTTCTCGGGGTTTCTGGACTCTGCATTCCATAAGGAAATTAGGTTAAAATAGCATTGTGGCTATTCTTTGGTGCTGCCTTTTCCTTGCCCCTGCGGCCACAGTGACTGTCCCACTGGGAATCCCCCTAGATCCCTGCTTTTTGAAGGAAGAGGACAATCAACAACACAGTGATACCAGACATTGCACCTCAGATACTCTTGCACCCTCACACCCAGCTGGTATCCTCACCCTAGAATACATAGGCAACAACAACCTGCATTTATATAGCGCTTTTAACCTAGTAATACGTCCCATGGCGCTTCCCAGGAGCATCAAAACAAAATTTGACATGAGGCACGTAAGGAGATATTTGGACAGGTGGCCAACAGATTGGTCAAAAAGGTAGATTTTAAGGAGTGCCTTAAAGGAAGAGAAAGAGAGGTGGAGAGGCGGAGAGGTATAGGGAGGGAATTCCAGAACTTAGGGCCTAGGCAGCTGAAAGCACGGCCGCCAATGGTGGAGCGATTAAAATCGGGGATGTGCAAGAGGCCTGAATTGGAGCAGCGCAGAGATCGCGGAGGGTTGTTGGGCTGGCGGAGATTACAGAGATAGGGAGATGCAAGGCCATGGAGGGATTTGAACAGTTGGCAGAGCTGCACTTACCTCCACTTGTCTGAGGAGCAGTGCATGCGGAAGGATGTCACCGTGGAATTATGCCACGTCCTGGAGGCAGAGGGACGGCTCAACCCCAGCACAGGCCCGGCACAACCAGCTGCCATAAAAGTAAGGACTGCACTCGACTTTTATGCACGCTGCCGGGGAGGGTCTTTGTGGGCATCAGCTGTGTAGCCGCCCACAGATACATCGTTTATTCAAGCATTGCAGTTGATTTCCTACCCAATCGACAACAGACAGCCGCATGAGAGTGTCCTGTAACTTTACAGAGTTGGCTGGAATCTCGAAGGTGCAGGGGAGCATTATAGATTGCACCTGTGTAGCTCCACATACGCCATTACACAATAGAGTAAGGTTTTTGATAGCCAACCGCTAACCCAGACTTCCAGAGTGTAATGGATGGAAAGTCCTGGGCTGCATGCGCACTAGTTCCTGGTATATGCTCCTGGAGGTCAAGGCACTGGACCGGGATCACAAAATCAAAACATTCACTAACTACATGAAGCAGAATAGATTCCACTCTCAGTGTCTGCAACCATCAGCACCTCATAAACAAAATGCTTTCCATTCTTGCCAGTTGGTATCAGTAATTGGTCCGACTAATATTTGACCCTGAAAAGCAAGTTGCAGAGTGCCTCCTGGGGGCAATCGATGCTATCTTTTGGAACCATGGCTTATCACACCTCTGTCATTTCCTCAAGTGCCCAGATCAACCTGGGTTGTCCTCCACTGCTGCTCACGCAGAGTTTGTTGGCTGCTGAATGCTGCATAACTTTGCACACAAAGGGACATTGCCATGGAGGCTGGTGAAGACCTCCAGGTGACAGCAAGGAGACCACCAAGAGGAGCTGGAGTAAGATGCAGAGACATCGGAAGAGAACACTTTGCTGATAGAGAAATTTATGCCGCTCTCATAAAGGAGACCTTCTCTTAAATTGTCAATATTCCCACTGCATTAATAGCCCTGCCTACATCTTCCCTAACCCCTCGGCCTCCCTTTACAATACAACATACTAATCAGCCATTCATGCCCCCTGGTGAAATCTGCCCCAATATCTTAGCAAGAACAATCTCTGCACAAGCTGTAGTGCAGCCATATTTTTAATCTATGTATGTGTGTGCCCATTGTTTTCTACTAAGCTACATAAGAACATAAGAAATAGGAGCAGGAGTAGGCCATTTGGCCCCTCGAGCCTGCTCCACCATTCAATAAGATCATGGCTGATCTTCTACCTCAACTCCACTTTCCTGCACTATTCCCATATCCCTTGATTCCCTTAATATCCAAAAATCTATCAATCTCTGTCTTGAATATACTCAACGACTGAGCCTCCACAGCCCTCTGGGGTAAAAAATTCCAGAGATTCACCACCCTCTGAGTGAAGAAATTTCTCCTCATCTCAGTCCTAAATGGCCAACCCCTTATTCTGAGACTGTGACCCCTGGTTCGAGACTCCCCAGCCAGGGGAAACATCCTCCCTGTATCTACCCTGTCAAGCCCTGTAAGAATTTTGTATGTTTCAATGAGATCACCTCTCATTCTTCTAAACTCCAGAGAATATAGGCCTAGTCTATTCAATCTCTCCTCATAGGACAATCCCCCCATCCCAGGAATAAGTCTGGTGAACCTTTGTTGCACTCCCTCTATGGCAAGTATATCCTTGCTTAGGTAAGGAGACCAAAACTGTACACAATATTCCAGGCGTGGTCTCACCAGGGCCCTATATAATTGCAGTAAGACATCTTTACTCTTATACTCAAATCCTCTTGGAATAAAGGCCAACATACCATTTGCTTTCTTAACTGCTTGCTGTACCTGCATGTTAACTTTCAGTGATTCATGTACAAAGACACCCAGGTCCCGCTGAACACCAACATTTCCCAATCTCTCACCATTTAAAAAATACTCTGCTTTTCTATTTTTCCTACCAAAGTGGCTAACTTCACATTTCTCCATATTATATTCCATTTGCCATGTTCTTGCCCACTCACTTAGCCTGTCTATATCCCCTTGAAGCCTCTTTGCATCCTCCTCACAACTTACATTCCCACCTAGCTTTGTATCATCAGCAAACTTGGATATATTACATTTGGTCCCCTCATCCAAATCATTGATATAGATTGTGAATAGCTGAGGCCCAAGCACTGATCCTTGCAGTACCCCACTAGTTATAGCCTGCCAACACGAAAATGACCTGTTTATTCCTACTCTCTGTTTTCTGTTCGTTAACCATGCTAGTATATTAGCCCCAATCCCATGAACCTCTTGTGTGGCACCTGATCAAATGCCTTCTGAAAATCCAAATACACCACATCCACTGGTTCCTGCTTATCTATTCTGCTAGTTACAACCTCAAAAAACTCTAACAGATTCGTCAAACATGATTTCCCTTTCATAAATCCATGTTGACTCTGCCCAATCCTATTATTATTTTCTAAGTGCCCTGTTACCACGTCCTTAATAATAGATTCTAGCATTTTCCCTACTACTGATGTCAGGCTAACTGGTCTGTAGTTCCCAGTTTTTTCTCTCCCTCTTTTCTTAAATAGTTCTTCTCCTTCTTAGGCAGTCCCTCGGAACCAAGGATGACTTGCTTCCACATTAAAAATGAGTTTGCAGGTGACTGATGAGTCCAATGCGGGACCTACAGTCTCTGTCACAGGTGGGGCAGATGGTGGTTGAAGGGGCAGGTGGCTGGGGTGCTTGGGTTGACGTGCGCTCCTTGTGCTGCCTGCGCTTGGCTTCCGCTTGCTCCTGGCGAAGAGACTCGAGGTGTTCGGTGCCTTCCCGGATGCTTCTCTTCCACTTTGTGCGGTCTTGGGCCAGGGATTCCCAGGTGTCGGTGGAGATGTTACACTTTTTCAAGGAGGCTTTGAGGGTGTCCTTGAAGCGTTTCCTCTGCCCACCTGGGGCTCTCTTGCCGTGCCGGAGCTCCGAGTAGTGCGCTTGTTTCGGGAGTCTCGTATCGGGCATGCTGACAATGTGACCTATCCATCGGACCTGATCGAGCGTGGTCAAAGCTTCGATGCTGGGGATGTTGGCCTGAGCGAGAACACTGACGTTGGTGCGCCTATCCTGCCAATGGATTTGCAGGATCTTGCGGAGGCAGTGTTGGTGGTGCCTCTCCAGTGCTTTGAGGTGCCTGCTGTACATGGTCCATGTCTCTGAGGCATACAGCAGGGCGGGTATCACTGCTGCTCTGTAGACCATGAGCTTAGTGCCGGGTTTGAGATCCTGGCCTTCAAACAATCTCTTCCTCAGGCGACCGAAGGCTGCACTGGCACACTGAAGGCGGTGTTGGACTTCGTCATCGATGTCTGCCCTTGTTGACAGTAGGCTCCCGAGGTATGGAAAGTGGTCCACGTTGTCCAAGGCCTTGTCGTGGATTTTGATAATCGGGGAGCAGTACTGTGTGGCGGGGGCAGGTTGGTAGAGGACCTTTGTCTTACGGATGTTTAGTGTAAGGCCCATGCTCTTGTACGCTTCGGTGAAGGTGTTGATGATGGTTTGGAGTTCGACCTCCGAGTGAGCGCAGAAGCAAGTGTCGTCTGCATACTGTAATTCGACGACAGAGGATGGGACGACCTTGGATCTGGACTGGAGGCGTCGGAGGTTGAACAGTTTCCCGTTTGTTCTGTAAATTAGCTCCACTCCTGTGGGGAGCTTACTGAGGGTGAGATGGAGCATTGCAGCAAGGAAGATCGAGAAGAGCGTTGGTGCGATGACAGAGCCTTGCTTGACCCCATTTCATACGTGAATTGGGTCTGTGGTGGAACCATTGGTCAGGATCACGGCTTGCATGTCGTCGTGAAGCAGGCGGAGGATGGTGACAAACTTTTGAGGGCAGCCGAATTTGAGGAGGACACTCCATAATTCCTCATGGTTGACAGTATCGAAGGCCTTTGTGAGATCAAAGAAGGCCATGTACAGTGGTTGGTGCTGTTCCCTGCATTTCTCTTGTAATTGACGTGCGGTGAAGATCATGTCCATTGTGCCCCTTAGTGCTCGGAATCCGCATTGCGACTCTGGGAGGAGCTCTTCAGCCACTGGGAGAAGGCGATTGAGGAGGATTCTTGCGATGACATTTCCTGTGGCAGACAGCAGGGAAACTCCTTTGTAATTACCGCAATCGGACTTGTCACCTTTCTTCAAGTTGGTCACAATTATGGCGTCTCTGAGATCCCCTGGCATGCTCTCCTTCTTCCAGATAAGAGAAATGAGTTCATGAATTCGCACCAGTAGTGCTTCTCCGCCATGCTTTAGTGCCTCGGCGGGGATTCCATCTGGTCCTGAGGCCTTGTTGTTCTTCAGTTGTCGGATGGCCTTTTCAACCTCATGCCGGGCTGGGGTTGTGCTGAGATGGTGGCGGGTAGCATGCTGCGGGATGGAGTTGAGGACACTCGTGTCGAAGACAGAGTCTCGGTTAAGGAGATTTTCGAAGTGCTCCTTCCAACGGGCACTGACAGCCTCTCTGTCCTTGATGAGTACCTCTCCGTTCTTGGCCCGCAGTGGGGTAGGCCCTTGGGTGCTTGGGCCATAGGTGGTCTTGACTGCGCTAAAGAATCCACGCACATCATGGTTGTCGGCTAGCTGCTGGATCTCCTGCGCTTTCTCCACCCACCATCTGTTCTTTAGGTCGCGAGTTTTTTGTTGGACCTCGGCCTTCATGTGTCTGTAGAGCTGCTTTCTTGCTCTTGAGTTCTGTTGCTGTTTCCAGATCAGCAATGCCTTGCGCTTGTGGCTTATTAGCTCCTGGATCTCCTGGTCGTTCTCGTCGAACCAGTCTTGGTGTTTCCTGATCGAGTGACCGAGCGTCTCTTCACAGGTGCTGATTATGGAGGCCTTGAGTGCAGACCAGGCGCTGTGGACACTCTGTGTCTCTGCATCACTGGGAGTCGTCAGGTTGTTTGTGAGGCGCAGGCTAAATAGGGCTTTTTTAGTGGGGTCTTTCTTATCGGGGTCTGACCAATCCTATTATTATTTTCGAAGTGCCCTGTTACCACGTCCTTAATAATAGATTCGAGCATTTTCCCTACTACTGATGTCAGGCTAACTGGTCTGTAGTTCCCCGTTTTTTCTCTCCCTCCTTTCTTAAATAGTGGGGTTACATTTACTACCTTCCAGTCCGCGGGAACCATTCTAGAATCAATGGAATTTTGGAAGATGACAACCAATGCATCCACTATCTCTATAGCCACCTCTTTCAAAACCCTAGGATGTAGGCCATCAGGTCCAGGGGATTTATTGGCTTTCAGTCCCATTAATTTCTCTAGTACTATTATTTTACTAATACTAATTTCTTTCAGTTCCTCATTCTCGCTAGAGCCTTGGTTTCCGGGAGGTTTTTTGCGTCTTCTTCCGTGAAGACAGACACAAAGTATTTGCTTAATTTCTCTGGCATTTTCTTATTCCCCGTTATAATTTCCCCTGTCTCAGACTATAAGGGACCCACATTTACACTTGCTAATCTTTTCCTTTTTATATACCTATCAAAGCTTTTACAGTCTGTTTTTATGTCTCTCGCTAGTTTACTCTCATGTTCTATTCTCCCTTACTTTATCAATTTCTTGATCCTCCTTCACTGAATTCTAAAATCCTCCCAATCCTCAGGCTTACTGCTCTTTTTGGCAACATTATAAGCCTCTTCCTTTGACCTAATACTATATTTAACTTCTCTTGTTAGTCACGGTTGGACCACTTTTCCTGTGGGATTTTTGTGCCTTAAAGGAATGTATATTTGTTTTAAATTATGTATTAATTCTTTAAATGTTAGCCATTGCTTGTCTACCATCATACCTTTTAATGTAGTTTCCTAATTTACCTTAGCGAACTTGCCCCTCATAACTATGTAGTTTGCTTTGTTTAGGTTTAAGACCCTAGTTTTGAATTTAACTAAATCACTTTCAAACTCAATATAAAATTCTATCATATTATGGTCACTCTTCCCTAAAGGCCCCTTTACTACAAGGTTATTAATTAACCCTTTCTCATCGCACAATACTAGATCTAAAATAGCCTGTTCCTTGGTTAGTTCCTCAATATACAGATCTAGAAAACTATCTTGCATACATTTGTAGAATTCGCAATTATCGCGATTTGATTAATAAGGAGAAAACACAAAGTTTCGTTCAAACAGCTTTTATTTCAGCAGAATGCTGTCAGGTTTAAATTGGACACAAGCAGCCTGTAAAATGGCCGCCGCACCTCGTGACAGAACATTCTAGACTTTTCAACAGGCAGACAAGATGGCGTTCCATTAAACATTTTTGCAAGATCGATAACGATTCAGCACAGTGAAGATAATACACGAGACATTATGGGTTTACAGTATAAACATAGATACTGGAATCGGTCTCCCAGGTACAAAGGAAAGCCATTGTACCAAGTACTCAAGGGCCCATCCAAAGGACATTAATATGTAAACTCCCAACGGCTCTACGATGAGAGAGCCGTTAGCAGGTAGTTATACAGGACACTTGGAAGCCCCAAACCCCTCCAGGGAGAACACCGACCGATTTAACAATGGGAGAAATATTAACAGGTACTCAACATTCATGAGTAGCCCCGAAACCCATTAAGGACGGAGATCACCCATACAAGACATTTGGGCGCCAAACCCTAAACAAAAGAATGGACATTATAGTTGGGCGGGAAACGGAAGATTTTTGCACTATAATTGCAGGCCCCAAACCGTCCATTCTCTCTCTTGTTCTTGCTCCTGCATTCGCTCGCTTGCTCCTGTGTTTTATCCGGTCGGTTCGTAACCTCGTGGCTGCTCCTGTGTAAAAGACTGTTGAACTTTCTGATCCGTTCGGATCTACCTCGTGTCGCGTAACGAAGACCTATGTTGGTAACTGGCAGCGGAACCAAAGGCCCGAGATGAGATGAGATGAGATGAGATGAGAGGAGAAGAGAAGAAGACCATATCCATCGCCACGGTCAGTAAATCCCGACCGCGCCTGTAGGTCGATCAGCCAAGTCTTCTCGACAGGAAGTTTCCTTCTTTAAACTTCTAACAAAACATATTGCATCAATGATAACTGGACTGTGCAAACACATCGTATCAGTGATATTGACAACGGTGCTCCTCGACTAAACTGTGAAGTCCACCAACAGAGGTCTTCACTACAGCAGACGGTCCAGCCTACTAGCCCGAGCAGCAGAAGCCAGTAAACAAGTGGGACCAGGAGATCTCCTGACCGACACGTGGGTGCTGCGGTGAAAAACATCCGATCAGCTATTCGGAATTTCTCCGAGTTATTACGAGTGGTGAGCATGAGTCTCGAGATCCTACGAAGCTAGTTTAGGATAGATATTGATAGGGGAGGGTGTAAAGATTAAGGATATTTGTAATGTGTGCCCTATTTACGTTGTGCCGTTCGTTCCTCGTTTCCCTAAGATTGATTATAACCGTTTGTAAGATTGTACTGTCATTAATCTGTGCGTATGACATGTATTTCATAATTTTAAGTATCATGCAATAAAGATTTTCCATTTCGTACCATTCAAACCAAGTCTACATGAGTTTTATCTCCATTACTGCTCTCGCATCTAAGTCCAGTGTCTAGAACCGTAAGGGAGAGTGATTCGAACCACTCACAGGTGTGTCTAGTGTTCCCAGACTGGCTGGAGACCAGAACAGGCAACCAGGCCTAGACCCGCACTGACATACAGGCTGCACAGAGCCGCGTGAATCTCACAGGCTACGAGACACGCAGGGTCAGGAGAATCCCTTACAGAAAATGGCGACCGCGGCAGGACACTGGCAGCGAGAGGGTAGTGTGTTAGATTTTGGAATGACTGTACGAAATGTTATGCAGGAAAAGATAGCGGATTACGTGTTTGGAAAGGTTAATCTAACTAAAAAGTGGTTAAGCGAATTGTTAGCGGATAAGAGCCCACTAGAGGCAGCTGAAAGGTGGACTGATAGTAAGGAGCATAAAAAGGCAGTTGAGAAAGCAGTCTGGCTTATGTGCTACAAAAGGCAGGTTCAGATTTCAAACCAGACCATTACAGCGCTAACAGCTCGTATCAGCCATTTAGAGGGAGAAATGGAGGAGAAGGTTTCTGGAGGGGAGGTGCTCATTAAGAATTTAAATGAGTTACGCCAGGAAAGCCAGGAAGTCTCCAGTTACCTTAAAACAAGGGTAGAGTATCTCGAGTGCCAGATCACTGAAGCAAAATTGAACGAGAGTAGGATGAAGGAAAGATGTAACCGCCAAGCTGCCCAGATAAGAACTCAAGAAGAGAGCTTAATGGGGGTTAGGTCGGCGTATAAGTTGGCCCTTGAGGATAAGTTTCAGGGAGCCGACCATAGCGCCTGCCAAAGGAGATAGAGAGCCTCAAAAAGGCCGTGAATAATGCGAACGGCATGGTGTGCCTTATCAATCCGTCGGCGCGCCAGCCGCTAGTAAATGAGAGATTTAGAAATTCCCCACCAAGTAAAGCAGAAGAAGTAGTAGCCACTGCGCCCTCCGCGCCACCCAGCTATTCAGAAACCTGGGTTAGGGAGGAAGCAGCGGAAGAAACAAAAGAGCCCGTTGAAAAGGAAGTAGAAAAGGGATCGTTGTATCCAGTAACGGGGATTAAAAGGGGCCCAAGCAGAAACGGTGGGGAAGAACCGGGGGATCTCCTCGGACAGCTGGTGTTGCCTCACAGTTCACATCAGCTGAGAGCCATGATAAACCACGTAAGGAAGCTGACCGAGATAGACGACCCTTCCGTACATTTCAGGGAAGTTGAGCAAGCCGCAGCCATTAACGGCTGCGATGATGGGGAGACAGCAAAAATGCTGCTGTTCTCATTAGACAGCTCGGTCCTTCAGTGTCTCTCAGGCGAGAGCAAGAGGGGAAACAAAAGTTATGAGGAATTGAAAAATGAGGTCCTAGAAGTAGTGGGAGCGAACGACGGAGGTCCGTTTGCTAGAGTGGGACAGACAGTGCAGATGGAGGGAGAACCCCCGAAGGTTTTTGCCGACAGGCTGTGGCCAGTATATGAGCGCAGCTGTCTAGGTGCGCCCGAGCGCGAAGATGTGGAAGGCGCCGCTTTAATTCATTGGCTTAGGTGCATAATAGCCAACAGTTTACCAGCCGTTAGAGAGCAGGCAAAAGCCTGGTTCGATCCCAATGACCTCAACCTTACGGAAGAGTCGGTCTTGAATCGACTCACGTTAGGTTACCGTAACATAAGGGGTATGACGACACGTCCCTTTAAGGGAAGAGTACATGAGGTACGACCCGCAGCCCCGGCTCAAAGGGAGTGGCATCAGGAGGGTAATCGCGCCCCACAGGCAAGTAATGCCTGTTACGGGTGTGGGAAGACAGGGCACTGGCGCAAGCACTGCAGGAACCCTTGGAAGGATTCCAAGGATAAAAATCCCGCGGTCCGAGCCCAGGCGCCTGTCCCGCCTAAGGAAGCAAAGGCACCCACCTCTCCCGACGACCTCGAAGCAGTGTTAGGAGCCATGCGCAAGATGGTTTTGAATGCGCGTGGACAGGTGGCGGTCGCAACCGGCCCCGTAGGTGCCGCAGGACCGTCTAATAGTGCCCCATGACTAGAACCAGCACAGCCCGTCTACCTGTGTCCGCTCAGCTATGATGCGTGGAGGCGACCTGTGGTGGAGATGGAGGTAGAGAAACAGAAGGGCAGTTATTTGTTGGACACGGGAGCTTCTTGCACCATAATCCATACAGATGACCCTTTTGACTCGCCGCTATCTACCAAGGTCCCATTCACGCTAGCAGGGTTCACAGGGAAAGAACAGGCTGGCACGTTTTCCCTCCCGCTATCCATTCGTTTAGGAACACTTCGCCTTAAGTGGAAGTGTATACTGATGGCATGGCAAAAGGGGGGTGGAAGAGGTATTCTCGGGTCCGATCTCCTAGCGGGACACGGGATCCTCGTGGACCTCAGAAATCACTGTCTCTGGGGGGCTAAAGGTGAAAAAGGCGAGGTAATGGTAATTCAAGGAGAGGAAGAAACAGGGGTCCTGTGTACCGTACAGCCATCCGGAGGCTACGACCTCAGGCTTATGGTCGCAGATGTCCCAACGGACATGCAAACGTACGTGTCAGATAATATGCACGCGTTTGCAACCCACAAGCACGATTGTGGGAGGGTGGTCGGGTTTGAGGTCAGCGTAGATGGGGACCCCATGACCCGACCCCAAAAGCAGTATAACTTCCCCAAAGAAGCAGAACCCGATATGGAGACAGCAATGTCTTCCTTGGTGCAGCAGGGCGTGTTGAGGCCGATAGCCACACACGTGAACTCCCCATTATGGCCGGTTAGGAAGCCGGATAATTCGTGGAGAGCCACGGTGGACTACAGAGTCCTTAACAGTAACATTCCCGCCTGCGCGCCCACAGTAGCAGCAGTTGCTGACCTAATAGGGAGCATCCCAGCGTCCGCGACCACGTTCACGGTGCTGGATATCTCGAACGGTTTTTGGTCCATCCCGCTGCGGCGAGAGGACCAGTACAAGTTTGCCTTTACGTTTAAAGGGCAACAGTACACGTGGAACTGTTTGCCACAGGGTTTCCACAATAGCCCCAGTATTTTTCATCAGTGTATGGCAGGAAGTTTAAAGGAGTTTAGTCAGCCCAATCAGATAGTACAGTATGTGGATGATTTGCTCCTATTTACGGACTCAAGGGAGGAGCACGGACCACTACTGGACGAGTTATTGGAGCTGTTAGCGAGAAAGGGTTTTAAAGTAAACCCAAAGAAAGCACGTATCGGTCAGCAGGAAGTAAAATTCCTGGGACTGACCCTACGCGCTGGGGAAAGAGCCATAGACAAAGCAAGGAGGGAGTCGGTGCAAGAATTACCGATTCCCAGCAACGTAAGGGGTGTGAGGTCCTTCTTGGGACTGACCGGTTACTGCAGGGATTTTATCGAAGATTATGCGGCCACAGCGGCGCCGCTCCTCCGACTCCTCCATAAGGGGGTGGAGTGGCTTTGGGACGAGGGCTGCCAAGCAGCCTTCGAGAAGTTAAAAAGGGATCTGCAGACCGCGCCAGCCTTAGGGGCCATAGATGGGGGGAAGGAGGTTTTCCTGGAGGTAGCTGCCAGCGGAGACAGCTTAAGCGCCGTGCTGCTCCAAGAGCGTCACGGCAAGCTGAGGCCGGTTGTCTATTCATCCAGGGTATTAACGGATGTGGAGAGAAGTTTCTCCAATTGCGAAAGGCACCTTTTAGCCACGCATTGGGCTGTGAAAAGATCAGCGATCTTCACAGGGCTCTCTCCCATCACTCTCCTCACACATCACACACCAACTAAGATGCTTCTGGATGGGAGGATTAAAGACGGGACCGTAAGCAGCGCACGCATTGCGCGTTGGACCCTTCTTCTCTCCCAGTTGGATCTTAGAGTAAAAGGTCTTTGCGAGCCCAGGCTTGCGGCCAATTTGGTATATCCCGGTACAGCCCACCGGTGTTCGGTGGAAGGGGTGTGGGACGTCAACATAGGTTTACGGGCCGGGATACATCCCACTGGGCGCGAGATTTATGTTGATGGGTCTAGCACAGTGTCTGCTGGCGAGCGACTCACAGGGTGTGGAGTTTATGACCCTGCGGCAGACCTTGCCCTGGCGATCAAGCTCCCTAGCACCATGAGCGCGCAGCAGGCTGAGCTGTCTGCCGTGGTGTACGTGGTGACCCACCCAGACATTTTCCCAACCCCATACACGATTTGCTCGGACAGTATGTTCACCTGCAATTCGTGTACGGAATACCTGGCCATTTGGTCCCGCCGCGGATACACCTCCGCGGACGGGCGACCTTTAACGGTGAAGCCCTTGCTGGAAAAGATCTTAGCAGCAGCAGTAGGGGAGGAAGGAGAGATTTTCATCCATAAGGTGAAAGCTCACTCCTCCACAGAGCCCCGTGGGGAGGGCAACCGGCAGGCGGATGCGCTAGCCAGGGAGGGTGCCCGCGACGGCACTTTCTGGAACCCCTATAGGACCGGACCCATAGCAGCGGTCCGAGGCGGGGACGGGAATACCGGGAACACCAGGGTAGCATTGCCCCTAGACCTTAAGACCGTCCAAGCCCAGGATCCCGCCCTAAAAGCAGTCCTAAAAACGATTGCTGAGGGGAGGCAGGTAGAAGGTCCGTACAGTACGGCAACCCTCTCAGTTAAGGAAGGCATGCTGTTCCGCGGGGAGCAGTGGGTTGTGCCGCAGCAGCACAGGAGGGAATTCCTCCAGTTGGCTCACGAGGGACCAGGGGCAGGGCACCCCGGGCCCGAGGTTACCTGGCAACGGGTAGAGCAAGCGGGATGGTGGCCGGGGCTCAGGGAACAAGTCCGCGAGTTCTGTGCAAACTGTCTTGTGTGCGCTGCAAACAACCCAGACCCCCAGAAAAGGAAGGTGCCCATGGGACACGTAAGAAGGGTAGAGGGACCATGGCAGTCGATACAGATCGACTATATAGGACCCCTGCCCACCACCCAGGGAGGTTATAAGTACTGCCTCGTCCTGGTAGATGTGTTTTCCAAGTGGGTGGAAGCCTTCCCTTGTCGAACAGCTACGGCACTGGGTACAGCAAAAATCTTGGTCCGGGAAGTGTTCTCGCGGTGGGGACTCCCCCGTTTTGTGGAGTCAGACCAAGGGAGTCATTTCACCGGCCAGGTGATGCAGAACACCCTCATGCTTTTGGGCATTGAAGGGAAGTGACACGTAGCACACAATCCACAGTCATCCGGGATTGTCGAACGTATGAACCGGACCCTGAAGGAGAAATTGAGGAAAGAGACTAGGAACTCGCCCCAAAAATGGGCGGAAGTTCTGCCTTTAGTCCTCATGGGGGTCCGGGCCAGTCAGTCAAAAAGTACGGGGTACTCCCCGCACGAGGTAATGACCGGCAGGCTCATGCGAACCCCCACCCATGTGCTAGCCCCGGTGCTCACTGAGGGGCAGCTTCAAGAGATCAGCAGGGACAAGTTCGCCCAAACTCTCTTGGAGCGCCTGAAGCAAGTTTATGAGCAGGCGGCTGGGAACATGGGAAGGCAGCATCAGGGCAATCGCTTGTTGCTGGAACCCCGCAAAACGCGGGAATGGGAAGTAGGAGACCAGGTCATGGTCAGAAACTACGCCAGAGTAGGGAGTCTGGAACCACTGTATATGGGACCCTACAACATTGTAGACAAGGCGAGTCCCATGGTTTACGCCGTAAAAGTACCTCGGCGCACTAAGTGGTTCCACATAAACCAATGCAAACTGTACCAGCCGGGTGCGCAGGGGAAAACTACAGGGGTAAATCCCGCCAATGGGAAAACACAGCCCCAGGTAGGACCACAAGGCACACAGGCAGGCGTAGCAGCTTGCATCAGGGGAAGGGACATCCCGGACGATCATGCAGCGTTTTTCTGGAGTTGGGGGTTAGATGACGAAGAACCCAGGGTACCCTGGTCAGATGAGGATAGTGCAGATGAGCATAGTGATGATGACGGGTGGTTCCTGAGGAACGGTCTGGGAGGAATGGGGCCGATAGGTAGAGATCCACACGGGGTGGACACACAAGCTGCAGGTCCCGACAACAGGAGGGAGGAGCTAGAGGAGGCAGGGCCAGCCGCTATAGGAGCACAGAGAGTACCAATGTGGTTCCCAGAGGTGTGGCCGCCCGCTTTGAACGTCCAGTCCTCAGGGGAGGCAGAGATCCCACGAAATGCCAGCCCCGAGGTTAGGGAGGCGGAGTCAGCGGAGGCGGAGCCGGCGACTGTGATGGAACCCCAGGTCATCCCGTTGGAGGTCTCGGAACCCGGTCCGTCCGTCACGGAACCCCCGCCCATAGCAACTCCCCGTAGGTCAAGCAGAGAACCCCAGCCCAGGAGGATGTGGTCATGTCCCCAGACTGCCCCAAGGCGTAAAATTCAGGTTAAGATAACCCGGGTAGAGACAGGCCACATCGCAGCAGTAACAGGCTGCGGCAGATCAGAGGAAAGGGTCAGCGCAGCAACAGGCTGCGGCAGATCAGAGGGAAGGGTCAGTGCCCTCCCACCGTCGGGAAGAGCTCGCAGCAGCCCTCTCAGAATTTAAAGGGGCCGCCCTGAGAACGGGCGGCACTGTAAAGTATTAGTTTTAAGTTTTAAGTTTATAGTTCAAGGTTAAGTTTTAAGTTTGTAGTGTCAAGGTTAAGTTTTAAGTTTTAATAAGGCTAAGTTTGTAGTATTTTTAACAGAAAACGATAAAATGGTGGGAGTTTTAAGGCTAGGTTTTAGAGGAAGTCTATTCAGCAAACGTTGAAGTTTACGTGAGGCGAGGTCAGGGGACCCGCTCACCCTTCACAAAAGCCAGAGACTTTTTGCGAGGCTGGCTACCTCATTCTATCTGATCACAGGAACCAAGGAAGGATGGAACGACTTATAGTATTGCTCGTGGCAATCGGATGTGGATTGGCCTATCGAGGCCACACCAAGGATGTCGTGGTGTTTGGATGTTCCGGGGACACGGCCCCCATCGCGGTGGATGGGACCGGAAGACGGAAGGCAGAGGGGACCAGCACCTATTTCCACAAGGGAAGGTGGCCAGGATGGCTGGGAACGAACTCAACGGAGTATTCCAGCACATCGGGGTTCGCCTACAAAGAGACTTCTTTAATGTGCCCCAAAGTACGGATCATCGCACCCAGGATCAGCGTCACCGTCGGCAAACGGATTTGTTTGACCTGTAGTGGGGATGTCCCATTGAGCCGATGGTGGTGGCTGCGAAAGCTGAGCAAAACTATGAGAAACTCTTCGGTCGAGTGGGAACGACTGGGTAATAATACCCATCGGACAATTACGGGGACAGACGGACAAGTGAAAGTCTGTTGGGACAAATGGTGGGAACCGGATGAGGGGATTTATGTATGTATGTGGGGGTCAAAGTACGTTTGCCCCAAAGGCATCTCCATATTTTTTATTAATCAGTGGCAGGATAACGGACAGGGGATGAGGTGGGATGCGAGCACCAGGGGGTGCGGAGCCCCATTCTCCCCGATCCCAGTAAATGCCACTGAACTCATTACGCGCCCACGCAAAGCCCCGCCCACGATTCCGGTGGTTCTAACTGAGGAAGAAGGGTGCCCTAAAACTAGTAAGGGACCCGGGAACGGTTTGGTACTGGTCCCCACAGACCAGATACTATTTCAGGGGGTACATTACGCGGTGGCCTCGGTGATTTTAAATCTCACTGAGGTACGGTTACCAGAGTGGTGCCCCAAAAAGACGGAACAGTTGTATCAGGTCCTGTTGACCAAGATGTTCAGGCAATTTTACGAGTTTGATTTTGCAGAAATTGATAAGGCAAGTTTGTACACCGCACCGCAGGAAGTTTTGGATCAAGTAGGGAGGCAAAGAAGGGGTTTGGTGAACGATGCGTTCACTGCTTTTAACACAGGGACATCTGTGGTCAACGCTCTAGACAGTGTGGAGCTGCAGACCCAGATTAATGGTTTAAAAACACAGTTAAAAGACATTCTAACAGATGAGAATAAAGTGGTAGGGTCAGGTCTACACGAGGACCAAGCCATGACTCTCCATTTAAAGGAAATTATAGCAGAGCTGGAGAAACATGCGCGTACGGTAAATGCCCTGATTAGGGAAGATCGGAATGCATCCGATCAAGCTGCGCAGAACGAGGTGTGCGTGCTTTACGGGGCGTGGTTACTGGGCGAGGGCCGCAGTAATTTGGAGGATTTAAAACAAGGTTTGGTTCCGTCCTGGATAAGTAACAAACACCTACGGGCGCTCCACCCTTTTCAGAACGCATTAAGTCCGTGCCAGCTCAGGCTAGCTTCAGAAGCTTACCCAGTCCCCGTGGACTGCGGACGTTCAAACCATACTATTATGGGAATAGTATTACGCATGCCGGTTTTGGGCAACACAGCAAAGCCCGCCCCGGTATATCGGGTAGAGAACATTGGTGTCATTCAGGGGGGAGCCCACATTCGTTATGCAGCGGTTCCACCTTACGTCATCCGCTGGGAGCAAACGATGACAGGTACAGATCTCTCTGGTTGTCGTGGCAGGGGAGCACACATAATACTGTGCCCCCAGCACTTGAATGCCTTTTTAACACCACAGTGCGGGTTCAGAACGGCTGGCGCCAAGTCCATGAATTGCACCATGGAGGCAATGGCACAAGATCATGTGCCTCCGCAGGTAGCATACATCGGGGGTGGAACATATTGTGTTACCACTGCAGCGCAACACTACCAGCATGGAAACCGTAGCCGGTGTCCGGTGAGTGACAGCAGTTTCTGTTTTAAACCCAGGGCTGAAGTTCAAGTAGCACAACAGCGAATTATCCCAATCCCTGAACCATCCACTGTTCATCTCACAGTAAAAGAGAATTTCACCGACTTGCAGCGATTTGTCGCGCATTTTGGATACCTCATTCCCCCTCTCCCTGAGCATTTAACCAAACTTCTGAAAGCCGTCGCGGTATCACAGAAGCATTTTTATACGTTAGAGCAGAAAACTGTCGAAATAGGAACAGACATTTTGGACATAGTGGTTCCACCGTGGTGGAATCTGTTCACCAATATTGAAGTGCCTTCATGGATCCGAATAGCCTCCCACATTTTAGTCGTCTGTCAAGTGTTTATTGTAGTGTACCTATTGTTCATACATTGTAAAAGAGACAAGCGCCTCACCAAGCATGAGAACACGGGAGAGTGGCGAGAACGTTACGTGCGCGTGCACGACGAGAGTACCGTGTAATAGGAAAATGGCGTCACTCCCGCTCGCCACGTGCGCCGCGGAAGTTTGTACTCATTGTAAATACGTTGGAAACTCGACATGTTTAAGAGTTGGGATTTGTTTTTTTTGGTGATGGTGTTGATTGTTTTGGTTGGGTTTTGTTTTTCCTTTCCCTGAATAAAAGACAAATATACAGGTGATGCGTGAGGTATCGGCCTGGTTACGCCGGAAAGGAAAACAAGTGGTGTAAGTTTAAGGGCAAATGATGCCTACGGTGATATAAAATGTGATTTTCTTGGGAAATGAGGACGACACAGAGACCCTAGTTAAGTTAAAATTTATGGGATTAATTTACTGGATTCGGAGTGAAATCGAGATAAGATTGCTCACCACTGAGATTTTTGATACGATAAGCGGAGTTATTCGCATCAACAGGAGGGACTGTAGAATTCGCAATTATCGCGATTTGATTAATAAGGAGAAAACACAAAGTTTCGTTCAAACAGCTTTTATTTCAGCAGAATGCTGTCAGGTTTAAATTGGACACAAGCAGCCTGTAAAATGGCCGCCGCACCTCGTGACAGAACATTCTAGACTTTTCAACAGGCAGACAAGATGGCGTTCCATTAAACATTTTTGCAAGATCGATAACGATTCAGCACAGTGAAGATAATACACGAGACATTATGGGTTTACAGTATAAACATAGATACTGGAATCGGTCTCCCAGGTACAAAGGAAAGCCATTGTACCAAGTACTCAAGGGCCCATCCAAAGGACATTAATATGTAAACTCCCAACGGCTCTACGATGAGAGAGCCGTTAGCAGGTAGTTATACAGGACACTTGGAAGCCCCAAACCCCTCCAGGGAGAACACCGACCGATTTAACAATGGGAGAAATATTAACAGGTACTCAAACATTCATGAGTAGCCCCGAAACCCATTAAGGACGGAGATCACCCATACAAGACATTTGGGCGCCAAACCCTAAACAAAAGAATGGACATTATAGTTGGGCGGGAAACGGAAGATTTTTGCACTATAATTGCAGGCCCCAAACCGTCCATTCTCTCTCTTGTTCTTGCTCCTGCATTCGCTCGCTTGCTCCTGTGTTTTATCCGGTCGGTTCGTAACCTCGTGGCTGCTCCTGTGTAAAAGACTGTTGAACTTTCTGATCCGTTCGGATCTACCTCGTGTCGCGTAACGAAGACCTATGTTGGTAACTGGCAGCGGAACCAAAGGCCCGAGATGAGATGAGATGAGATGAGATGAGAGGAGAAGAGAAGAAGACCATATCCATCGCCACGGTCATTAAATCCCGACCGCGCCTGTAGGTCGATCAGCCAAGTCTTCTCGACAGGAAGTTTCCTTCTTTAAACTTCTAACAAAACATATTGCATCAATGATAACTGGACTGTGCAAACACATCGTATCAGTGATATTGACAACGGTGCTCCTCGACTAAACTGTGAAGTCCACCAACAGAGGTCTTCACTACAGCAGACGGTCCAGCCTACTAGCCCGAGCAGCAGAAGCCAGTAAACAAGTGGGACCAGGAGATCTCCTGACCGACACGTGGGTGCTGCGGTGAAAAACATCCGATCAGCTATTCGGAATTTCTCCGAGTTATTACGAGTGGTGAGCATGAGTCTCGAGATCCTACGAAGCTAGTTTAGGATAGATATTGATAGGGGAGGGTGTAAAGATTAAGGATATTTGTAATGTGTGCCCTATTTACGTTGTGCCGTTCGTTCCTCGTTTCCCTAAGATTGATTATAACCGTTTGTAAGATTGTACTGTCATTAATCTGTGCGTATGACATGTATTTCATAATTTTAAGTATCATGCAATAAAGATTTTCCATTTCGTACCATTCAAACCAAGTCTACATGAGTTTTATCTCCATTACTGCTCTCGCATCTAAGTCCAGTGTCTAGAACCGTAAGGGAGAGTGATTCGAACCACTCACAGGTGTGTCTAGTGTTCCCAGACTGGCTGGAGACCAGAACAGGCAACCAGGCCTAGACCCGCACTGACATACAGGCTGCACAGAGCCGCGTGAATCTCACAGGCTACGAGACACGCAGGGTCAGGAGAATCCCTTACACATTCCATGAATTTGTCCTCCACACTATTACTGCAAATTTGGTTTGCCCAGTCTATATGTAGATTAAAGTCCCTCATGATCACTGTATTACCCTTGTTACATGCGCCTCGAATTTCCTGATTTATACTCTGCCCTACATTATAAACGACTCCCACTAATGTTTGCTGCTCCTTGCTGTTTCTTAGCTCTACCCAAACTGATTCTACTTCTAGATTTTCCGAGCTAAGATCCTTTCTCTCTACTGTCTTTATCCCATCCTTTATTATCAGGGCTACCCCTCCTCCTTTTCCATTTTGCCTATCTCTTCTAAAAGTTAAGTATCCTGGAATATTTAGTTCCCAACCTTGGTCACTTTGCAACCACGTCTCCGTAATGGCTATTAGATCAAACCTATTCATTTCCATCTCCACTATTAATTCATCTATTTTGTTGCGAATGGTTCGCGCATTCGGATATAATGCCTTTAGCTTTGAGTTTTTTCTATTTTTTCTTGATGTCACCTTAGTCACTGATGCCCTATTACCTTTATTACTCTCTCTGTCCCTTCCTGACCCGCTCTGCTTATTTTTACCCAAAACTCTAGTCTGCTCTAGAGCCTTGACATTTCTCTTGCTGCTTTTAAATTTACTCTTTCCTGAATCCTCCGCCCCCCCCACCGCTTCATTAGTTTAAAGCCCTGTCTGCAGCCCTAGTTATTCGATTCGCCAGGGCACTGGTTCCAGCCCGGTTTAAGTGGAGCCCATTCCAACGGAACAGCTCCCTCTTTCCCCAGTACTGGTGCCAGTGCCCCATGAAGCAAACCCCCTGCCTCCCACACCACTCTTTGAGCCACGCATTTAAACTTCTAATCTTCTTATCCCTATGCCAATCCAGAGATTATTACCTTTGAGGTTCTGCTTTTTAATTTGGGCCCCAACTCCTCAAACACTCTCAGCAGAACCTCATTCCTAGTTCTACCTATGTCGTTGGTTCCTACGTGGACCACGACTACTGGATCCTCCCCTTCCCACTCCAAGTTCTTCTCCAGCCGCGATGTCTTTAACCCTGGCACCGGGCAGGAAACCCAACCTTCGGAACTCACGGTTGCAGCTGCAGAGAACAGTATCTATCCCCCTGACTATACTGTCCCCTACCACAACTACATTCCCTTTCACTCCCCCCACTTGAATGGCCTCCTGCGCCATGGTGCAATGGTCAACTTGCTCATCCATCCTGCAAGCTTTTCCCTCATCCACACAGGCAGCAAGAACCTCATACCTGTTGGACAAGGGCAAAGGCTGAGGCTCCTCCAGAACTGCACCTGGGGTCCCCTTACCTGCCTGAGTTGCAGTCACACCCTCCTTTCCCTGACCACTAATCAGACCTGTACCACTACCTAACCTAAGGGGTGTGTCTGCCTCCTGGATCAAAGCGTCCAGGTAACTCTCCCCCTCCCTGATGCCCCGCAATGTCTGCACCTCAGACTCCAGCTCAAAAACTCTGAGCTGAAGTTCCTCAAGATGCAGGCACTTACTGCAAATGTGGTTGCCCGGGATCGCAATGCTCTCCACAAACTCCCACATGCTGCAGTTGCGGCACACCACCTGCACTGCCATCCCTATATGACCTTGTTCTATTTAATTACATTTAATTAAATTTGTATTTAAGTAACTTAGTTTACAGTTTAGTTTCTTGACTACTTAATTGATCCTACCTGCCCTTGGTGATGTTGCGTGAAATATGACCGCTTGAGCTTAAACAAAGAAAGAAAAGCTTGCATTTAATGTCGCGCCTTTCACAACCTCAGGACGTCCCACAGAGCTTTACAGCCAATGAAGTACTTTTAAAGTGTAGTCATTGTTGTAATCAGGTCCAGCTTTAGGGAAAATGGCACCCTGGGCGAACTAGTATTTTGGTGCCCTTTCTTTGAGTTTTAAGTATTTAGTAATATTAGCAAATGTTTCAGAAATAAAGCTGTAATCTCAAAAGCTTTATTTTATAATTTAAACAATAAATGATATAAGTCATTAAAAATAACATTATAGCTAAGTGATAAATAAACTAAACATTAAATTAAACACTAAACTAATAAATAGCAATAAAAAATAAAAAACTTTGTTCACCTAGATATTTTGAGCCACATCATTCTCGATAGACAGGATGGCCAGCAAAGGTAACCTGTCGTCTCCCATGGATGATCGCAAATATGTTTTTATGAGCTTCAACTTCGGGAATACTGCATACAGTTTTGGTGTCCATACTTAAGAAAAGACATACTTGCTCTCGAGGCAGTACAAAGAAGGTTCACTCGGTTAATCCCGGGGATGAGGGGGTGGACATATGAGGAGAGGTTGAGTAGATTGGGACTCTACTCATTGGAGTTCAGAAGAATGAGAGGCGATCTTATTGAAACATATAAGATTGTGAAGGGGCTTGATCGGGTGGTTGCGGTAAGGATGTTCCCAAGGATGGGTGAAACTAGAACTTGGGGGCATAATCTTAGAATAAGGGGCTGCTCTTTCAAAACTGAGATGAGGAGAAACTTCTTCACTCAGAGGGTAGTAGGTCTGTGGAATTTGCTGCCCCAGGAAGCTGTGGAAGCTACATCATTAAATAAATTTAAAACAGAAATAGACAGTTTCCTAGAAGTAAAGGGAATTAGGGGTTACGGGGAGCGGACAGGAAATTGGACATGAGGCTGAGTTCGGATCGGTCAAGGCCCTGTGGGTGGCGGAGCGGGCCCAGGGGCTGAGTGGCCGGGTCCTGCTCCTACTTCTTGTGTTCTTTAGATTTGAGGTTAGGATCAGATCAGCCATGATCTTATTGAATGGCGGAGCAGGCTCGAGGGGCCGATTGGCCTACTCCTGCTCCTATTTCTTATGTTCTTATGTTAAGCTCCGTTCGCTGCTCGCCACCGATACGGGCCTGGTTAACAGGATCCTGAGTGCTGTCCATTGCCAGCGATACGGGCCTGGTTAACAGGATCCTGAGTGCTATCGATCGCCACCGATACGGGCCTGGTTAACAGGATCCTGAGTGCTATCGATCGCCACCGATACGGGCCTGGTTAACAGGATCCTGAGTGCTATCCATCGCCAGCGATACGGGCCTGGTTAACAGGATCCTGAGTGCTATCCATCGCCAGCGATACGGGCCTGGTTAACAGGATCCTGAGTGCTATCCATGTGTTTGGGATCTTGTTCTTGGAACCTGAAGTTTGCTCTTCTTAAGGAGCATGACAGTCCTCTGGAAGCAGACTTTGAAGATAGCCAAGTTATTCGCAGAGGTCAACGCCGGTAATGTCAGAGCCTGTTGACCATGGTGCCCCCCTGACCACGGTTCCCTGGGCGGTCGCCCAAGTCGCCCACCCGTAAGGCCGTCCCTGGTTGTAATGTAGGATATTATGTCTGCTGTTAGGTGTCAGGTCTTGGTGCTATCTCAGTAGTAGGAGTGCTCCTCCTGGCTCCACAGATATTACGAGTCACTGCTGGCCCAACCGTGCCCCGCCTTGTTATAGCCTCCCTCGCCTCCTCTCTCCCATATCTAACAACCTACCTGGGAGTCTCTGCCAGCATCCCTGACATTCCCGAGGCCGAAGAGTGGCGAGCTGCACTGTGACGTCCGTTTACCGTCCGCAGCTCGCCTGCTAAAATGGCGCCCAACCTCTTTGGTGCCGAATGGCGAGCAGCCAATACACTCCGCTGCTTGGCTGCCGAATGGACCCCATTGAGCCCTGGCCTTGCCAAATACATTGCGCGATTGATCAGGTGACATATATTCTGGAGAGTCAGAGCCACTGAACACACAAGACCCTGTTGGGAGAAGTTCTGTTCAGCAAATTGAGCGTGTGTTTTTGTATGGATGCAATTAAAATAAATTTGGATCATTTATGCAAGTCATTATCAACAGGAATGTGATCTTGATGATCTGTTTGACCAGAATCAGAGCGGGGCTAAAAAGGAAAACATCAAATAATGAAATGAAGAGTCCGTATCCAAAACATTAACCTACCTTTTCTCTTCCAGATGTTGACAGACCTGGAATATCTGTTTAAAATCAGACAGTTTAGTTTAACCTCAATACACATGCAGTTAACTAGAAGGCAAGGGATCAGATTAACACTTTAACAGTTTCCAGTTTCCTGGCCCCAACCGCCTCCTTTTCACTATGGACGTCCAATCCCTCTACACCTCCATCCCCCACCAGGATGGCCTGAGGGCACTCCGCTTCTTCCTTGAACAGAGTCCCAACCAGTCCCCATCCACCACCACCCTCCTCCGCCTGGCTGAACTTGTTCTCACATTGAACAACTTCTCCTTTGAATCCACTCATTTCCTCCAAATCAAAGGTGTTGCTATGGGTACCCGCATGGGTCCTAGCTATGCCTGCCTTTTCGTGGGATATGTGGAACACTCTTTGTTCCAGTCCTACTCGGGTCCCCTCCCTCACCTCTTTTTCCGGTACATTGACGACTGTATCGGTGCCGTTTCCTGCTCTCGCCCTGAACTAGACAATTTCATTCACTTTGCTTCCAATTTCCGCCCTTCCCTCACCTTCACATGGTCCATCTCCGACTCTTCCCTTCCCTTCCTCGACTTCTCCGTCTCCATCTCTGGGGATAGGTTATTGACCAACATTCACTACAAGCCCACTGACTCCCACAGCTACCTGGACTACACTTCCTCCCACCCCGCCTCCTGTAAGGACTCTATTCCCTTCTCCCAGTTTCTCCGTCTCCGCCGCATCTGCTCCGACGATGCCACCTTCCATACCAGTGCTTCCGACGTGTCTTCCTTTTTCCTCAACCGAGGATTCCACTCTACCATGGTCGACATGGCCCTCGACCGTGTCCGTTCTATCTCCCGCACTTCTGCCCTCACCCCGGCCCCTCCCTCCCGGAACCACGATAGAGTTCCCCTTGTCCTCACCTTTCACCCCACCAGCCTCCACATTCAACGGATCATCCTCCGCCATTTCCGCCACCTCCAACGTGATCCCACCACCAAACGTATCTTCCCCTCACCTCCCCTTTCAGCATTCCGTAGGGACCGCTCCCTCCGAGACACCCTAGTCCACTCCTCTATCACCCCCAGCACCCCTTCCCCCTCGCCCGGCACCTTCCCGTGCAAGCGCAGGAGATGCAACACCTGCCCTTATACATCCCCCCTTCCCACTCTCCAGGGCCCCAAACACCCCTTCCAGGTGAAACAGCGATTTACTTGTACTTCTTGCAATCTAGTATACTGTATTCGCTGCTCACGATGTGGTCTCCTCTACATTGGGGAGACCAAACGCAGATTGGGTGACCGCTTTGCGGAACACCTCCGTTCAGTCCGTAAGGGTGACCCTGAGCTTCCTGTCGCTTGTCATTTTAATTCACCTCTCCACGCCCACTCAGACCTCACCGTCCTCGGCCTCTTGCATTGTTCCACGGAAGCTCAGCGTAAGCTTGAGGAACAGCACCTCATCTTTCGTTTAGGCACTTTACAGCCTTCCGGACTCAATATCGAGTTCAACAATTTCAGATCATAACCTCGGCCCCTACCACATATATATACATTTTATCCACCCTTTTGGTTCGTGCCTTTTTCCTTTTTTTTCTCTCTCTCCCCCTACGGCAGATGTCTCTCATTCTGCCAGCATTTCACACTTCACCTTTTGTTTCTTAACCTGTCCTATTACCATCTCGTCTTGCCTTGAGCATCTCTTAATGTCTCTACTTACCATAGTTATTCCTCACCCCAGCCTCCCCCTTGCATTTTTATCTGTTTCATTTCCTGCTCTTTTCTCAGTTCTGACGAAGGGTTTCGACCTGAAACATTAACTCTGTTTCTCTCTCCACGGATGTTGCCTGGCCTGCTGAGTTTTTCCAGCGCTTTCTGTTGTTATATCAGATTAACCTAGTTAGATAGCCAGATAAGTTACAAAGCACCTACCTTACAAAGATCCAGCCACAGACAGTGAGATCTCACCCCAGACATGCGTGTCTCCATCCATTGTTTGATCTGCTAACCAGCAGTGTTGAAGTGTGCAGTTGGGTATATGAGCAGCCATTGACATCCCAGTGCCATTTCTCTAGGGCCCTGAAATGATACTTTGGGACGTTATCATGGAGACGCTAACTGCATTTGTCTCAAATTCTCTCCTTGCTGGTTTAGTGGAGGTATTAACCATTTAAAATAAACTGGGATCATCTCTGCTAAAATAGAGGAAAGAATAATTTCAGATGGTCATCCATTATTATCCCACAGCATTATTTCAGAACCTAAGTCATTCTTTGTTCATAAGTATCAGCAGGGTCAAATTCCTAAGACATCTGTTGCAAACGTCTCCAATTCTCTCCCTCAAAAAGCAGTCGAGGCTTGGTCAATTGAAAAATTCAAAACTGAGATCGAGAGATTTTTGTTGGGCAAGGGTAGTAAGGGATATGGAGCAAAGGCGGGCAAATTGAGTTGAGGTAGAGATCAGCCATGATCTAATTGAATGGTGGAACAGGCTTGAATGGCTGATTGGGCTATTCCTGTTCCTATGTTCCTACTGTATCAGATATTTTTTTTAAAAACTCACAAAGACTAAAGTATCTAAAACTGGGAAAAATCTGGAAATTGCAGATGATTCCCTGAAAGGTTGATGCATGTTGATCTGCATTCTGAATTCTCTCACTGCTACTCGTTTTGTTCTTGCTTCCTCAGAATGAATTAATCACAGGAGTATGGTGCGACCATCCACTCGAAGCTTTAGTTAGGATTTTAACATATAAATTCAATAAAGAAAGTGACATGTAATGTGTTGATATTAACACGTCTTTACTTTTTTTTGAAGATAATGAGATAACTGTGTGCAAGGTAATATGTAGGGTGCGATTATGAAAAGATCAAAGTATCTTTGTAAGGAAAAAAAAACCCCGAGAGCTCTTGCCAGAATGTTTTATAATGCCTCCCAGCACTATATAGGCTGATCTGTAGACAGCTTTCCTTCTTTAATATCAGGTTCATAAAAGTTTGACTAGTAAATCATTTTAAAGTTGCCTGGGCTGGTAGCACCGGATTGTAACAGGCGGATGAAGGTCGAGCTCACTGGGTCTGCTCTAATTGTGCGCCACACATGTTCTGCGGCCTTTAAGATTGGCCTAAAATGCTCTCGCCTTCATATTAATATCAGAATCAATCAAACGAGTGCTTCTGTTTAATTATAATCAGTTGCATACGTGAGAAAACTGGGATCATGCTGTGCATACATCTTGCCCAAATAAAACAGGTGATGGGGGCATAGGAATGGTCCGGACTGATAGGAACTCACCATTTAAAGGGGCACTTTATCTTTGAGTTTGTGAGGGTGGAATTGTTTAATATTTGTGTTTTTCCAGATGTCTCTGTGCAAGAGTTCAGGCAGCAAGAACTTTTGCTTGGCTTGGCTCGGTGGTTTTTCTTCTCTTGCTGCTAAGGCAGAAGGTCATGAGTTCACCGGGACTTGAGCAGATAACTCAGGCTGACAATCCAGTGCAATATTAATGGATGGAGCGTTGTCAGAAGTGCTGTATTTTGGATGAGACTTTAAGCCTGCTTGCATGGATGTAAAAGATCCCATAGCACTATTCAAAGTCAAGCAGGGAGGTGTCCTGGCCAACATTTATGCCTCAACCATCACAACCAAAACAGATTACCTGGGCATTTATCTTAATTATGGGACCTGGCTGTGCGTAAATTGGCTGCCATGTTCACCTTCTTCACAATAATGACACTTCAAAAGCAACTCATTGGCTGTAAAGCGCTTTGGGACGTCCTGAGGATGTGAAAGTCGTTATATAAATCCCAGTCCTTTCTTTACTACAATTTAAATTCTCAAAATGAGTATTCCTCTCTTTTTAAGTTATATGGAGGAGAAGGACAAGGATGGATGAAGGAATATGATGCAGGTTTGCTTACATGAGAAGTAGATTGCCCTTGCCCATCCTTACCCACATGGCTTTGTGTACAGTCCAAGGCACACCTACCTGGGTATGTTTGAGGGAAAACTGCCTCTACAGGCTCCATTTAACTAATAACAACTAATAATAAACTTGTATTTATATAGCATCTTTACCATGGAAAAAATACCCCAAAGCACTTCACAGAGGAAAGGCTAATGGGGCAGGTGGAGATCTCTGCCCAGCCAGACATATACCCCAACTGGGAAAATCCAGGCTATAACCTCGACTGACATTTCAGTGCTGTACCGAGGTGTTGCTGCATTGTCGGCGGTGCCATCCTTTGGATCAGATGTTAAACCAAGGTGCCAGCTGCACCAGAGAGGAGCAGGAAGCAGTCCCATTAAATCAATACCTATCAAGCACTCCTACCCCGCGTACCCCCACTTTGGTGTTTTGCTGGTTCACAAAACCTCTGACATGCCTACACAGATGTCAGAGCAACCCTGCTGTATATTTTCCAATGTTACATACAAGCTGTTCTGAATCTTCTCCAAGAAGCATGAAGAGCTTCTGCTGATTAATGAATGTAGCTCAGTCTACAGCACTGTGAGCTACAAATCTGTGATCCCACCACAGCTGCCCATCTCCCTTCATAGAATCATAGAATCATGGAATGGTACAGCATAGAAGGAGGCCATTTGGCCCACTGTGCCTGTGCCAGCTCTTTGAAAGAGCCGTCCAATTTAGTCACGCACCTCAGCTTTTTCCTTTTAACCCTGCAATTAGTCCTCTTGAAATACATGTCCAATTGCCTTTTGAAAGTTACTTTGGAATCTGATTCCACCACCCTTTCAGGGTGAAATTACGCAGTCAAAATCATTCTCATTTATTGCTTTTCTTTTATTCCGCATTTCTTGAGAAATCTGTTCCTCACTTAGGTGGAATTGAGTGTAGCCTTGAAATGACTTGGTGGACAAGCACTTACCACATTCTTGTGGCATTCCTCTGTCTGCTATTCTAACACAGGTGTTAACCTATCTATTTTAACTGGGTCAATGTCTCTACTGAAGCAGCAGGAAAAGAATATCACACAAGTGAGTGAATTGTTCATCCGTTCGGGTCGCCAACAGTAATTTCCAGGCTCGACTATCTAGGAATTCATTTTCTAAGTAGACTCAAGCTGTCAAAAGGTTAATTTCTCCTCATTTTTGGCAGGAATGTCACAAGCACACACAAACCTTCCGAATCGGCTTCATTTCAAGGGTGACAGCCTCATTCCTGAACAAGCACCCACATTTTTCAATGTACGCACTCTTATTGCCTTTCTTATTTTGCTGGTATATTTTGTGTCCAAATGGAATCCTGGAACTCCCTACCTAACAGCCCTGTAGGAGCACTCTCACCACACTGACTGCAGCGGTTCAAGAAGAAGGCCCACCACCACCTTCGCAAGGGCAACTAGGGATGAACAATAAATGCCAGCCTTGCCAGCGACGCCCACATCCCGAGAATGAATTCATTTAAAAAAAAATGATTTTAACAATCAAAAGCTTCTGGAGGTCTCAAGTAGTCTCTGAACCCACATGAAATGTGGCTGCATCTTCTTCATTTGGCTGAGTCTTCACTCCATAAGGGTTCCTCAGGCTAGTGGATAAATTAACTTTATCCTCATCACAAACTCTTAACATTCAGATATGAAATGCGAGAAAAGAGATCTCAGGAGATACTTTTGTTACGCCCTCCCCTTCCTCCAAAAAACTTGCTTGGGAGCACTGTGCATGCTCCTCAGCACTGTTAGAAAATCAAGTCAATTGGGTCAATCTCTCTCAAAACTCGCAATACGGTTTGCCATAACTACCAACGACACAAGTTTTTCTTTCTCTCTGGTATTCTCAGAATAACACCAAAATGAAGATGCTTAAACAGAAAGTAATAGGAGTTTTGTTTATAGGGAGGGCCTGGAGAAGGTTCATTCCTTATTATTTATTGCTGTATCTTTAAGTAGGAAGGGTATTTCCCAGCAGCGATAAGTGCAATCAGAAAGCATTTAAGAGTAATTTGTATTACAATAACTCTCATCCTTACTTTATTCACATCTAATTTCGAGATCTGTCCAACAGATAATGGAAGACATCCAAACAGTAGTAGCAATTTTAAAGCGAATGGAATTCTTTGCATTGCTATTAACACTAGTGAGAAAATATGCAGTAAAGATTAATTAATCTATCAGAGTAAAATATGAATTCCTCATATTATAAAGCACATTTTCTCATTATATTGATTAATTACTTGCAAGCACTTTAGCCTAGTCTTTCATTTTACCATTGTACATTAGACAATTTCTTTGCCTTGTAAGACAAGTGAATTGGAGGAGCTAATTTCTTCATTCAAAATTAGAAGGCCAACTTCTAATGATGAATACGAATGAATGTGTTATTGTAAGGCTGGATGTGAGCAGCATTAAGTGTTGAGTTTTGAAATGGTGTGTGCAAAGAATATTGCACATTTTGACATGCAAAGCATATGCTCCTAACAGTCATAAGCTCAGCTCTGTGTGGGATGGAACAAGTACTGCAGGGTCGAATTTTCAAAGTAATTGTGACTCCAGTTCGCCGTTTTTCCTGAAATGAATCATTGTGTTTTTCTCGATTTTTTTTTTTAACACCCAGCTCTACAGGGACCTGCAGTTTATCGAGTCTGGGTGAATTGATGAGAAACTATTATGCGTACAGTAGACTAGTGGTTATGGTACTGGACTTACAGCCCCAAAGATTGTGAGTTCAAATTCCACCATGGAAAGTTGTGAAACTGAATTCAATAATCTGGTCATTTGTGGCAAAATGACCGTGAAATCTGCTGGATTATTGTAAAATCCCAATTGGTTCAATATTGACCTTCTGGGAAGGGAACTTGCCTTCCTTACCTGCTCTGGCCTACATGTAACTCCACTCCCACACGATGTGGTTGAATCTTAATGCTTCTGGGACAACTAAAGGTAGGAAATAGATGCTGCCTTGCCACATCCCAAGAAGAAATAAAAACCGTTCACTAGCTGCTCACAGCCTATAACCCATGGAGCTGGGTCATGTTCCTCACATTAATTGCTTGGTATCATTGGGACCCACTTGGTAGCATCTTCAGACAGTTGTGTGTTTAAAGCGTCAGTCCAGGATGAGCACATCCAGATCATTAATAAAAATAGTAAAGGGCAACAGTCCCAACACCGATCCCTGCGGGACACCTCTGGTGACTGGTCTCCAAACAGATCCAAATCCATCTATAATTACTTTTTGCCTACGTCCTGCCAGCCAGTTCTCAATCCAGCTCAATATATTACCACTAATACCAGAGGCTTCGATCTTATAGAGACGCCTCTTGTGCGGTACCTTATCAAAAGCTTTTTAGAAGTCTAAGTAGACAATGTCTACTGGAATCTCTCATCCACCAACTTTGTAACTTCTTCAAAAAATACAATTAGATTTGTAAGACATGACCTCCTTTTTATAAAGCCATATAAACTGAGGCTCCGTCTGCTCTCTCAGGTGGGCGTAAAATACCCCATGGCACTATTTCAAAGAAGGGCAGGGGAGTTCTCCCCGGTGTCCTGGCCAATATTTCTCCCTTAACCAATATCACTCAAAATAATTAGCTGGTCACGTATCTCATTGCTGTTTGCCGAATCTTGCTGTGCGCAAATTGACTGTCACGTTTCCTACATTAATACGGTGACTACACTTCAAAAGTACTTTAGTGGCTGTAAAACGCTTTGGGAAGCTCTATGGTTGTGAAAAGGTACTATATAAATGTTCCTTTCTTTCCTCCCTTCCTTCCTTCCCTCCTTTCCTCCCTCCTTCATTCATTTCTTCCCTCTTTCCCTCCTTCCTTCTCATAGTGGAATAGACTGCCAACATTCAGTGTTAAGGCTCACATGTGATTAATTACCAATCTGGTGAGGTAGGGGGAGGGGTAGGTGCCTGGTACAAGTAGTCAGTGCCTTCAGGATAGGACAGGAGAAATTGGGCCAAGAAAAATTGGGGAGAAAACAACTGGCGTAGGTCCCCGATTTGTATTTTTAAATAGTATGCTGCCGGTTTTGAGCGGGAGTGCTAGTGTCAGTTTCAAGGCCTTGTTGAAAATCAAATCAAGTGGGCAAGTGGGTGTCCAAGCGGCCCATCAGAATCGGACGACCATTGTTGAAAATCTTCCCCTCTCTGTTGGTTTGCTTTAGGTGTGAGAGGAACCTGGTTCTGAAACTACATCATTTTTTTTGCACGACATCAGCAATGCAATTTATCAGTAATTCAGACGACTTTGGGAAATGTCAGGAATAATTGTTTGCCAATTCATCACAGAGATTGAGAAAAGAAAATCACAGAAACCAAATGAAATGTATTAAAGTGGTCAGCAAATTCTCGAGTGATAGACTTCACATTTTAATTGGCTTTTAGTCACCGATTTCAATCACACTGGATCACTCTATACAGTTTATAGGAACACAGGGACAGAGGTAGGCCATTCAGCCTCTCAAGCCAGCTCCGCCATTTAATTAGATCATGGCTGATCTGAAACTGAACTCCATTTACCAGCCTTAGATCGATATCCCTTGATACCATTACCTAACAAAAATCCATTGATCTCAGTCTTGAAAGTTCCAATTGACCTAACATCCACAGCCTATAGGGGCAGAGGATTCCAGATTTCTACTCTCCTTTGTGTGAAAAAGTGCTTCCTGATTTCCCTCCTAAATGGCCCAGCTCGAATTTTAAGATTATGTCCCCTCGTTCTTGATTCCCCCACCAGAGGAGGTAGTTTCTCTGTATCTACCCTTTCAAATCCTTTTACCATTTTAAACACTTCAATCAGATCACCCCTCAATCTTCTACTCAAGGGAATACAAGCAAAGTTGATGGAAACTGTCCTCGTAATTTAACCCTCTAAGCCCCGGGATCATTCTGGTGAATCGGTGCTGCACCACCTCCAAGGCCCAATATATCCTTCCTGAGGTGTGGTGCCCAAAACTCAACAACAACAACTTGCATTTATATAGCGTCTTTAATGTAGTAAAACATCCCAAGGCACCTCACAGGAGTGTATTCAAACAAAATTTGACACCGAGCCACATAAGGAGATATTAGGGCAGATGAGAGAAGGTTTTAAGGAGCGTCTTAATGGAGGAAAGAGAGG
Source organism: Squalus acanthias (assembly GCA_030390025.1). Lineage (NCBI taxonomy): Eukaryota > Metazoa > Chordata > Chondrichthyes > Squaliformes > Squalidae > Squalus > Squalus acanthias. The sequence goes on from CM059430.1 coordinate 92,663,952, forward strand.
TAGAAAGAGAGGTGGAGAGTTTAGGGAGGGAATTCCAGAGCTTAGGGTCTTGGCAGCTGAAAGCACGGCCACCAAAGATAGAGCGATTAAAATCAGGGATGCAAAAGAGGCCAGAATTGGAGGAGTGCAGATATCTCGGAGGGTGGTAGGGCTGGAGGAGAATACAGAAATAGGGAGGGGCAAGGCCATGGAGGGATTTGAAAATAAGGATGAGAATTTTAAAATCGAGGCGTTGCATAACTGGGAGTTATGGTCAGCGAGCATGGGGGTGAACGGGACTTGGTGCGAGTTAGGACACAGGCAGCAAAATTATGGATGACCTCAAGTTTACGGAGGATAGAACATGGGAGGCCGGCCAGGAGTGCGTTGGAATAGTCAAGTCTGGAGGTAACAAAGGCATGGTTGAGGGTTTCAGCGGCAGATGAGCTGAGGTGGGGCGGAGTCGGGTGATGTTACAGAGGTGGAAGTAGGCGGTCTTAGTGATGGCGCAGATATGTGGTCAGAAGCTCATCTCGGGGCCAAAAACGACACCAAGGTTGTGAACAGTCTGGTTCAGCCTCAGACAGTTGCCGGGGAGAGGGAACATAGTACTCCAGATGGGGTCTGACCAAGGTTCCATGCATCCAAAGCACAACTTCCTTCTCTTTGTAGTCCAGCCTCCTTGAGATAAATCTAGCTACTCTGGATCTATGTATTGGAAACTGAAAGGTAAAAATATATACAATACAAGACATAAAGAGCTAACCTGGAAAGGAATCTTCCGAATAAATACATCAATAGGGCAAGCTGCAGTGTCAATTTGGGCTGAATTATTTTCCAAACCCATTTTAAGGCCTGAGACACAGAGAGGGAATGGGGTCAGTACAGACTGGGAATGGCTAACCTCTGAGATCATTCATTTGCTGGTGATTTACCTCAGGAGACAAGCCTCTCACAGCAGATGTGTAAAATTCAGTGGTGACGTTACTTTGGGTTTTTGGGTATATGCCAAGCAAGCCTTCGTCTGTTCGCTTACTGACAGGTACAGACAGTTCAGGACGGAGTGGGAATAGTGCAGCAACTCTGGGTGCCGCTGAAACACTCTTCGAATCATGCCAGTTGAAACAGGGGGTGGGGAGTTTAGATTTGAACTCTGGGCATGAAGTGGGTGGGCAGCATGCAGAACACAATCGGGAGAGATGTAAAACAAGCTGCCAGCTCGCTATCACCTGCCTTACACCATCACACAAAGCCAAAAACAACCCCCTATGATCCTGGATTTTGAAATTCTGAATTCCAGAGGGAAGTTCAAATGTAACTAAAATCCTCATCCACAATGATTAATGAACCTATATGCTCTGAATGGGGGAGAGGGCTGTTCAGCTCTTACCATTTGTCTTAAATTGAAGGTGGCTGGGAGGGAGGGGTGAGACTGGCCCCTGGATCCTCCCCTCTCCGTTTTAGTTGCCTATGTGCAGTGCAGATATTGTAACCCCAAGCTGAGATAAAGCTGCTGTCCTACTCTCAATCTCAGGCAGCTCGTGGGTCTGTTATGGAGTTTGTTCAAATCCTAAGCCTATTGGGAAATGTCAAAGATGTAATGTAAATGAAGAGATGTCTTTGAGAACAGGAATTTGGCCCAGGTTCCAATATAATCAAGTTTTCCCTGGTAAAACATCAATGATCTTACCTCACAGCTAAGTTTATCAAATGCAGCACTTTGATGTCAATCAAACTTTCTTGACGATTCTAAGCAGAGTGAAATTATTACCATTCACGCTGGGCAATAAAATGGATCATTGACCATGTGGCAGCATGGTGATTATATGGTGTACACATGCTCTCCCTTAAGTCAAACAATGCAATGAAACTTTGCCTGATATTAGACTTACTCCACAGGCTTGGTGAGTTACTTGTCTAAATGCATGTTTCTGTAAATATGTGGATAGTTTGTTAAAAAGTGGATAGAAGTCAAAACAATACATTGACAAGAATACAGAGCTCGTTTTAATCTGCCACTTCACTACAATAATCATCTGTTAAAAGCTTAGACCTCAGTTTGACTCCAGGTTACTGACTTCCTTTTTCGCTAAAGGTGGATCATTAAATTGGGATTGGATTTTTCATGTGCCTTGTGCAGAGTACAGTGTTTGAAGTACTTGACTTTCTGTTCTTTTTCTCCTGTAAAGAGCAGTCTTTATTTTATAATTTCCTTTTGTAATTTCACCAGGAGCTGAAGTTAGATTCTTCACAAAAGGCATTTTCGGCTGAGCAAGAAGTTCACCTCTTGTTTGATCTTTCTTGCTTCACTTGTTTTCCAGATGGAAAAAGTGAAGGTCAATAGCCCTGGGCAAGCAAACAGATCTGAGAGAAATGCCATTTTGACAGAAATTTCGAAAAGAAATTTAGATTAGAGAGTATGAAACCTAAGTGTTTCAATGATTTCTTTCGCGGTTTTCAAATAATACTATATAACCCAAACCTGCGACATTCCAGTCTGTGTTCATTTTCTTTTTTTTTTTAAAAACCGAAGTTTAGTTAAGCAAATCGAGTATTTTGCTATCGTCACAGTAGCGTGGATTTATGCTCCAACTGCTCCCTCTCTGGAATGCAAAACATTAGCCTTCCATCTCCACTTAACTCGAGCAGTCAATGCTGACAGTACTGGAGGGACTTTTCCTTTATCTTTCGCCTTCTCAAAGTGCACAATAGAGGACATTAATTGATGCGACTACAATTACTAGAGGCTGCAATGTGCCTTCTCATTTCCAGCTTAATGCGGGTCTGGCCACTAACTGAAACTAATTAATTAAATGGAATTGCTTATTCGCTGACTTAATATGAGTCAGAACCATTAACCAGACAGCTACACCTAGCACTCTGACTTAGCCCAAGTCTGAGTTGATAACAAATCATGGGACGAAATCCTGTGAGCGAGTTGCAGGCACATGCTTGGTGGAATATTGTCAGTTAAAGTGTCGAGACAGTGAGCAGTGCTCTAGGTCTCCTTGTGGGCGCTGCTGGGGAAATTGAATTCAAAAAATGTTTTTTTTTATAACATCAGCTCCCGGTTTTCAAAAATTAAAATTAAAAAAAGTCACACTTTTTTTCCAGATTCTGACTATCCTCTGTTCCTGTGTGTTAGTCCGAACCTGTGATCTACCCTCACGGGCTGGCAATTTCTGGTGCATAGGTTGAAACCCCAGGCTTGAACACTGAACACCTGCAGGAAGTCGCCACTCGTACATTAGGCTTCACAGCGTTTAAAGTTTGCACATCAAAGCTATAAAAAAAAACACACACACAAATTGCTTACAGCCATTAGTGGTAGGAGCAAAATTGAAAAGGGAGACAGATCTACAGTGAAACATTAAAGAGGGGATGGGCACAAAAAATATTGAAATCTAATTTTAGTTCTTCAATCAAATTCTGCGTAAATGAATGTGGCTTTTGTTCATATTATTAAGCAGCAAGGGTTCTTTTACTACATTAATATTCTGAAGGTGCTAGAGAATATTTCTGGTGTAGCTCGTGGCTCTGTTTAGCTCTCCGTGAGATTGCCTGATCAGTGAAGTTAAACTGAAATTTCCTTATCTTTTTATGCTCAGTCTGTGTGGGGTTAGACTAGAAGAACTGAAATGGCTTTAGTCTTATGTATGTATATCCACCATTGCATGTGTAGTTAGTTTACAGGTTTATCCATTTATGGGTAATTTGGATATTACTGAATGTCTTTTTCAATGCATTTCTTTTTGAAAAGTCCCATATTTTCCTTTTTCATTTCATGGGCTTTTAATTCCTTTAAATACAGACCTCAATGTGCAAATTCCAGCTGTATACCAGAAAAAAGTCTGACTATATAATTAGTGGGTAATGTCTGTTTTATGTTAGTTAAATGGCTGCATTGAACTGTGAAAATCAGGTTGAACATACCATGTTAAATGTAACAGGAAAAAAGGTGATATTTCTGATCTGACTCTAAATAGCACGCCTGGGAAATAAAATCATGTCATCTATGATTGGTAAATAATTATTAGATTTTAATAATTGTCAAAGATCTTTTTAGACAATTTTAATTTTATATGTGCAGCTTTTAAATGGAGTTACTGTGTCCCCATTTCTGGAAATACCTATATTGCCAATAGCAATTTGGGTTTTATAAATGGGGCATAAAGTCCAAAAATAAAGAGATCATAATAAATGTGTACAAAGCATTGATTAGGCCACAGTTAGAGTTCTGTGTGCAGTTTTTGGTGCCCCATTATAGAAAGCGCATTCAAGCCATAGTTCAGCATAGATTCATCAGGATGATGCCAGGGCTGGGAAGCTATAGACACCATGAGAGACTTGAGATACTGGGTCTGTTTTCACTGGTGCAGAGAGGAGATTTAATGGTGTTTTTTTAATTCATGGAGGGTTTTGAAAGGCTGAATAGGGAAAACCTATTTTCTCTGGTTGGGGAATCAGTAATGAGGAATCATCAATTTAAAAATATCACCAAGAGCGTGAAGAGAGAAGTTAGGAGAATTTATTTCACACAGATTGTTGTTAGAGCATGGAATGTTTCACCACAGTAAGTAGTTTGATCCAAATACAACTACTTGGGCATGTCAGAAGAGACCGGCCTTTGCCATCTATGATTGAGAACAGTGAGTATTTAAACTCACTTTCACGGGCTTTTTTACAGAGGCCGGTGTCGGGAGCAACAGGAGAGAACAGTGAGTATTTAAACTCACTTTCGCGGGCCTTTTTACAGAGGCTTACCAATCTCATAGATCGGCAGCGGCGTTCCAGAGCCACGTCACGATTCAAAAAGTGATGCGGGCAAGAGGAAGCAGCTGATTGGGTGTGTACGGCCAGGTGAGTATTTATACTACTCTATAATTTGACAGTTTAGGTTAATAGTTTATAAAGTTTAGAAGGTCTTAATTTTTGTGGTTATAGTTTCTAAGGTCTCTGTTGTGTAGTTGGGAGTGCTAGTAAACAAGGGCCCTTGAGTATATCATTTAATTGTAGTGTAATTAGTGGTATTGATTTGATTTAATTTAATTTAAATTAATTAAAGGCTAAGTCATGGCAGCACAGCTCGGCCCCGTGGCATGCTCCTCCTGCACTATGTGGGTAATTAGGAACACTTCCTGTGTCCCTGACGACCATGTGTGCGGGAAGTGTATCCAGCTGCAGCTACTGGCAGACCGCATTGCGGCGCTGGAGCTGCGAATGGATACATACTGGAGCATTTGCGATGCTGAGGACATCGTGGATAGCACGTTTAATGAGTTGGTCACACCGCAGGTAAAGGCTGCACAGGCAGGAAGGGAATGGGTGACCGCCAGGCAGAGTAGTATGTGCAGGCAGGAAGTGCAGGGGTCCCCTGTGGCCATCCCCCTCTCAAACAGATATACCACTTTGGATATTGTTGAGGGAGATGGCTTATCGGGGGAAAGCAGCAACAGCCAACTTCCTGGCACCAGGGGTGGTTCTGCTGCACAGGACAGGAGGAAAAAGAGTGGGAGAGCTATAGTGATAGGGGATTCTATTGTAAGGGGAATAGATAGGCATTTCTGCGGCCGCAAAGGAGACTCCAGGATGGTATGTTGCCTCCCTGGTGCAAGGGTCAAGGATGTCTCGGGGTGGCTGCAGGGCATTCTGGAGGGGGAAGGTGAACAGCCAGTTGTCGTGGTGCATATAGGTACCAACGATAAAGGTAAAAAACGGGATGAGGTCCTAAAAGCTGAATATAGGGAATTAGGAGCTAAATTAAAAAATAGGACCTCAAAAGTAGTAATCTCAGGATTGTTACCAGTGCCACGTGCTAGTCAGAGTAGAAATAGAAGGATATTTCAGATGAATACGTGGCTAGAGGAATGGTGCAAGGGGGAGGGATTCAAATTCCTGGGACATTGGAACCGGTTCTGGGGGAGGTGGGACCAGTACAAACTGGACGGTTTGCACCTGGGCAGGACCGGGACCAATGTCCTAGGGGGAGTGTTTGCTAGTACTGTTGGGGAGGGTTTAAATTAAAATGACAGGGGGTTGGGAACCTGTGCAGGGAGATAGAGGAAAGGGAAGCAAGGATAGAAACAAAAGACAGGAAAGAGAAAAGCAAAAGTGGAAGGCAGAGAAATCAAGGGTGTAAATCAAACAGGGCTACAGTAAATAAGAATTCTAAAAGGACTAAGAGTGTTAAAAAAACAAGCCTGAAGGCTTTGTGTCTTAATGCGAGGAGCATTCATAATAAGTTGGATGAATTAGCTGTGCAAATAGATGTAAACAGATATGATATAATTGGGATTATGGAGACATGGCTCCAGGGTGACCAAGGCTGGGAATTCAACATCCAGGGGTATTCAATATTCAGGAAGGACAGGCAAAAAGGTAAAGGAGGTGGGGTAGCATTGCTGGTTAAAGAGGAGATTAACACAATAGTAAGAAAGGATATTAGTTCTGATGATGTGGAATCTGTATGGGTGGAGCTGAGAAATACCATGGGGCAGAAAACATTAGTGGGAGTTGTATACAGACCCCCAAACAGTAATGCTGAGGTTGGGGATGGCATTAAATGGGAAATTAGAGATGCGTGCAATAAGGGCACAGCTGTTATCATGGGTGACTTTAATCTACATATAGATTGGGCTAAACAAATTAGTAACAATATTGTGGAGGAGGAATTCCTAGAGTGTATACGGGATGGTTTCCTGGACCAATATGTCGAGGAACCAACTAGAGATCAGGCCATCTTCGACTGGGTATTATGTAATGTGAAAGGATTAATTAGCAATCTTATTGTGCGAGGCCCCTTGGGGAGGAGCGATCATAATATGATAGAATTCTTCATTAAGATGGAGAGTGAAGTAGTTGACTCAGAGACTAGGGTCCTGAATTTAAATAAAGGAAACTATGATGGTATGAGGCGTGAGTTGGCTAGGATGGATTGGGGAACGTTACTTAAAGGGTTGACGGTGGATAGGCAATGGCAAACATTTAAAGATCGCATGGATGAACTACAGAATTTGTTCATCCATGTTTGGCATAAAAATAAAACAAAAAAGGTGACTCAACCATGGCTAACAAGGGAAATTAGAGATAGCATAAGATCCAAGGAGAGGACATATAAATTGGCCAGAAAAAACAGCAAACCTGAGGATTGGGAGCAGTTTAGGATTCAGCAAAGGAGGACAAAGGGATTAATTAAGAGGGGGGAAAATAGAGTATGAGAGTAAGCTTGGAGGGAACATAAAAACTGACTGTAAAAGCTTCTATAGATATGTGAAGAGAAAAAGATTGGTGAAGTCAAGCGTAGGTCCCTTGCAGTCAGAATCAGGGGAATTTATAATGGGGAACAAAGAAATACATACTTTGGTTCTGTCTTCACAAAGGAGGACACAAATAACCTCCCAGAGATGTCAGGGAACATAGGGTCGAATGAGAGGGAGGAATTGAATAAAATCAGTATTTGTAGGGAAATGGTGTTAGGGAAATTGACGGGATTGAAGGCCGATAAATCCCCAGGGCCTGATAATCTACATCCTAGAGTGCTTAAGGAAGTGACCCTAGAAATAATAGATGCATTGCTGGTCTTCCAAAATTCTATAGACTCTGGAACAGTTCCCATGGATTGGAGGATAGCTAATGTAACCCCACTATTTAAAAAAGGTGGTAGAGAGAAAACGGGGAATTATAAGCCTGACATCGGTAGTGGGGAAAATGCTAGAGTCCATTATAAAAGATGTAATAGCAGAGCACTTGGAAAACAGTGACAGGATCGGACAAAGTCAACATGGATTTACAAAAATTAAATCATGCTTGACTAATCTACTGGAATTTTTGAGGATGTAACTGGTAGAATAGATAAGGGAGAACCAGTGGATGTGGTGTATTTGGACTTTCAGAAGGCTTTCGATAAGGTCCCGCATAAGAGATTAGCGTGCAAAGTTAAAGCACATGGGATTGGGGGTAAGGTACTGAGTTGGATAGAGAACTGGTTGGCAGACAGGAAGCAAAGAGTTGGAATAAATGGGTCTTTTTCCGAGTGGCAGGCAGTGACTAGTGGGGTTCCGCAGGGATCGGTGCTAGGACCCCAGCAATTCACAATATATATTAATGATCTAGACGAGGGAACTAGATGTAATATCTCCAAGTTTGCAGACGACACAAAGCTGGGTGGGCATGTGTATGCTGTGAGGAGGATGCAGAGAAACTCCAGTATGATTTGGACAGGTTGGGTGATTGGGCAGATGCATGTCAGATGCATTATAATGTGGATAAATGCGAGGTTATCCACTTTGGTGACAAAAACAGGAAGACAGATTATTATTTGAATGGCAATAGATTGGGAAAAGGGGAAGTGCAACAAGACCTGGGTGTCCTTCTGCACCAGTCGCTGAAGGTAAGCATGCAGGTGCAGCAGGCGGTTAAGAAGGAAAATGGTATGTTGGCCTTCATAGCGAGAGGATTCGAGTACAGGAGCAAGGATGTCTTGCTGCAGTTGTACAGGGCCTTGGTGAGACCACACCTTGAGTATTGTGTACAGTTTTGGTCGACTTATCTGAGGAAGGATGTTCTTGCCATGGAGGGAGTGCAGCGAAGATTCACCAGACTGATACCTGGGATGGCAAGAATGACGTATGAAGAGAGATTGGGTCGATTCGGCTTATATTCGCTAGAGTTTAGAAAAATGAGAGGGGATCTCATTGAAACTTATAAAATTCTAACAGGACTAGACAGACTAGATGCAGGAAGGATGTTCCCGATGGCGGGGGAGTCCAGAACCAGGGGTCACAGTCTAAGGATAAGGGGTAAGCCATTTAGGACTGAGATGAGGAGGAATTTCTTCACCCAGAGAGTGGTGAACCTATGGAATTCTCTACCACAGAAGGCAGTTGAGGCCAATTCATTAAATATATTCAAGAAGGAGTTAAATATATTTCTTAAGGCTAAAGGGATCAAGGGATATGGGGAGAAAGCAGTGACAGGGTACTGAATTTGGATGATCAGCCATGATCTCATTAAATGGCGGAACAGGCTCGAGGGGCTGAATGTCCTACTCCTGCTCCTACCTTCTATGTTTCTATGTTTCTATTCAGCACTCACCGAGCTGTGCTGTCTGCTGGAGCCTGACCTTCAGACACCACCCAATACAGGGACTGCTCTGACCATTGCTGTTGAGGTCAGCACCAAATTGAAATCTTATGTTACTGGATCATTTCAAACTACATTTACCAGATCGGTCAATCGATCTGACACCAATGCATCAAACAGGGCAATGCTGCCTGCTTTGCCTGGGGCAATAAGTTTGTCATTTCCCAGTAGAGAGGAGGGGACAACTCGAGAGGAACCAATACTTCTATTGGTAGCCAGGTTCTCAAAAGGGCAGGTCTCATCAATAACACCCATGTACCTATGAGGATGCCCAAATACAGCCGCACGCCACATATGAATTGCAAAAGATTACATTCGATCAATTTCCAGATGGTCACAACAGAATAATCCACAATGTTGAGGCAATCCATGGTGCCACAACTATTTGAGAGAACAAGCAAGATGGACAGATGATTGCTGGGGGACCAGGACAACTCCTGGTTATTAACAGCAGTCAGGAACCCCCGCACCAATGAAGAGAGAAAACACAATGATGCTCACCCTCCGCCCAAATTCTGGTGGCACATAGAATTGGGATACTGAAGCACACTTCCAATATCTGGAGAGGTCTGGTGGGTTCCTACTCTACAACCCTGAGGAAGTATTGAAGTTCTTCTGCATCTGCCATGTGCTGCATAACTTCACCATTTGGAGTTGGGATCCCATGCAGCCAGAGGCCTGGAAATTAAGCTTGTAGGTTACAGAGGAGGAAGAAGAAGCAGAAGGAGGGAAGGGAGGAAAAGTGGCTGAGGCTGATGCCTGGCCAGGCAGGCTGGTGTATCAAGAACTGCGTGGCAGGACTTTCTCTCAAAGGCAGCCCTTGAGCCCCTTGATAAACTGTCCTGAGGTCTTCTCTGTGGTATCCTGGCCGCATAATAACATGAAGAGCCAAATCTCCCCTGGCTTCATTACTATCCTTACAGATGCATTTGTTGCTTCTGTGCAACACAAAATTGTACTCAAGCTTTCCAAGAAAGTGCAAGGCAATTTATTTCTTTTCCACTTGTGCATCGATAGCCTTGATGAAGGTGCAGCGTGTGTGATGGTTGTCTACTTCCTAATTTCCTGCTACTTCTAAGTGCCAACCGGTGAGGGGAACAAGTGTGGTGTCATGCTGCTGCTCATCAATGGGCTTGTGGGGAATGTCCTGAGTCTGCTGGGTCATGAGAAGACCCTGTCCCTAGTCAGCACTTAGGCATCTGAGCCGATTGGCTGCTGCTTTGTCCTCCCTGCCTCTTCTGCTGTCCTCCGGGGAGGTGGGCTGGGAGGGACACTCATAGTCTTTCTTCCTGCCATGTGCTGGAGATGACTGTGGGGGGCTAACCCTTGAACGTTGATAAAGAGCATGATGCCTGCCATTAAGGTGCTCTGAAGGAAATCTCCGAGCCTCTGATTGTAAAGTGCTCGCAAGCAGAAGTTGGAAAATATATTTACCTTGTCGGGCTAGCACGAAACCCAACAAACCCTTCCACATCCTCTCACTCAATGGCCTCCATGCCAATTATTTGGAGGGCTTGCTCCTCATGTCACCTGAAGCCATGCAGGTTAAGTGGTCCACCCCCAGTGCGTGTTCTCTTATGAAGGCTGTGTGCGGCCTTCTACTAAAACAGAAAATCTCTGCATTAGCATTGAACACTAGGGGGAGCCTCATTTCCACCTGGAGATAAGAACATAAGAACATAAGAAATAGGAGCAGGAGTAGGCCATTCGGCCCTTCGAGCCTGCTCCGCCATTCAATGAGATCATGGCTGATCTTCTGCCTCAATTCCATTCACCGGCCCTATCGCCACATCCCTTGATGCCCTTACTAGTCAGAAATCTATTGACTTCTGTTTTGAATATACCCAATGACTGAGCCTCCACAGCCCTCTGGGGTGGAGAATTCCAAAGATTCACCACCCTCTGTGTGAAGAAATTTCTTCTCATCTCAGTCCTGAATGGCCTACCCTTTATCCTGAGGCTGTGGCCCCTGGTTCTAGACTCCCCATCCAAGGGAAACATTCTCCCAGCATCCACCCTGTCAAGCCCTGTAATAATTTTGTATGCTTCAATGAGATCCCCTCTCATTCTTCTGAATTCAAGAGAATACAGGTCTAGTTTACTCAATCTCTTCTCATACGACAGTCCCGCCATCCCAGGAATCAATCTCGTGAACCTTCATTGCACTCCCTCTATGGCAAGTATATCCTTCCTTAGGTAAGGAGATCAAAATTGTACACAGTACTCCAGGTGTGGTCTCACCAAGGCCCTATATAATTAGAGTAAGACTTCTTTACTCCTGTACTCAAATCCTCTTGTAATGAAGGCCAGCATACCATTTGCCTTCCTAATGGCTTGCTGCACCTGCACATTCACTTTCAGTGACTCATGTACAAGGACACCCAGGCCCCTTTGAGCATCTGCATTCCCCAATCTTTCACCATTTAGGAAATACTCTGCCTTTCTGTTTTTTCTACCAAAGTGGATAACTTCACATTTATCCACATTATATTCCATCTGCCATGTTCTTGCCCACTCACTGAGCCTGTCGAGATCCCCTTGAAGCCTCTTCACATCCTCTTCGCAACTGACACTGCCACCTAGCTTTGTGTCATCAGCAAATTTGGAAATGTTACATTTAGTCCCCTCATCCAAATCATTGATATAGATTGTGAATAGCTGGGGCCCAAGCACCGATCCTTGCAGTACCCCACTAGTCACAGCCTGCCATCCTGAAAAAGACCCGTTTATCCCTACTCTTTGTTTTCTGTCTGTTAACCAATTCTCAATCCATGCTAGTATATTAACCCCAATTCCATGTGCCCTAATTTTGTTCACCAACCTCTTGTGTGGGACCTTATCGAAGGCCTTCTGAAAATCCAAATACATCACATCTACCGGTTCCCCTTTGTCTACTCCACTAGTTACATCCTCAAAGAACTCCAATAGGTTTGTCAAACAGGATTTCCCTTTCGTAAATCCATGTTGTCTCTGCCCAATCTTATTATTAGTTTCTAAGTGCCCAGTTATTGCATCCTTTATAATAGATTCCAGCATTTTCCCAACTACTGATGTGAGGCTAACAGGTCTGTAATAAAAACAGAAAATGCTGGAGATACTCAGCAGGTCAGGCAGCATCTGTGTAGAGAGAAACAGAGTTAACGTTTCAGGTCAATGACCTTTCGTCAGAACTGGAAAAAAGCAGGAAATGGAACAGATTTTTAAGCAAGTCTGTAGTTCCCCATTTTCTCTCTCCCTCCTTTCTTAAATAGCGGGGTTACATTTGCTATCCTCCAATCTGCAGGAACTGTTCCAGAATCTATAGAATTTTGAAAGATGACAACCAATGCGTCCACTATCCCAATGGCCACCTCTTTCAAAACCCTAGGATGTAGGTCATTCAGTCCTTGGGATTTATCGACTTTTAGTCCCATTGATTTTGCTAGTACTGTTTTTTTACTAATAATAATTTCTTTAAGTTCCTCATTCTTGCCACACCCTTGGTTTTCTCGTATTTCTGGGAGGTTTTTTGTGTCTTTCTCCGTGAAGACAGAAACAAAGTATTTATTTAATTTCTCTGCCATTTCCTCATTCCCCATTATAAATCCTCCCGTCTCTGACTGTAAAGGACCTACATTTACCTTCGCCAGTCTTTTCCTTTTCACATACCTACAGAAGCTTTTACAATCCATTTTTATATTTTTCGCTAGTTTGTGCACATATTCCATTTTCCCTTTCTTTATCAATTTCTTGGTCCCCTTTGCTGATTTCTAAAAAGATCCCAATCCTCAGGCTGACCGCTTTTTCTGGCAACTTTATAAGCTTCCTCCTTTGACTTAATACTAGCTTTAATTTCTTTTGTTAGTGAAAGGTAGAGTCGTAACTGTGCAAGGAATTTGAGGTGCCATAGTGAGTTGGTGAATAAACACGCAGCAGGTCAACGAGTGAAAGCCAAACTCTGGCCTTCGTCTGCCATCTAAAAACTATTAGTAATTTCCTACTTTATTAATGGAATATAGTTATTCTGTACCTCTGCGACTGTAAAAGAAATCTGACTATTGCTCCACAGTCCTGTGTGCCAATTTCTCCTTCCACCTCACCTCAGCTAGCTCACTGCTCATCATTCTAAAGTCTGCCCTAATCCAATTTGCTTCTAGTTCTTGGACTGATTTTTCCCTTTCTTGTTCAATCTTAAACCTTACCATATTCTGCTCACCCAAATGTAGCTCATCTAACTGATTTATTTCACTATGACAACCAGATTTAGCAACACCTCCACCCGTGTAGGTTGACTAACATACTGCTTGAGGAAGGAGTCCTGTAAATATTTTAGGAATTCCTTTGCTCCAACCGATTAGTCAATAATTATCTCCCAGAACAATAATTTTGTTCTTCCTACTCATCCCTCTGATCTGACTGCAGATATCCTCCTCCATTTCTTTCCCACGATTTGGAGGTCTATAATACACCCCTAATATAACAAGTCGTTTTATGCCTTTAAGCTCGAATCATGTTGAATCGGTTTGCATCTACATCAACCATCTCTACATATATTCCCTTTTTTTTATCAATATTGCTACTCTGCCTCCTTTTTTAATTTTCTATCCCTTCTAAATATATTATATCCCAATATATTTACTTTCCATTCTTGTCCAGTTTTCAGCCACGTTTCTGTTAAGTCTAGATCTTTCTGTAAAATAATTGCTTCCAGTTCCCCTCGTTTATTTCCCACACAATATATGCATTTCAACTTTTTTTAAAACTACTCCTTTTCCTATTGTTTTGTCTAAGTTACCCCCTACGTATACTTCAGTCTTTTCTCTGTTTATAACTAGTCCATTTGATTTATTCCTATACTCCATATCCTTCTAGCTAAATTATTTTCTGCATGAATATTATCCTCATCTACTTCTCCTTTCACTATTGGCTGCTCCTTGAGGTGGGTGGTTACCAATGAGCAATGCCACAGGAGATCAGCTGGTGTGGATAAAAGTCTTGTGCCTAATGCAAGGACAATACATTTCTGACTTCACACTTAATTTAATGGGAGAAAATGTAATGGCAAAGTTTGTAAAAAACCTCAGAACTAATCTGGATTGAAAATTGGCTACGGCAGAATAAACAAAAGGTGGTTGTAAGTGGAACTTGAGCAAATGGCGAGGGGGTCACTAGCTGGGTCTCACAGGGGTCACTAGCTGGGTCTCACAGGGGTCACTAGCTGGCTCTCACAGGGGTCACTAGCTGGGTCTCACAGGGGTCACTAGCTGGCTCTCACAGGGGTCACTAGCTGGGTCTCACAGGGGTCACTAGCTGGGTCTCACAGGGGTCACTAGCTGGGTCTCACAGGGGTCACTAGCTGGGTCTCACAGGGGTCACTAGCTGGGTCTCACAGGGGTCACTAGCTGGGTCTCACAGGGGTCACTAGCTGGGTCTCACAGGGGTCACTAGCTGAGTCTCACAGGGGTCACTAGCTGGGTCTCACAGGGGTCACTAGCTGGGTCTCACAGGGGTCAATGCTGGGTCTCACAGGGGTCACTAGCTGGGTCTCACAGGGGTCACTAGCTGGGTCTCACAGGGGTCACTAGCTGGGTCTCACAGGGGTCACTAGCTGGGTCTCACAGGGGTCAATGCTGGGGCCAGTCCTGTTTGCAGTACACAGATATGATTTGGAGCTTTGGAAATTCAAAAACGTCTATCTTTGCGGTTGACACCGAGCCTGGTGGGGTGGGTGTCAAACAATAGGGAACAAGCAAGCTAAAGGAAACTGGATCATTTGGAAGGTTGGCTGATGAGCGGCAAATGGCATTCAATGTAAACAAACACAAGGGAAAGAGATTAAGGAAGGGACCAAACAGTGAGAATATCAACTATATGGGACACACCACAGGCGTGGGATCTGGGAGTGCTGAAGGATAGCTCACTGAAACCAACAGTGCAGTGTGCAGTGTCCAGCAGCAGGAAGAAAAGCCACTGGATCCCGAGATATATAGACAGAGGGATAAAGCACAAATCTCAAGCGGTGGTCTGTGCAGTGCCCGGATATGGTCACAACTAGATTACGGTGTGCAATATGATCACCATACTACGCAAGGATATCCAGACATTGGAAGCAGTGCAAGAAAGGACAAACAAACAGAAGCCAGCTTAAAGCACCTGAGTTCCGAGGAGAGGTTGAACAGCCTGGGATTACACTCTGGAGAGCAGAAGTCGCAGGGTGGATATTATTGAAATATTGAAGATTCTTGATAAATTAGGTAAATTAAACCCCAATAATAGGTTTAAGATTGCCACACACCCCAGAACCAGGGCACACGGACTCAAGCTTAGAAGAGGGAAGCTACACGCACAGTTTAGATTGAATTATTTTATACCGAGCATACCAAATGTGGAATGGACTGTCCAAGCGAGGCAGTGAAGGGAGAGAGTGTGACAAAAATTGGGTAGATATTTGAGGACCACGGGGGTATTGAGAGGTATTAGCGTTTGGGACTGGCTAGATGGACGTCGGACTCTTTTCCTTGTCTTGTACTTTGCCAGGTTGCTCTGTTTGTTGCAAGTTAATAGCACATATTAAAAAATGTAAAATACTTATACATTGCTTATACTTCTCCATTTACAGCTTCACTAACATCTAAGCAGCATAGGAGTGAAACAGTAATTTTATTAAAAGTGTTTGTTATTTGGAGTAATATTATGTAACTGCTATTTGTATTGTGATTATATTTCAGCTTTTTGAACTGCAAGTATAACTCTTAATTGGACTACAATTATTTATAATAACTGTTTGAATAAAATCACAATGCCGGAACAATGGGTATATCCATTTAGATTCTCCAATCCATCCCACATACAGTCAATAGAATGGCTATGAGGCCGGTCAAAGTACTCCACATTACCTAAAATCTATACAAGCTTCGCATCTGATGCAGTGTCTAGCATATCCACCGGATGCAATCATCCTGATTTGGTCTGATTACACTCCTATGAAGCCCCTGGGAAATTTTGCTATGTTAAAGGCACAACATAAATGCAAGTTATTGTAGTTGTTGATTGGCTCAAATTTCCCATTTACTTTAAAAAAATTACCTGTAAAATGATTTCCTGACTGTCTGTATTTTTCCTTTGACTAAAACATAGGCCAATGAAAAATGGGTAATCACCCTAAAAGCAACGAATCACATTTCTCAAAACATTTTTTTGCCAGTGGTCATGTTCTTTCCTCACCCACCCCGTTATATAACCCTAAAAATTAACTGCTGAAGAACAAAAATGGCTAAATTAGGGTCTGCATGTTAAGGCCTAGAAATTCATCCCGGGCAGTGGCGCAAAACGGGCGGTATCGGACCGTCCGCCCATTATACGCAGCACCTGATATTCAGTTATCAGGCACTGTGTATCAGACAGCCAATCCAATACCACCCATTTTGCGTCGCTGCCTGAAACGAATTCCTAGCCCAGTGTGCCTTGAAAAAAATGTCCTTGCAAATGTCTGCCCCTTTCTTTGAAACCTAAGACTTGAGTTCTGCTCCATTCCCAAATCTTGCATTGTGCCCTTCCATAGGTGAGCGGGCTGAATCAAGCGGCTGACTACAACTCCCAGAATGCTCCACATTCATGAGGTGCAGTAACTGTGATGAACTACAACTCCCAGAATGCAGCATAAGTTTGCCACATTCTGCTGAATGGAATGGACATGAGGGTGGTGTTATAAACAGGAAGCAATGGCATACTCCAGAAATAGCCAGTTTTACTGTCAATTCTTTTTTTTAATGCTGGATGCTTTCATGATTTACAAATACCTCAAACTCTTTTTTGTGGTCAACAACACATTTTGGAGGGGAAGTGAATAACACCAGAATTTCATTTGATTGACAGCAAGATTAGACATTCTTAAAAGAATCCTGTTTGTTCATCTACAAGTCCTGGTACTGCCACCAACCATGATCTGAGAGCACTGTAGATAGTGCTTCAATCCCAGGATTGTCATCATTAGGATGGATACATAAGAACATAAGAAGTAAGAGCAGGAGTAGGCCATACGGCCCCTCGAGCCTGCTCCGCCATTCAATAAGATCATGGCTGATCATCGACCTCAACTCCACTTCCCCGCCCGATCTCCATATCCCTTGATTCTCCTAGATGCCAAAAATCTATCTATCTCAGCCTTAAATATACTCAAAGACTCAGCATCCACAGCCCTCTGGGGCAGAGAATTCCAAAGATTCACAACCCTCTGAGTGAAGAAATTCCTCCTCATCTCAGTCTTAAATGGCCTACCCCTTATCCTGAGTCTATGCCCCATAGTTCTAGACACTCCAGCCAGCGGAAACAACCTCTCAGCATCTAACCTGTCAATCCCTTCAGAATCTTGTATGTTTCAATGAGATCACCTCTCATTCTTCTAAACTCCAGAGAGTATAGGCCCATTTGACACACTCTCTCATCATAGGACAGCCCTCTCATCTCAGGAATCAATCTAGTGAACCTTCGTTGCACCGCCTCCAAGGCAAGTATATCCTTCCTTAAATAAGGAGACCAGAACTGTGCACAGTACTCCAGGGGCGAAATCTTACCTTCCAGGCCGAGTTTGAGGCGGGACTGCTGGTTTTCGGGTTCCAGTCCCGCCCCCAGCGACGTCTGATGAACAGACGCTATTTTGCCCTGATTGGCCTTGTTAAGCCTGCCCTGCGGGCTTGCCGGCCAATTAGGGAACGCCGGTGTCAGATGACGTCAGTTGATGACGCTTCATCTGCTGGTTTTCTTAAAGGCATATGCACCACACTTGTTTGACAGATGCTTTGACAGTGTTTGACAGCATTGAGGTGCTGTCAAACACTGACAATCACCGTCCAAAGGTGAGCCCTTGTACCCAGGCTCTCCAATTACTCTCTCCTTAGGATAAAACAGATGGCAGCTGCAGCTGAGATTGCAGAAGCCATCTGTTACTTCTCCCAATGAGATGAGGCTACACAAACACTTCACAGCTTGTCACCTGCAGAAACATCTAACCACATTAAAAATTATTTTTATAACATTTCCTTACCTCTGATACTAACCATTGTCACTTTGCATCCTTCACACCACTTCTGCAGCTGTTAACAGGCAGTTAAGTGGCTATAATCCTCTTCCCGCTGCTAGGAGTTGGGTCCCTGCGCAAATCGGGGACCTGACTCCCGGGAAGATTGAATGGGGGTGGGTTGGGAGTGGGTTTGGGACCCGCTCCCATTCTTTTTGACTTTCCCAGCAGTCCCGCCTCCAAACCTGCCTCCTCAGGGCTGGTAAAATCCAGCCCCAGGTGTGGTCTCACAATTGTAGCAAGACTTCCTTATTCTTATACTCCAACCCTTTTGCAATAAAGGCCAACATGCCATTTGCCTTCCTTATTGCTTGCTGTACCTGCATGCTAGCTTTCTGTGTTTCTTGCACGAGGACACCCAAATCTCTCTGAACACCAACATTTTAAAGTTTCTCACTATTTAAAAAATATTCTGTTTTTCTATTCTTCCTACCAAAGTGAATAACCTCACATTTCCCTACATTATACTCCATCTGCCACCTTACTGCCCACTCACTTAACCTATCTATATCCCTTTGCAGACTCTTTTGCCGGAATTTCACCAGCACTCAGGGCGGGATTGGAGGCGGGACCGCTGTCAAAATCGCAAAGATTGACAGCGGGTAGGAAACCCGCTGTCAACCCGCCTCCAATCAATCTTCCCAAGTGTTGGGTCCCTGATTTGCGCATGGACCCGACACCTAGCTGCGCGAAGAGGATTATAGCCACTTACCTGCCTGTTAACAGGTACTTGATACTTGTTAACCGGCTCTTTTTCAATTTTGCCGCTTCTGCCTCAGGTTCCCTGACGTCCGGACACCACGCCAGGTAAGTGTGGCATGTTGTGAGTCTGCTGTAATGTTTCTGCATTGATGACAGCTGCAGAAGTGGTGTGAAGGATCCAATGGTGCATTGGTAAGTTTCAGAGGTAAGAAAATGTTGGGAAAATCATTTTTAATGCATTTACACTTTTCTGTAGGTAACAAGTTTTGAATTGGATGTCTAGTCCCACCTCATTGGGAGAACCTCTCTCGCCAGTGACAGATCGCTTCTGTAACCTCACCTGCAGCTGTAATCTGTTCTAGCCTATGGAGGGAGTCATTGGAGAGTCTGGGTGCAAGAGCTCACCTGTGAATAGTCATTGTCAGTGTTTGCAGCACCTCAATGCTGTCAAACACTGAGAAATGAGCTGTCAAAGAAAAATTGTGCGTGGTCCCTTTAAGAAAATCGGCAGATGACGCGTCATCAAATGATGTCATCTGACCGGCTTCCTCTTAATTGGTCAGTAAGCCCGCAGGGTGGGCTTAACAAGGCCAATCGATGTAAAATCTCGTCCGTTGGCCGGATGCAGTTGGGGGCGGGACTGGAACCCAGAAACCAGCTGACCCGCTCCCAAGCTGCATCCATTTGCAAAATCGGGGCCTAAGCGATCTCCTCACAGCTTACTGTCCCACTTAGCTTTGTATCATCAGCAAACTTGGATACATTACACTCAGTCCCTTCATCTAGGTCAATACAGATTGTAAATAGCTGAGGCCCAAGCACTGATCCTTGCGGCACCCCACTAGTTACAGCCTGCCAACCTGAAAAAGATCAGTTTATCCCTACTCTCTGTTTTCTGTCCATTAACCAATCCTCTATCCATGCTACTATATTACCCCCAACCCCATGAGCCCTAATCTTGTGTAATAATCTTTTATGTGGCACCTTATCGAATACCTTTTGGAATATATACTACATCCACTGGTTCCCCTTTATCTACCCTGCTAGTTACATCCTCAAAAAACTCTAATAAATTTGTCAAACACGATTTCCCTTTCATAGAACCATGTTGACTCTGCCTAATCATGTTATGATTTTCTAAGTGACTTGATGCCACTTCCTTAACAATGGATAGTTTGATGACAATTGTTTCTCTTTATATGAAGACAACAAACAGTAAAGCATGAACTTTTGAATTATATCTGAGTTAGACTTGATAGGAAAATCAGTGTAATGATTTACAAAGACTTATGGAACTACAACTGAAAATGATTCGAAGATGCCTGTCACTGTGACGAGGGGACAGTAGATTCAAGGAAAGTAGGGGAGCTACTCCCTGGACCTGTTAACAGGCAGTTGAGATGGCAGCAGACGCTGTGACCATGGTGTTAGACTCCTGTGTGAACTGTAGCACCCTACAACAAGTGGAGAGGCAATAAAGCAGCTTCATTATAATGCAAACAGAATAAATTATAATACATTGAATTAAAGTACAGGAATCCCGCCAAAACCGCGGGTTTGCCATACGCGGATTTCACGTATACACGGTTTCCACTCTGTGACAATTTTTGCCAACCGCGGCCGTGAAATTCGCGTATCCGCGGTTTTTAATTTAGGAATAAGGTAAATAACATGATTTTTATGCTTTTTATATGCTTTTTATATTCTTTTTTATTGTGTTTATACACATTTATAGTGAATTTGCCAACCGCGGTTTTACTAACCACGGGGGTTTTCAGGGACATATCCCCCGCGGTTGGGGAGTGATCCCTGTACAAATAAAGCAGCAACAACTACTTGCATTTATATAGCGCCTTTAGTGCAATAAAACATCCTAAGGCGTTTGACAGGAACGTTACCAAACACATTAAGAAAGCCTTAGAAAATAAAATCTCTACACAAAGTATATTATTTTATCTATATACCCCTACTCATTCCTAACATGAGTCCTTGGGCCCTGTTCCTTCCTATTACCCCACTCCTTTCTCTCTCTCTCGCTCCCAGTGTCAGGCCCTTGTCTCTTGATCAGTCTTGGCCGAAGCCCCTCGCTCTTTCCCAGCAGTAAGTTTCATTCCCACCCATGCACGTTACAGCAACTCATGGAAGACCTCTCCCCACTACCAACCCAATGCCCATTGATTGCCTCCTTACTGCATACTCTGAGCTTTCATCAAGGTTAAGGATATTAATTGATTGCTTCAAGTAACAGACGTCAGAGGCACATAAGGGTACTGGGAAGTGCACTGAAGACAGACTCAATGGAGTAAAGGATTGAGGTATAGAGGAGAGAGAGAAGGGGAGCAAGAGTGGATAAAAGGATTGGAGACAGGTACAAGGACAGCAAGAGAAAATGTGCAAGAGGCATTGATTGAGTGAGAAAAAGAGGAAGGCAGAAAAAGTTCAAGACACAGAGAGGAAGGCAAAGAATTGGAAAGAGCAACAAGCAGAAGCACAGAGTGTGTGAACAATAGCACGGGAAAAGAGCTAGCATATAATGATATACATTATCTGCTGTGCTGTGCAAAGACTGGTATTATAGTGTATCACATGGGAAAAGCTTCACTATTTCTGTCCTATTTTTGTGCTTGTTTAAGCACAGGGAGAAATAAATTTATAATGTGCCATAAAACAATAACATATGGCTGATTTGATTGATATTATATTATAAGTATGTTTTGTATGAACAAAATATAATGATAGAGATTGTTATGACTTGTTTGAAGGGGCTTCTTCACAGCTAGATCGACGGCATAGTATTTATTGGAATTTATCCATGAATCAATTCACCTTGGAAAAGGTCACTGCATCTTTGAACTTTTAGTGCTGTTTGTGTGTGATGCAAACTAACAGCTCTTTCCTTCCCTGAAATGACAATGAGCACTCTTTAAATAGTTCTATGAAGGAAAATTGTCAGATCCAAATCCTGCATCCACCACAAGGTAGAAACTTTGACTGATGCTATACTTGCCTGAACTTATAACGTGCCACATTCCTCCTTGTGCTGTTTTAACCCTCTGTTAAATTGCTCAGAGAGGAATTGACCCGAGAGTATTAAAAGTTTGGACAAGAACAGCACTAGTTGGAATTTCTATCCCCATAGAAACCAGAAATAGAAATATCAAAGAGAGACAATATCACTTAAAGCACAATCCATTGTTACATCTAACAGTGAATTATAAGTAACCTCTAGTTATCATTAGTTAACCCATTTCAACTCCACTCCGTTCAAGTTAAAATCACTTAATTTGAATTGTTGGCTTTATTTTAGTGCAAAAAATAACTTTGAATTATCAGGAGCAGATTGCGTAGCATTAATTGTGTCTTTAACACTGTTACTTCAACATGTAATATCTTGTGGGAAATCCTACCAATTTGCAGCACGATATTTTGCAGTCAAATCCCTAATCCTATAGCAGAAACTCATTAACATAAATGCTTTATTCTCATGCTGCAACACAACTCTCTCTGGGGCAGCATCTAAATGTAAGTAACGGAAAACTACATGTACCTTAGTGGCCTTGAAAAGATTTCCAGTTCTGCCAATGTTACAAGTTTAGTTGATAAGCAGTGTACCAGTGTGTTTTTAACACACCCCTGGGGTCTGGTGACCATGTAAACTCTGCCAACTTCACTCACTGCACCATCTCATTCCACCGACTGTTGCAGCCTTGTAACACCCCCACCCCAGTCCACCCCCACTCCTGACTTCTTTTATGTAAGTGATACAGGTCTTTGCTAAAAAAAAGAAAGGACTTGCATTTATATAGCACCTTTCATGACCTCAGGAGATCCCAAAGCACTTTACAGCCAATTCACTACTTTTGAAGTGTGATCACTGTTGCAATGTAAGAAACGTGACAGCCAATTTGTGCACAGTAAGCTCCCACAAACAGCAATGTGATAATGACCAGGTAATCTGTTTTAGTGGTGTTGGTTGAGGGATAAATATTGTCCAGGTCACCAGGGAGAACTCCCCGGCTCTTCTTCGAATAGTGCCATGGGATCTTTTACATCCACCTGACAGGGCAGATGGGGCCTCGGTTTAACGACTCATCCGAGAGACGGCACCTCCGACAGTGCAGCACTCCCTCAGCACTGCACTGCAGTGTCAGCCTGCATTGTGTGCTCAAGTCTCTGGAGTGGGACTTGAACCCACAACCTTCTGATTCCAAGGCGAGAGTGTTACCAACTGAACAAGAATCTGGCGCATGTTTTTTTAACAAGCTCCTGAAAGTGTGGCAAACTTTTTGCGAATGGTTTCCAAATTTTATTTTATTCTGAGCGTTTTATCGTGATCAGCAATCCACTGTTTATTTTTGGCCGGTTGGGTTGGCGTTTCGTGAGACTTACGTGCAAACGGTCGTGGTGTACTTGACAGCACTTATCAAATCTTCCCCTATGGCAGACAGCCTGTCTCAGGCTAGAATGGCCAAATGTTCCACATATTGTAATCAAACCATTTGTGTTCAATAATGAAGAAGCCAAAAAAGAAATCTGACAGCTGTGAAATAAAGTTAAAGTAGCCCGAAGCCTTTGGAGCATGTTGATCCAATTATGATGATCTGCTCATATCCTTGTGGTTTTTCAAAATCAATTATAATTTTTTAGCTCAAGGGATTTTTTTTTGCTACAACAAAAAAAACTGCTCATACACTGGAACAGCTGTAGATGTGGGACAAATGCATTGTTTTAAACAAAATGCCTGTAACTTTTTTTTTATGATTTAGACATATGAAAAATGTCAACGCTTAAATTTCTTCTCGGAATGTAATGCATTTTTAGTGAATGACAATTAGTGTCGAAGCCAGTCAGAAAATGTTACCATCAAAATAAAGGCAAAAGATGTTTACGTTTGACATGGGAACGTTAAAATCAAATGTAAATTTAAAATATTATTCTCTTAGCTCGGTTGGTTAGATATTTCTAGTTACAGGAAAAACACAAGAAATACATCTTTTAATTATAATTTCATTTTAGCTGTTTTTTATTTTGTAATCTTTTCAGTTCTAAAATGTCGCTCTGCCTGTTGAAATCTGATCTTACATGCTTAAATGTGTCTACATGTTGAGCTGTAAAGCAAAGTTCTGTTTAACAAATATCTCTATGGCAGATATAAAAAACGTTCATTTATATAGCACCTTATAATGTTTCTCAGTAACATTCCAAAGTGCTTCATGTCTTCACATGTAATGAAATACTTTAAAACGCATGTTGTTGAAAACGAGCAGCCAATTTGAAGAGTCAGGTCCCACAAACAGCAATGAGATTAAAGACCACTTACTTTCTTTTTGGTGGAGTTCGTTTTGGGAAATATGTTGGCCAAGACACTGGAAGTACTCTCTACTCTTCAAAAGGTACCATGGGAAGCTTAATGTGCATCTGAAATAGCAGACAGCGTCTTTTTAAAAAAAATTCATTCTCGGGATGTGGGCATCACTGGCAAAGCTGGCATTTATTGCCCATCCCTAGTTGTCCTTGAGAAGCTGGTGGTGGGCTGACTTCTTGAACTGCTGCAGTCCGTGTGGTGAAGGTGCTCCCACAATACCTAGGTAGGGAGCAATGTTCTCCTTAAAGCTGCATGGCCACGCTGCGCTCCAGGGGTCCTGCGCAGCCGGTGAGCTGGCTTTTAAATTGAAAAACCGCGCATGCGTGGAATTTTGAATGGGCTGCGCAGCCCGTTAAAGGGGCTGCGTTGTCCACCAAAAAATTACAGGGAACATTTGTAGGGAGCAATGTTCCCGTTAAGCTGTGCAGCCATGCGGTCGCGCAGCAGTCTGAAAGTCCCGCGCAGCTGGCTCACCGGCTTTTAAATGGAAAAACCACGCATGAGCGGAAATTTGAATGGGCTGCCCAGCCCGTTAAAGGGGCCACACACCCAAAAAAATTGGTAGGGAGTTTCAGGATTTTGACCCAGCGACGATGAAGGAATGTTGATTGATTTCCAAATCAGATTGGTATGTGACTTGAAGGTGGTGTTCCCATGCGCCTGTTGCCCTTCTCCTTCTAGGTGGTATTGGTCGCGGGTTTGGGAAGTGCTGTCGAAGAAGCCTTGGCGAGTTGCCGCAGTACATCTTGCAAATAGTACACACTGTTGCTACAGTGTGCTGGTGGTGGAGGGAATGAATGTTTAAGGTGGTGGATGAGATGCTGATCAAGCGGATTACTTTGTCCTGGATGGTGTCAAGCTTCTTGAGTGTTGCAGCTGCACCCATCCAGGCAAGTGGAGAGTATTCCACCACACTCCTGACTTGTGTCTTGTAGGCAGTGAAGAGGCTTTGGGGAGTCCGGTGGTGAGCCACTCGCCGCAGAATAACCAGACTGTGATTTGCTCTCGTAGCCACAGCATTTATGTGGCTGGTCCAGTTGAGTTCCTGGTCAGTGGTGAACCCCCAGAATGTTGCTAAACTCAGTGCTTCCTCCAAGTGGTGTTCAACATAGAGGAGTACTGATTCATCAGCTGAAGGAGGGCAGTAGGTGGTAATCAGCAGGAGGTTTCCTTGCCCAGATTTGACCTGAAACCATGAGACTTCATGGGGTCCGGAGTCAATGTTGAGGCCTCCAAGGGCCACTCCCATTTGACTGTATACCACTGTGCCATGACTTCTGATGCATCTGTCCTGTCATTAGGACAGCACATACCCAGGAATGGTGAGGGAGGCGTCTGGGACATTGGCTGATAGGTATGATTCTGTGAGTATAACTATATCAGACTATTGCTTGACTAGTCTGTGGGACAGCTCTTCCAAATTTGGTACCAGTCCCAGGCGTTAGTGAGGAGGATATTGAAGGTCGACTGGTCTGGGTGTGCCTACGTTGTATCCTGATTTAATGGCTAGTTCACAGCCGAGTGATCCATCCAGTTTCATTCTTGTTTTTTTGTCGCAGTTTGATACAACTGAATGGCTTGTTAGGCTACTTCAGAGTGAAGTTAAGAGTCAAGCACATTTAACTGTTTTTCTGAAGATGGCACCTCTGACAATGTTGCACTCTCTCAGCACTGCACCAAGGTGCCAGGTTAGACTATATGCTTCGTCTAACCTGACAACAGCAACCTTCTAACTGAGGTAATCATGAAGTGAATCAAATTTTGTCCATTTTGTCTTTTATTGTTTTCAATCCTTTTTATATTTACGAAGTACAAATTCATAAATGTTCCTATTCAAACTAAAGCCAAAAGGTAATCATTTATTAATATTGGGTTGAGTGTGCATAAAAATAGATTTTTTAATTCACTATTTTGCATGAACTATTGATATACGAGCTATACAATGAAGTGCTCCTGCTCTACTGGGATGGCCAAACATGTCAACTGCAAAAAATATATTATGATTTAATTGTGGTAAAATTAAGTATTATGAATGTGAATTGTGTTACTTTTAAAAGTGTTACAATCTATCCCCTTTGAAACTAAATTTTGTCAGTTATTGATAGAGTATCTGTGATAAATACGAACCCTGTGAGGGAGGTATTGGTGTGGGATGTTCGGTTGGTTTGGGTTATTAGCGATGTATGACCCAAAGTCAGTATAGGGTTTAGGGAAAAGTTACATTTTGGAGTGTTTTGCCTTTTTTTACTCTAGATATATTTTCAGCCTCTGTGTCTCAGACAGTTCTCAGAGGGCCTTGCTCCCTGTAGCACTTAGAGTGTTTACACTTAGCCTGATATGTAGGGGTGTTTTGTATCTCCAGGATAACAAACAGAAATCTTTCTTTAGCTACTGGAATCTATTCTGTGCCTCCAAAGAACCCCCTTCTTCAAGGTGCAGCAAAATGTCACAACACCAGACCTTGCTTTAGTCTTTAACGGCCAAATTAATTTATTTAACAATAGATCTGAGAGTATGTTAACTTCTCAAGTACGGAAAGTAATAAATAGTTTGCAATCTATATTAATCTTTATTTTGAAATGAACTTTTATGTATGTAATTCTTTTCTTATATTCTCACCAACTACGGGAGGCACTTCTAAAGTTCGAGACTGACTCTACGTATGGGCTGGATTTTCTCAATGGATACGTGCTGGAGGCGGGACTTCTGGTTTCCGGGTTTCAGTCCCGCCCCAGCGACGTCTGACCAACCCATGCTAAGCCCGTAGGCTTAACAAGGCCAATCAAGGGAAAGCCGGTGACAGATGACATCAGCGTATGACGCTCATCTGTCGAAAGTTTTTTAACAGATGAATTGTCAGCGATTGACAGCTTTGAGAGGCTGTCAAACACTGACAATCTCTTTTCTAAGGTGAGCCCTTGCACACAGGCACACCAAGAACTCTCTCCTCAGCAGAAAGCAGATGGCTGCTGCATCTGAGAATGCAGCATCCATTCTGTCATCTCTGCCGTTGAGATGAGGTACCTCCGGATCCCCAAGGGTTGAAGCCTGCAGAAAGAAGCAAAGGTAAGGAAACTTTTTCCAACACTTTACACTCACCTCTCATACTTACCTGTCCACACTTGCACCCATCACTCACCTCCACAGCGCATTTTTTGACCCCTCTCACCCCCGCAGACCCACTGCTCGCCTCGCTGACCCTGGCGAGGTTCGCAGCCATCGGGAAGCCCGCAATTGCAGGCGTAAAATGGGGAAAAGCCTCAAAGCTGCCTTTTAACTACCTGCTAACAGGCAGTTAATTGGCTCTAATCCCCTTCCCGCCTCAAGGAGACGGGTCCCTGCGCGACTCGGGAAGATGGCACGGAGGCGGGTTGGGAGCGGGGTCGGTACCCGCTCCCAGTTTCTGCTATTTTCCCGGCAGTCCCGCCTCCATACCCACCTCCCCAGGGCTGGGAAAATTGCCACCAACAATTTGAATAATGCAGACTAATAAATACCCTGAAAACAATTACTGAGGCTCACGGATTGTAATAACTGTCAGCCAGGGAGAACGTTGGCCTTTCTTATAAGCTATATATATATTTGCATATGTATATATACATATATATTGTAAAGCCTTCATATATTGGTGTCTGTATGTATATATATACCTATACATAGATATATATTTGATTTATGGAGCTTATGTGATTGAACCGTCACAATCTTATCTGTACACTGTCACTTTTAACACAGCCAACTTTTCCTTAAAGAACAAATGATATCCTGTTATAAGCCGTATATGTTCTAACTGTATTACAAAGTGGTCCTTTACTTTAGGATCAATTGCTGCATTCATGAACTTTGACTCTTTAAGGTGATACATGAAAAGCGTGGAATACGAGCAGGTAAAATGTGTTACACGCGTGTCCTGATTTACTTTCTCCTCCCAGTCTTCTCTTACCCCCTTGCTCCTTAAGGCAGTGACTCACCCTGGGGATAGTTCCACACGTGTTAGCAGCTGCACCCTACCTTGTCTCCAGGTTCAGTCTTCATTTCTCGGTGTATTATTGGACGCGGGGATGGAGCCAATACAGCCAAGCCTGATCCAGCTCACACATGTGCAGTGGTGGGAGTGCTGGATTTTGTTTTCCCCTACACAGCCAAGAAATCGAGGCCAGCTATGGCACCTGTCCACAATTCAACTAATTCGGCACAGGCTAGCAACTGTATCAATCTGGAACCTTTACTATGCGGTTGGTTGTCTTCTACTTAAACTACTGGCTCAAGTATCCTTTTCTCCAGCCAACATCCCTTGTCTTTTGACACAAAATTCAGCAAAGCTAAAACTCCCTTACATTTGAACGCCTCTTTTCCTCTCTCCCTGTTGTCCGTGTCATATTTAAAAATCCACAACACTTTTTGAAGAGCTTTCAGAAGTGAACTAATTTCTACCTTGGTACCTTTGTGATAACTTGGTGTGCCAATGCGAAAACATGCCAGGAGGTGAGAGCAAGGACTTCATTAATATTTATTTGATGGCGCCAAAATGGTATCTTGTGCTGCTGAATAAAAGTAATACAGTGCCTCGGGCACAGGAAAGTCTAGTGTTGATCCCAACTCTCTGTCAAAGAATGAAATTCTGCTGTTTGAAATTGAATTAAAAAAAGGTGATGTTTGTGCTCTGGCTGTTCAATGGCAATAACATTTATAATTGATTGCATTATACCCTTGGTGACGTCCCATGAATATGCATTGCCCCTCGTCCTGGTCCACATGTTTTGTCTCCCTGGTCTTTGTGTGTTTGGGTGGGCAGGGGAGGGTGAAAATGAACTAATCCAATATTGTATGCCCCCATTCTTCTACCGTTTAAGAGGGGAGGGTTGATAACTTAGCAGTCAAACGGGTGGTCTATTTTAGGAAATTCTGTGGACATTCCCTGTGCAAAAGTTCTTTTAGTGACTGTTTATATGAAGATGATTAATTTTAAAGAGGCGCCTGTAGCTGCCACAAGAACAACTGACGGCTGAAGAGTGATATTTAGTGCTGTGAATCTGAAGAAAATCACAGTAGAACGCTCTGTTACATTCGCTTTACCTCGGTTAATGTCACTGTCAAATCAGCTTTTTGCTGCATTTTGGTTTTTCAAGTCACCATGGGGTGTGTGAAGGTGCATTCTCATCAACCTCGAACCTCAACGGATCAGCATTCAGGTAAAGGGCTATGGTAGTGTAATGGTTATGTTTTACTGGACTAGTAATTTAGAGGGTTGGACTAATAAGCAAGCGAATGAGAGTTCAAAACCCACCACGGCAATTTGAATTCAGTTTTTAAAAATCTGGAAATAAAAAGCTGATATCAGTAAAAGCTGTCGAATTGATCCCAACTGGTTCCCTAATGTCCTTTAGGGAAGGAAACCTGCTGTCCTTACCCGGTCTGACCTATATGTGACGCCAGACCCACACCAATGTGCCCTATGCAGTGGCCTAGCAACCCACTCAGTTGTATCAAACCTCAGGGCAACTAGGGATGGGCAATAAATGCTGGCCTTGCACCAATGCCCACGTCACAAGAATGAATTTAAAAAAATGTTGCTTCTATTCAGACTGGGATGTGTTGATGGAAAGCCAGCTGCTGTATTCCCTTTCACTGCTTTATGGAGCCTCTTTGTTTAAACTGTCATAACCATATCTGTACAATGTTACTTTTAACATGACTGGCCTAGAAATGTGATGGCATTGCGCCTGTTTTTCAGGTGCAAAACAGGTGCTTAAACATCCAATATGGCATGTAGGCCGCGTTCATTACGCACCAGAAGAGCACTGCCTGCCATATTGGTAAAGGCAGAAAAAGAGGTGTCCAGGGACCGTGCTGGAAACAGCTGTTAGTCCCTTTGCATATGCAAATAGGGGGCCTAACCCCTTTGTAAAATCGGGCTGCCCTGAAGGCAGCTGCACTGGACCGGCTGAGTTCAGGAAAACGTGTTCTCTGGGCGGCCTGACCAGCGGTTCTTAAAGGGACCACTGGAGGTCACCGCCAAAAAAAAGTGTTTTATAAAATGCCTGAATGTGGAGCGGGGAGGTGCAGGAGTCCGCCTCTATTGCAGTGCCGAAGACCGTTGCAAGCCGCCCCCCGTTTGGCCCCTCCACTCGATCACCTCCCCCTTCTCACGATCGCTGCCCCCCCCCCCCCCACCCCACCTGCCCCAGGACCTACCCGAGGGCTGCTATTGGCGAAGCAGTGGCCCGAAATTGAAACGCTTCCCTTTGGCGAGCTGCCCTCAAACACCCAGCAGGTGTCTGCAGCTTGTGGTCTCATGTCAATTATCGGGCGGCCTTGGGCCTACCCGTTCTGACGCACGGATGTTGCTCTGCTCCCAGTCCGTGCCCACTTAGTTTTCCTAAAGAATAAATTAAGTCTTATTTTCAAGAATTAAATGTATTTTTGCATATTATTTGCTGTAGTTTCACAAGGCACAAATAAGTGAGAACCTGAAGGTTGCCTGGGTATGATTTATACAGCATGCAATCAACCTTTCGAGATCAAACAAACAACTAGATTATGCTTCAATATAAATTAAATTATTTTGCTTCAAATCTGTGCACTTATACATGACCTAAGAAGGCAGTGGCTTCCATGCTTAACATTAATGTCCGGAAGACATAGTATACATCAGCTAGATAAGACCCGAGCGTGATCCACTGAACACCAATAGCTTCACTCAGAACTTTACCAAATAGCCACAGCAGAGAGACTGGAGAAGCTGAGGTTGTTCTCCTTAGAGCAGAGAAGTTTAAGGGGAGACTTAATAGAGGTGTTCAAAATTATGAAGGGTTTTAATAGAGTAAATAACGAGAAACTGGCAGGAGGGTCGGTAACCAGAGTACACAGATTTAAAATAATTGGCAAAAGAACCAGAGGGGAGACGAGGAGAATTTCATTGTTTTACGCAACATGTTGTTATGATCGAGAATGCACTGCCTGAAAGGATGGTGGAAGTAGATTCAATAGTAACTTTCAAAAGGAAATTGGCTATATACTTGAAAAGGAAAAAAATTGCATGCCCATGGAGAAAGAGTAGGGAATAGAGGCTATTTGGACAGCTCTTTCAAAGAGTTGGCACAGGCATGAAAGACCGAATGGCCTCCTTCTGTGCCGTATGATTCTCGGATTCTATGATTCAATCTGTTCCTACGCTATGATTCTTGGGCTACTGTACCAATACCATAACCCCCTCTCTCTTTAAAAAAACAATGTGCACTTGTACTTAATATGGTATGGAGAAAAAATTACATCACAACATGTTCTGAAGCTGTAACATATCTCATAGGATTACATATGATTACATAGGATTGCATAGGATATACAGCACAGAAACAGGCCATTCGGCCCAACCAGTCCAAGCCAGCATTTATGCTCCACTCGAGCCTCCTCCCGTTTTCCTCATCTAACTCTATCAGCGTAACCCTCTATTCCCTTCTCCCTCTAGCTTGTCCAGCCTCCCCTTAAATGCATCTATACTATTCGCTTCAACCACTCCCTGTGGTAGCAAGTTCCACATTCTCACCACTCTTTGGGTAAAGAAGTTTCTTCTGAA
This sequence comes from Squalus acanthias, assembly GCA_030390025.1. Taxonomy (NCBI): domain Eukaryota; kingdom Metazoa; phylum Chordata; class Chondrichthyes; order Squaliformes; family Squalidae; genus Squalus; species Squalus acanthias. The sequence goes on from CM059430.1 coordinate 92,695,770, forward strand.
TTCCCTATTAGATTTCTTGGTGACTATCTTATATTGATGGCCTCTAGTTATGCTCTTCCCCACAAGTGGAAACATTCTCTCTGTATCCACTCTATCAAAACCTTTCATAATTTTAAAGACCTCTATTAGGTCACCCCTCAGCCTTCTATTTTCAAGAGAAAAGAGACCCAGCCTGTTCATCCTTTCCTGATATGTATACCCTAGCATTTCTGGTATCACCTTTGTAAATCTTCTCTGCACCCTCTCCAGTGCCTCTATATCCTTTTTATAATATGGCGACCAGAACTGCACGCAGTACTCTAAGTGTGATCTAACCAAGGTTCGATACAGGTTTAGCAAAACTTCCCTACTTTTCAATTCTATCCCTCTAGAAATAAACCCTAGTGCTTGGTTTGCTTTTTTTATGGTCTTGCTAACCTGTGGTGCAACTTTTAGTGATTTGTGTATTTGTACTCCGAGATCCCTTTGTTCCTCTACCCCACCTAGACTCGCACCCTCCAAGTGATAAGTGACCTCCCTATTCTTCTTACCAAAATATAATACCTCACATTTATCTGTGTTGAGCTTCATTTGGCAATTATTTGCCCATACTACAAGTTTATTAATGTCTTCCTGTAATTTGTTGCAGTCCTCCTCAGTATTAACTATCCCCCCCAATTTGGTGTCATCCGCAAATTTAGAAATTGTGTTTTTGAATCCAAAGTCTAAATTATTAATATAAATTGTGAACAGCAATGGTCCCAGCACTGATCCTTGTGGAACACCACTACCCACCTTCTGCCACTCTGAATAGCTACCCTTTACTCCCACTCTCTGCTTTCTGTCTTGAAGCCAGCCAGCAATCCATTCTGCTAATTGTCCCCTGACTCCGCATTCACTGATGGGTCTATTATGGGGTATCTTATCGAAGGCCTTTTGAAAATCTAGATAAATTACATCTACTGCATTACCATTGTCTACTCTCTCTGTTACCTCTTGAAAAAATTCAATAAGTTTGGTCAAGCAAGATTTTCCCTTTTGAAATCCATGCTGACTATTTATTATTATACTTTTCATTTCTAGATGTTCTTCTATTCTCTCCTTTAGTAGGGATTCCATTATTTTTCCTACCATCGATGTTAAGCTGACTGGTCTATAATTCCCTGGACATGTTCTATCCCCCTTCTTAAATATAGGCATTACGTTAGCTGTCCGCCAGTCATCTGGCACTATACCTTTTTCTAACGAATTATTAAATATGTATAATAATGCCTCTGCTATCTCTTCCCTAGATTCTTTTAAAATGCGTGGATGCAATCCATCCCGGGGTTTTATCCTCTTTGAGTTTGATTAGTTTATTTAATATATCCCCTTTTAAAAAAAATTTAAATGCACTTATCGCATTACTCATCTCATCATCCAATGTCATGTCCACCTGTTCTATCTCCCTGGTAAATACCGAATCAAATTCAGAATCAAATAAAATACTTGTGGTTTATACTGACCCTATCTGGCATCATTGAAGCCCAATCTGTCAAAGTCTTGTAATATACTCCTAATCACATAACATAAACTATGATCTAGTATAATTGTTTTGACCCTGCAACTTTCAGTTTGTGTATTTTATTTATTATTGGCTGTGCCTTCAGCCATCTAGGCCCCACACTCTGGAATTCCTTCCCTAAACACCTCTGCCTCTCCAACTCCTACTCTTTAATACTCTCTTTAAAACCCATCTCTGAGACCAAGCATTTGGTCACCTCACCTAATATCTCCTCATTTAGTCTGCCATCTATTTTTGTCTGACTAGGCCTCTGTGAAGTGCCTTGAGACATTTTCTGTGTTAAAGATGTTATAAATGCACGTTGTTGTTGTCTATTTCCAGCTCTGCAGACATTCTGACCTAAAAGCTGCCTTTTCTAGTCATTAACGGTGTATTTACACTGGAACTGGAGCATCGGTGGCGATTGTCTTCAGTTTGCATCTACTCTACAGTTATAGTGTTAGTACAGCCTGAATTCAGAGTCACAGATCAATGTTACACAGGGGGGGGAGGGGGGGAGGACTTCCTGGGGGAGGAGTCAGACATCCTGGGGGTGGAGTCAGACATCCTGCGGGGGGAGTCAGACTTCCTGGGGGGGGAGTCAGACTTCCTGGGGGGGGAGTCAGACTTCCTGGGGGGTGGGGTCAGACTTCCTGGGGGAGGGGTCGGTCAGACTTCCTGGGGGGGGAGGACTTCCTGGGGGAGGAGTCAGAATTCCTGGGGGTGGAGTCAGGCTTCCTGGGGGGTGGAGTCAGGCTTCCTGGGGGAGGAGTCAGGCTTCCTGGGGGGTGGAGTCAGGCTTCCTGGGGGGTGGAGTCAGGCTTCCTGGGGGTGGAGTCAGACTTCCTGGGGGTGGAGTCAGACTTCCTGGGGGGTGGAGTCAGACTTCCTGGGGGTGGAGTCAGACTTCCTGGGGGGAGGGGTCAGACTTCCTGGGGGTGGAGTCAGGCTTCCTGGGGGGTGGAGTCAGGCTTCCTGGGGGGTGGAGTCAGGCTTCCTGGGGGAGGAGTCAGGCTTCCTGGGGGTGGAGTCAGGCTTCCTGGGGGAGGGGTCAGACTTCCTGGGGGGGGGGGTCAGACTTCCTGGGGGAGGGGTCAGACTTCCTGGGGGAGGGGTCAGACTTCCTGGGGGGAGGGGTCAGACTTCCTGGGGGAGGGGTCAGACTTCCTGGGGGGAGGGGTCAGACTTCCTGGGGGAGGGGTCAGACTTCCTGGGGGAGGGGTCAGACTTCCTGGGGGGAGGGGTCAGACTTCCTGGGGGAGGGGTCAGACTTCCTGTGGGAGGGGTCAGACTTCCTGGGGGTGGAGTCAGGCTTCCTGGGGGAGGAGTCAGAATTCCTGGAGGAGGAGTCAGGCTTCCTGGGGGTGGAGTCAGGCTTCCTGGGGGAGGAATCAGACTTTCTGGGGGTGGAGTCAGAATTCCTGGAGGAGGAGTCAGACTTCCTGGGGGTGGAGTCAGGCTTCCTGGGGGTGGAGTCAGACTTCCTGGGGGTGGAGTCAGACTTCCTGGGGGTGGAGTCAGGCTTCCTGGGGGTGGAGTCAGAATTCCTGGAGGAGGAGTCAGACTTCCTGGGGGGAGGAGTCAGACTTCCTGGGGGTGGAGTCAGAATTCCTGGAGGAGGAGTCAGACTTCCTGGGGGTGGAGTCAGACATCCTGGGGGAGGAGTCAGACTTCCTGGGGGTGGAGTCAGAATTCCTGGAGGAGGAGTCAGACTTCCTGGGGGTGGAGTCAGAATTCCTGGGGGAGGAGTCAGACTTCCTGGGGGTGGAGTCAGACTTCCTGGGGGTGGAGTCAGAATTCCTGGGGGAGGAGTCAGACTTCCTGGGGGGAGGAGTCAGACTTCCTGGGGGTGGAGTCAGACTTCCTGAGGGAGGGGTCAGACTTCCTGGGGGGAGGAGTCAGACTTCCTGGGGGAGGAGTCAGACTTCCTGGGGGAGGAGTCAGACTTCCTGGGGGTGGAGTCAGAATTCCTGGGGGAGGAGTCAGACTTCCTGGAGGAGGAGTCAGACTTCCTGGAGGAGGAGTCAGACTTCCTGGAGGATCGAGTCTCGCTCGGCTTCACTTCAGAGTAAATCCTCGTTTTAACACCCAATTGAAACTGTATAAGTTTAGCGTCAGTACGGGGCAGAAAGTGCTTTGCACCAATATTGAGCTTGCGTCACTGACCTGTGAGAATAATCTCAGGATGGGCCATTTTCTTTGATGAGAATCATCACTTTGACATCCTTTGAGCAGAAAAGGTTAATAACATACACGAGTATAAGATGGCAGTGTCTCATAGTCTTTATACAGTAAACATTAACATGTACAAGACAGTGTCTAGTGTTTTATAATTTTAACAGTCCTCTATCATATTAGAATTGGCCATTATAAGGTACTTACTTTACTGTACATTTCAACAACATTCATATCACAGATCTACTTGAGACGAAAGAAAAACAGACCACTGACAGTGATATATGATGGGACAGATTAAATTGTACAAATGTCATATCTATGCTTTGTCAATTTCCCCGAGTTTTACATCGACCATAAGCCTCAGCAGGCTCACACTGTAAAGTTAGTTGCAGAATACACAGTAAAATTCCTTATTTTGATTGTAATAAATAACTCTTTGACCCAATTTCTTTTTCGGGACAAAGTTTGGTTATGTCAGCCAATGCAGGAAGATGTATTGCCTTGTTAAGTGGAGCTGACATTCAAAATAAAACACTTTTCAGCACATGTGACTCCTGCCAATATACCATCTGCATAAGTTCATGTTTAATTCCCAATTACTTGTCAGTGCAAGGTCATCAGAGTGCACTCTTTAAAAATGGTAAAAAAATTATACATTCGCATTCACTCTTGTCAGCTTTCCCGCTGTTGATTTGACAGTCATTCCGCAACACTACGAACTGATGAAATTATTGGGTATTCAAAATATTCCGCTGAACAATAAGTGGTAATGAGATCAATGTGTGGGTTTTTTCTTCTATTTTATCTAATATTTCTAATAGGAGTGGACTGCTTCATATTTCCATAAGGGTTTTGATCGGAGGATAGGCCAGCTAATCTTGCATGTATTTTATCCAATTCTTTTTAACACATCCTTTGAAGTTAAAACAATCGGCTTGCATTTGTAAACTACGCAAGTGTTTAAGTAATAAGTTGATGCTTTTCTACAGTAAGGAGCATTATTTTTTAACTTTGACCTTGCCCATTTCCCTGACATTCATTTAAATAATTAAGTGTATCCATGAAATGTAAACTACAAATCGATAATATGTGTCATTGGTGTGGATTCAAAGGAACGATTTTAATCCTGCCCACCCCACGGGCCCCAGGTGGGCGGGCAATTAAAATGGTCGCAGCGACTCACCCCCTCCGAGCCTGTGGCCTTCCCTTGGTTTGCATTTTTAACCTGCTCTTTGTCACCAGGCCAGAGGGACTGGAAGCCTGTGTCCAGTGGTGTACCGCAGGGATCGGTGCTGGGTCCTTTGCTGTTTGTAGTGTACATTAATGATTTAGATATGAATGTAGGAGGTATGATCAGTAAGTTTGCAGATGACACGAAAATTGGTGGGGTGGTAAACAGCGAGAAGGGAAGCCTCAGGCTACAGGACAATATAGACGGGTTGGTCAGATGGGCAGAACAGTGGCAAATGGAATTTAACCCGGAAAAGTGTGAGGTGATGCATTTTGGGAGGACTAACAAGGCAAGGGAATACAGAATGAATGGTAGAACCCTAGGAAGGACAGAGGATCAGAGGGACCTCGGTGTGCATGTACATAGATCCCTGAAGGCAGCAGGACAGGTAGATAAGGTGGTTAAAAAGGCATATGGGATACTTGCCTTCATTAGCCGAGGCATAGAATATAAGAGCAGGGAGGTTATGATGAAGCTGTACAAAACGCTAGTTAGGCCACAGCTGGAATACTGTGTGCAGTTCTGGTTGCCACACTATAGGAAGGATGTGATTGCATTGGAGAGGGTGCAGAGGAGATTCACCAGGATGTTACCTGGGTTGCAGCGCTTCAGCTATGAAGAGAGACTGGACAGGCTGGGGTTGTTTTCCTTAGAGCAGAGAAGGCTGAGAGGGGGACCTGATTGAGGTGCACAAAATTATGAGGGGCATAGATAGGGTAGATAGAAAGAAACTTTTCCCTTTAGTAGAGGGGTCAATAACCAGGGGTCATAGTTTCAAGGTAAGGGGCAGGAGGTTTAGAGGGGATTTGAGGAAAAACTTTTATACCCAGAGGGTGGTTGGAATCTGGAACTCAGTGCCTGAAAGGGTGGTAGAGGCAGGAACCCTCACAACATTCAAGGAGCATTTAGATGAGCACTTGAAACGCCATAGCATACAAGGCTACGGACCAAGTGCTGGAAAATGGGATGAGAATAGATAGGGCTTGATGGCCGGTGCAGACACGATGGGCCGAAGGGCCTCTTTCTGTGCTGTAAAACTCTATGACTCTATGACACCCGTCGGAAGGTAGCAGGGCCCTTCCTTAAATAGGCAGACCAGGTTCTGATGATGTCACCGGGGCCTGACTGCAATTTTAACCCGAGGCCTGTGCAGGGAAAGTATTGTGACCTCCTGCCCACCCCACCGACATTGTGACCTCTCACCCCGCCCACCCCACCGACATTGTGACACCCCCCGCCCACCCCACCGACATTGTGACCTCTCACCCCGCCCACCCCACCGACATTGTGACACCCCCCGCCCACCCCACCGACATTGTGACCTCTCACCCCGCCCACCCCACCGACATTGTGACCCACCCCGCCCACCCCGCCCACCCCACCGACATTGTGACCCCCCCCCGCCCACCCCACCGACATTGTGACCCCCCCCGCCCACCCCACCGACATTGTGACCCCCCCGCCCACCCCACCGACATTGTGACCCCCCCCCGCCCACCCCACCGACATTGTGACCCCCCCCGCCCACCCCACCGACACTGTGACTTCTCACCCCGCCCACCCCACCGACATTGTGACCCACCCCCGCCCACCCCACCGACATTGTGAACCCCCCCCGCCCACCCCACCGACATTGTGACCCACCCCCGCCCACCCCACCGACATTGTGACCTCTCACCCCGCCCACCCCACCGACATTGTAACCCCCCCCGCCCACCCCACCGACATTGTGACCCCCCCCCGCCCACCCCACCGACATTGTGACCCCCCCCCCCGCCCACCCCACCGACATTGTGACCCCCCCCGCCCACCCCACCGACATTGTGACCCACCCCACCCACCCCACCGACATTGTGACCCCCCCCGCCCACCCCACCGACATTGTAACCCCCCCCGCCCACCCCACCGACATTGTGACCTCTCACCCCGCCCACCCCACCGACATTGTAACCCCCCCCCGCCCACCCCACCGACATTGTGACCCCCCCGCCCACCCCACCGACATTGTGACCTCCCACCCCGCCCACCCCACCGACATTGTGACCCACCCCGCCCACCCCGCCCACCCCACCGACATTGTGACCCCCCCCCCGCCCACCCCACCGACATTGTGACCCCCCCCCGCCCACCCCACCGACATTGTGACCTCTCACCCCGCCCACCCCACCGACATTGTGAACCCCCCCCCGCCCACCCCACCGACATTGTGACCCCCCCCCGCCCACCCCACCAACATTGTGACCCCCCCCACGCCCACCCCACCGACATTGTGACCCCCCCACCCCACCCCACCGACATTGTGACCCCCCCCCACCCACCCCACCGACATTGTGACCCCCCCGCCCACCCCACCGACATTGTGACCCCCCCCGCCCACCCCACCGGCATTGTGACCCCCCCCGCACCCCGCAGATTATTTGACCCCATCCCCCCCCCACCCAGATCATCGTGGTCCCATTCCCCAGAACATCGTGGCTTTCCCCCCCTCCACCCCACTCTGGGCCATTGTGGCTCCCCCACCAAAATCATCATGGTCCTACCCCCCAGGCCATCATGGCTCTACCACCGTCCCCACCCCCCCACCCCCGGCTATCACTGCCCCCATCCCACTCCAAAATGGCACCCCCCAGGCTATCATGTCTCCCCTCCTCCCCGGCCGACCTGGTGGTAAGTGGATATGGGGCTAGAAGAGGCCCAAAAAGTCATTTTTAATTTGTTTTTGTTTCCTAGCTGTCCAGGCAAAGCAAGAGTGCTCCACCAGGCCCCACTGTCATCGTCCGAGCGAGGGACCGCAAGGACGTCCGCATCACCCGCGCCATGACAGGAGCTGACGACTGCTGGACAGACCACCGCCTAATCCGCTCTGTCATCTCCATCAACGTAGCCCCAAAACAGCGGTGGCAACAGAAGCAATGCCGCAGGAAAATCAACGCTGGAGCACTCAAAGACCCTGCTAAGAAAGCCCTATACAGCCTGTGCCTCACAACCAACCTGACGACTCCCAGTGATTCAGAGACACAGAGTGTCCACAGCGCCTGGTCTGCACTCAAGGCCTCCATAATCAGCACCTGTGAAGAGACACTTGGTAACTCGACCAGGAAACACCAAGATTGGTTCGACGAGAACGACCAGGAGATCCAGGAGCTAATAAGTCACAAGCGCAAGGCATTTCTGATCTGGAAATAGCAATAGAACTCGACAGCAAGAAAGCAGCTCTACAGACGCCTGAAGGCCGAGGTCCAACAAAAAACCTGCGACCTAAAGAACAGATGGTGGGTGGAGAAAGCGCAGGAGATCCAGCAGCTAGCCGACAACCACGACGTGCGTGGATTCTTTAGCACAGTCAAGACTACCTACGGCCCAAGCACCCAAGGTCCTACCCCACTGCGGGCCAAGAACGGAGAGGTACTCATCAAGGACAGAGAGGCAGTCAGTGCCCGCTGGAAGAAGCACTTCAAAGATCTCCTTAACCGAGATTCTGTCTTCGACGCGAGTGTCCTCAACTCCATCCCGCAGCATGCTACCCGCCACCACCTCAGCACAACCCCAGCCCGGCATGAGGTTGAAAAGGCCATCCGACAACTGAAGAACAACAAGTCCGATTGCAGTAATTACAGAGGAGTCTCCCTGCTGTCTGCCACAGGAAAAGTCATCGCAAGAATCCTCCTCAAACGCCTTCTCCCAGTGGCTGAAGAGCTCCTCCCAGAGTCACAATGCGGATTCCGCCCACTAAGGGGCACAATGGACATGATCTTCACCGCGCGTCAATTACAAGGGAAATGCAGGGAAATGCAGGGAACAGCACCAACCGCTGTACATGGCCTTCTTTGACCTCACAAAGGCCTTCAACACTGTCAAGCGTGAGGGATTATGGAGTGTCCTCCTCAAATTCAGCTGCCCTCAAAAGTTTGTCACCATCCTCCGCCTGCTTCACGACAACATGCAAGCCGTGATCCTGACCAATGGATCCACTACAGAAAGGGGTCAAGCAAGGCTGTGTCATCGCACCAACGCTTTTCTCAATCTTCCTGGCTGCAATGATCCATCTCACCCTCAGTAAGCTCCTCGCTGGAGTGGAGCTAATCTACAGAACAAACGGGAAACTGTTCAACCTCCGTCGCCTCCAGTCCAGATCCAAGGTCATCCCATCCTCTGTCATTGAATTAAAGTATGCAGACGACGCTTGCGTCTGCGCACACTCTGAGGCTGAACTCCAAACCATCGTCAACACCTTCACCGAAGTGTACGAGAGCATGGGCCTTGCACTAAACATCCATAAGACAATGGTCCTCTACCAACCTGCCCCCACCACACAGTACTGCTCCCCGATTATCAAAATCCATGAAGAGGCCTTGGACAACATGGACCACTTTCCAAACCTTGGGAGCCTACTGTCAACAAGGACAGACGTCGATGACGAAGTCCAACACCGCCTTCTGTGTGCCAGTGCAGCCTCCGGTCGCCTGAGGAAGAGAGTGTTTGAAGACCAGGACCTCAAACCCAGCACCAAGCTCATGGTCTACAGAGCAGTAGTGATACCCGCCCTCCTGTATGCTTCAGAGTCATGGACCATGTACAGCAGGCACCTCAAAGCACTGGAGAAGTACCACCAACGCTGCCTCCGCAAGATCCTGCAAATCCATTGGCAGGATAGGCGCACCAATGTCAGTGTTCTCGCTCAGGCCAACATCCCCAGCATCGAAGCTTTGACCACGCTCAATCAGCTCCAATGGACGGGTCACATTGTCCGCATGCCCGATACGAGACTCCCAAAATAAGCGCTCTACTCGGAGCTCCGACACAGCAAGAGAGCCCCAGGTGGACAGAGGAAATGCTTCAAGGACACCCTCAAAGCCTCCTTGAAAAAGTGTAACATCCCCACCGACACCTGGGAATCCCTGGCCCAAGACCGCACAAAGTAGAGGAGAAGCATCCGGGAAGGCGCCGAAAACCTCAAATCTCTTCGCCAGGAGCAAGCGGAAGCCAAGCGCAAACAGCGGAAGGAGCGCACGTCAACCCAAGCACCCCACCCACCCACCCCTTCAACCACTGTCTGTCCCACCTGTGACAGAGACTGTAGGTCCCGCATTGGACTCATCAGTCACCTGAGAACTCATTTTTAGTGTGGAAGCAAGTCATCCTCAGTTCCGAGGGACTGCCTAAGAAGGAGAAGAAGAAGACAGTGACTTTGTGATGACTTTCTCCCTTCGTGGCCTCCACTTGCCATTTTCACCTTGTCTAGGGATTTTACGCATGACCCCACCTCACAGCACTCTCTGGTACTTCACATTCGTGATCCACAATTGCTGCTCTATGCTGCCATTATTGATTAATAACACTCTTTACATTTTCAAGTTGGCAATCCAGTAATGATGCATTTTAAGTGGGTCAGCCATGGCTCAGTTGGCACTCTCACCTCTGAGTCAGAATGTTGTGACTTTTAGTCCTACTCTAGAGACTTGAGCACATTATCCAAACTAACACTCCAGTGTACCACTGAGGTGCCGTCTTTCGGATGAGACATTAAACCGAGGTCCTGTCTGCCCTCTCAGGTGGATGTAAAAGATCCCATAGCACTATTTCGAAGAAAAGCAGGAGAGCCCCGGTGTCCTGGGCCAATATTTATCCCTCAACCAACAGCACCAAAACAGATGATCTGGTCATTATCACATTGCTGTTTGTTGGGCCTTGCTGTGCGCAAATTGGCTGCCGTGTTTCCTACATTACAACAGTAACTACACATCAAAAAGTACTTAATTTGCTGTAAAGCGCTTTGGACATATTGAGGTTGTGAAAGGCGCTATATAAATGCAAGTTTCTTTTTATTTGTAATCGTGGGTTCAATTTGTCCTGCTGAAGTTCAATTATTTGAAACCTAGAAATAAAAACGTGTTTTGCAGCAACTGGTGAAGATAATTTGCTTGTCAATGAATCTAAGGAATACAAGCCGATTGAAAAATGGTATCAGCATAACATGCACTATTACTAAGCATCATCAGAAAACAGACTAAAATTAGCATCTCGATTTTCTACATATTCAACAGGAAAAGGAAAGAAGGGGTTGTCGACAGTGCTATCAAGTGGCACTTACTCACCAATAACCTGCTCACTGATGCCCAGTTTGGGTTCCGCCAAGACCACTCAGCTCCCGACCTCATTACAGCCTTGGTCCAAACATGGACAAAAAAGCTGAATTCCAGTGGTGAGGTGAGAGTGACTGCCCTTGACATCAAGGCAGCATTTGACCGAGTGTGGCATCAAGGAACCCTAGTAAAATAGAAATCAAAGGGAATCAGGGGAAAAACTCTGCACTGGCTGAAGTAATTCCTAACACAAAGGAAGATGTTTGTAGTTATTGGAGGCCATTAATCTCAGCCCCAGGACATCGCTGCAGGAGTTCCTCAGGGCAGTGTCCAAGGCCCAACCATCTTCAGCTACTTCATCAATGACCTTCCCTCCATCATAAGGTTAGCAGTGGGGATGTTTGCTAATGATGCACAGTGTTCAGTTCCATTCACAACTCAGATAATGAAGCAGTCTGTGCCCGCATGCAGCAAGACCTGGACAACATTCAGGCTTGGACTGATGAGTGGCAAGTAACATTCGCGCCACACAAGTGCCAGGCAATGTCTATCTCTCACAAGAGACAGTCTAACCACCTCCCCTTGATATTCAATGGCGTTACCATTGTCAAATCTCCCACCATCAACATCCTGGGAGTCACCGTTGACCAGAAACTTAACTGGACCAGCCACATAAATACTGTGGCAACAAGAGCAGGTCAGAGGCTAGGTATTCTGCAGCGAGTGTCTCACCTCTGACTCCTCAAAGCCTTTCCACCATCTACAAGGCACAAGTCAGGAGAGTGATGGAATACTCTCCACTTGCCTGGATGAGTGCAGCTCAAACAACACCCAAGCAGCTCGACACCATCCAGGACAAAGTAACGCGTTTGATTGGCACCCCATCCACCACCTTAAACATTCACTCCCTCAACCACCGGCGTACCGTGGCTGCAGTGTGTACCATCTACAAGATGCACCGCAGCAACTCGCCAATGCTTCTTCGGCAGCACCTACCAAACCCACAACCTCTTCCAACTAGAAGGACAAGGGCAGCAGACGCATGGGAACACCACCACCTCCAAGTTCCCCTCCAAGTCACACACCATCCTGACTTAGAAATATATCAGCGATCTTTCATCATCGCTGGGTCAAAATCCTGGAACTCCCTACCTAATAGCACTGTGGGAGTACCATCACCACATGGACTGCAGCGGTTCAAGAAGGCGACTCACCACCACCTTCTCAAGGGGAATTAGGGAATGGGCAATAAATTCTGGCCTTGCCAGTGACACCCACATCCCATAAAAACGAATTAAAAAAAGAATTTCTGACTCCTCATTATTGATTCCTCGACCAGAAGAAATAGCCTTTCGCTATTTATCCCATCAATCACCATCATTATTGGTTAATGATAGTTGCCGCTTCGATTACTGTCCAACATGCCTCTTTAATTAGTGCAGGGACTTGAACCTTGGTGTAGTGTTACGGACTGTCCACGGTCGCTCTTTTATTGACTCGTTCCATACTACGGCTCCGCCACAGATTGCAGCTTGTGGACGTCATTGGCTACTTCAAGGATTAGCTCATCAGCCTTTTTGACGGCATTTTCACCATAAAGGGTCCCACTCCCCTCCTCCAGGGGCTCATCCGTCCAAAGCTATTGGCACGTTCTGGAGGTGACTGGGTTACTGAAGCTCCGCTCGGCACTGGGTGCTGGCCAGTCGCAGGTAGTGCCATCTACTGTCATTATAGTTTGAACACCTGACCTGATGAACCATCAAAACACTTCATAATTTTAAAAATCTCAATTAAATCCCCTCTTAGGCATATTTTTGCTCCAGTGGAAATCGTTCCAGTATCTCTGAGTGTCTCAGCCCTGTTTAGAAAACAGCGAGATGTAGTAAATGGCTGTTTTTCAGACTGGAGGATGGTAGACAGTGGTGTTCCCTAAGGGTCAATGCTGGGGCCACTGCTTTTTTTGATATATATAAATGACCTGGATATTGGAATACAGAGTAGAATTTCTAAATTTGCCGATGACACCAAACTTGGGGGTGTGGCAAACAGTGAGGATAATACCAATCGACTGCAACAAGACATAGAAAGGCTAGCAGACTGGGCAGACACGTGGCAGATGCAATTTAATACAGAAAAGTGTGAGGTGATGCATTTTGGCAGAAGGAACAGGGAGAGGCAATATACATTTAATGGCACAGTTTTAAAGAGTGTGCAGGGACAGAGGGACCTGGGAGTTAATGTGCATAGGTCCCTGAAGGTGGCACGACATATTGAGAAAGTGGTTAACAAAGCATATGGGATCTTGGGTTTCATAAATAGAGGTATTGAGTACAAAAGTAGAGAAGTTATGCTGAACCTTTATAAAGTGCTGGTTAGGCCACAACTGGAGTATTTTGTCCAGTTCTGGTCACCACACTTTAGGAAGGATGTGAAGGTCCTTGAGATGGTGCAGAGGAGATTTACCAGAATGGTTCCAGGGATGGGGGATCTTAGCTACAAGGACAGGTTGGAGAAGCTGGATTTGTTTTCATTAGAGCAAAGGAGGTTGAGGGGTGATTTGATAGATGTGTACAAGATTATGACGGGTTTGGATAGGCTAGACGGGGAAAGGCTGTTCCCACTAGTTGATGGTACAAGGACTAGGGGACACAGATTTAAGGTTTTGGGCAAGAGATACAGGGGGGATGTGAGGAAAAACTTTTTTACGCAGCGAGTGGTGATGACCTGGAACTCACTGCCGACAGAAGTGGTGGAAGCGGAGACACTCAATGTTTTCAAGAGGAGACTGGATAGGCACTTGAGGGAAATCAACTTGAAGGGCTACGGGGATAGAACGGGTGAATGCGACTGACTGGATTACTCTACAGAGAGCCGGCACGGACTTGATGGGCCGAATGGCCTCCTTCTATGCCGTTATGACTCTATGACTTTATGACTATGTTTGCACTCAAACTTTGAATATCAGTGTTTTAAATATTCACCAAACTGAAAAAATATTGAAGTTAAAATCTAGTCCTGTTATTTTACTTCCTTTAGTATGATGTTCCCTGTTTGCTTCCAACTATTCTCCCCAAAACTGACTGTGATATTTGTAAGTTTATTGCACAAGAAATCTTGTAAAACATTAGGACACATTGACCTTGAAATCAAACTGTGGAATACTAGCGTGCGAATTGTAAATCCTCTTTTTTTCTTGGGGGCATTAACCTGTTTAAAATAAATGTCTAACCTCTCTGCTAAAATAACAGAGTGAGGGACTTCAGACAAACATGGTCAACATTTGGACATTGGTGCCTTACATTGTCACTGCAAGGCCACAGTGTTTCTGCAACTTCCACGCTCTAATTAAAGTAATTAATTGCACAAAGAAAATAAATGAATGCAGCCATCAACAGAATATGCAAAGCCTCAGCAGCAGTAGTATACGTGAACTGCTTATTTTAAAGACTGCTTTTGAATCTTGTTTCTTTAAGATCTTTCCTTATGAAGCAGTTTTTATGCGCCAGTAATGAAACGTGTTGTTGTGTTTGATCGAACTGGGCTTTGATCTAATGGGCACCTGTATGTTCGAAGAAGTTCAACAAAGCAAGGAACAAGTGAAGAGGGCTTAAACCATTTGAAGGGGATTGATTAAAGTGAAACATTTTTTTTATATTCTCAATAGCCTTCCTTTCATCACACTCTACCGCACCATGATCCCATGTTGACAATTAACTGATGCTTCTTATCTAACCTGTTGCTCTTTGATCAGCATATATTTCCTGCAAAATGCAAATATATTTAGATCTGAGGGCAGTTTCAAGTGGAGATTCAGCTCATGAATGGAAACATTTATGATGACTGACACTTGCTACTTTTCATCAAAATCTCTGTTCTTGCAGTTAGTGTTTCACAGTATGAAAAGTTCCATTTGATTTTGTTTTTAAAAAGGGAAGCATTGCTTTTGAGAAAAGTGCACATTACGAGTTTCATTATATTTTCCTACACGCTTAATCATTCGAGCTTTCAACTTGAGGTAAAATACTACGTGGAACTAAAGATGTGTCCCACGTGTTTAAGGGCACGGTTTTCACTCTCTCGCTAATTTGCTTCTTTTTATAGGGTAATAAGAAATGCTTCAGGAAGCCTTAAGTTTGTGTATGAAAAAAGGGAACATACTGCGTTAGATTTTTGGGTGATTTTAAGCTTAATGCGTTTGCATTACATTCCTCCTCACTGTTTCAGCGACGGTTTTAGCTTGTGTGAAATAAATGGGCTTATGCCTGCAGTAAAATGGCGGACAAAAGAGCAGGTTAAAGGGTTAATTTGCTGAGACCAACTGCCATGAGGGGGTCTCATCTGTTGGCAGTCCTGAGTGGAAATTCTGGCACATTAATACTGGCGATGAGTTTCTCACCATTCGTTTTAATGGTCAGAGAGCCAGCAGCAGCGTGCATTCAAATTACCGATTTGCCCTTCAGGCGAGTGAAGTAACAATGGGCCAAAAATTCGGCCCTTCCCGCGTGAGTACACAGTGCGTACTCACCCGTAATGAGTCCCGAAGTGCCGGTTTCCTGCCTGCACTGCGCATGCGCGGGAAACCGGAACTTCCGGTATGGTGAAGGGGGCGGTTCCTAGGTGAACCGTGTGCGTGGTAGAGGCTGCGCGCACGCAGCAAACTTAGATTTTTTTTCAGCTTTCTATGCGAGGGTACGTATTGAAGAAACTACGCTATTAAAAAGGAGGCGCAGGAGCCGTTTTCAACAAGGTAAGTAGTTAATTAAGTATAATTTAAAAACATTTTCAACAGGTTTATCTTTTTTAGATACTTTAAAGAAAGGTAAGCTTATTTTTATCACTTTTAAAAAGTATTTTAATTGTTTCAAAAATGTAAATTTTTCTTTAAAGTGGTTAATTTATTTAACTATAGTTATTTTATAAATGTGATGGTTTTTTAAAAAATTTATTTTAAGTTTAGCTGTTCTTTTGGGGCCAATTTCAATTCACAGATTTGACAGGTCTCCTGTCAAATCTAGGAATGAAAGATGGTCTGCTGCCATTGGCTCTCCATGGCCCACGTGATCCCAGGGGATGCATCGCACTAACTACACCCCTGGGACACGCAAGCACTGCGTGCCGGCAGTTGGGAGAGGCCCAGGACCCGAAGTTCCCGTGGGCCCAAATCACAACGGCAGGCGCGGTAGGTAAGAGCGCGCGCGATACTTACCCCCGCGGCAAGCCGGAGAGGCGAATTTCTGGGCCAATATGTATTTTCTGTATCTTTGAATGTATCTTTGAATGCATCTTTATGGCATTAGAATGATTTGCATTAAAAATTGAAAAACTTCCACGAGTGCAGTGTCTTAAACATTCTGTGACAAATGTGCATAAATGGCATCAAACTTAATTCTCGTGAATAAAGAGGGACTTAAAGAAGGAATATGGTTAAAATTCAGCGATTTCCTGGGACCCCGATTGTTTATGCTGATTTCCACATTCCAGGTTTAACATTCCAGCATAAAAACAGAAAATGCTGGAAATACTCAGCAGGTCAGGCAGCATCTGTAGAGAGAGAAACAGAGTTAACGTTTCAGGTCGATGACCCTTCATCAGAACAGCAGTTCTCTGACGAAGGGTCATCGACCTGAAACGTTAACTCTGTTTCTCTCTCTACAGATGCTGCCTGACCTGCTGAGTATTTCCAGCATTTTCTGTTTTTATTTCAGATTTCCAGCATCCGCAGTATTTTGCTTTTGTATTAATATTCCGGCAGATGCTAATGAGGTTCTCTGGAATTTTTGGCGGAACTTGCCGTTGGGAAGATCGGCCCAAATTTCAACATAACTTGCCGGTTTCACAATTTCATCAAATTCCGGGCCGTTAAACAGTAATTTCTAGGCTGCAATGCGAATGCTACAATTGTAATATTTTGGAAATGTTTTCATTAAATAAGAATGGTGCGCAGTAAGCACTTAATTCAAGGTAGGGAGAACCTGCCTGTAACTCCCGAGTACTGAGTTATGGTACCATGGTTTAGGAGAACTATCAGATTCCTGCTGCCAGAAATGGTGTTTTTTTTTAAATCTCAGCACCAAGAGAGAAATGATCTGGAACAAGTTTCCATCACATGCAGTGAGCGCAGATTCACTGCAAGCATTTGTAAGGGAACTGTATGAGTTCCTGAGTGAGGTCAACATAACATCATATAGAGCACAGGTGGGCACTGAGGGGGTGTATCCTCAGTCTCCTGGAACTTGCTTGATCGAAGAACAGGGAGGAATTTTCTGTGATTTTTCCCCCCAAAATTGGTCTAATTTTTCTTCATTGAATTAAATAGAATCTGCAGCACCGAAACTGCCATTCGGCCCAACTGGTCTATGCTGGCGTTTATACTCCGCACGACCCTCCTCTTACACTAACTGCTTCTTCCCACCCTGCCCTCGTGTCCCTCTATTCCTTTCTTTCTCATGTGTGCATCAAGCCTCCCCTTAAATCCATCAATGCTTCAACCATTCAATGTGGCAGCGAGTTCCTCATTCTCACCACTCTCTGCGTAAAGAAAATGACTCTCTTTCCTTCCTCTCCCCAGAAATAATGTTGCTGCTGGATGGAGCTAAGGGGCAGATAGGGGTGATGGTGTGTAGAAGCCATACCATGACAGTATGGGACAGGCTCGATGGTCCTGCCGGTCTTTTCCTGTCCTTCATTTTAGCACGTTCATAAGTACCAACATAACAATTCCACCAAATATGCTTCTCCACTTAATATTAGAAAGTATCTAATGGGTGGGAAAAAAACCCTGGAAGAGGTGAGCATCATTTTCATCAGCAACTCATGCACAAGTTAAGGTGATGACACTTTTACAATGCTTTGATGTTTTGCACTGAGTTGGAGAACTATGCCAATAATTCTCCGGTGCTGACGACGCCAGTTAAGTCTACCTTCCTACCAGTTTACTTTGTTCCTGTAGTGGCTGAGTAGTTTCTGTGAAGAATATGCTGGAACAGTCCAGGGAAATTATTGACAAACGTACGTTGAGCTTCAACTTGCTGAAGGTGTGTTGATGTCACTAGAAGATCGTGACTACATTGCATGTCTTTGAGTTGCTCCTAAAAATGCATTGTATGTTTGAAAAAATATTATGTTGCAAAAATATTACTATTACCATTGGACTAAAAATGATCTTTTTCTTTTCTTCTGAGGCCGCAATGTAGTAAAGATCCTAATTACATTGTATCTGGGTTTCCATGAAGTACCAGGACCAGACAGAATGTTTGTACGAAGAGTTGGCGGAGAAAAAAAAAGTTAAAGGTAGAGGTCAAGATTCTTTCATGGTATCTTTGTGAAAAAAATTGAGAGGTCGCACAACACCAGGTTATAGTCCAACAGTTTTATTTGAAATCACAAGCTTTCGGAGCTATCGATTGCTCCTTCCTCAGGTGAAGTAAATTAGATACAGAATCGCCAAAGCATATATAGATAGAAAACAATGCATGTGTACCTTACAATTGCAGACCACTAAATTAAATCATCCTGACTATCTGCCGAGGTGTGATAAAGTTAATTAAGTCAGCCAGGAAGGTACCACATCAAAGACATAGCAAGATACAACTGAGACAATGAGGTGTAGTCGCAGGGGTTCTAACGTGTCAAAAGCTGCCGTCTGTATGTAAAACGAAAAGCTTTAAAATTTTTACTTTTTTACTGGGAAAATTTTTACTTTTTTACTGGGAATCACATCTGTGAACAAGCTAACGATGACTCGAGTCCGGATCACGTCATGTATCGTGACAAAAACCCAAGATCCCGATTGAGACCGTCTTCATGAGTGCGGAACTGGGCTATCAGTTTCTGCTCGATGATTTTGCGTTGTCGTGTGTTTCTAAGGTTGCCTTGGAGAACGCTTACCCGCAGATCCGAGGCTGAATGTCCTTGACTGCTGAAGTGTTCCCCGACTGGGAAGTAACAATCCTGCCTGGCGATTGTTGCGCGGTGCTCGTTCATACGTTGTCTCAGTGTCTGCATGGTCTCGCCGATGTACCATGCCGCGGTGCATTCTTTCCTGCAACGTATGAGGTAGACAACGTTGGCCGAGTCACATGAGTATGTACCATGTACCTGGTGGGTAGTGTCCTCACGTGTGATGGTGGTATCTGTGTTGATGATCTGGCATGTCTTGCAGAGTTTGCCATGGCAGGGTTGTGTGGTGTCGTGGTCGCTGTTATCCTGAAAGCTGGGTAATTTGCTGCGAACGATGGTACTTCTGAGGTTAGGCGGCTGTTTGAAGGCAAGTAGTGGAGGCGTGGGGATGGCCTTAGCGAGGTGTTTGTCGTCATCGATGACATGTTGAAGGCTGCGAAGAACATGGCGTAGTTTCTCCGCTCCGGGGAAGTACTGGACGACGTAGGGTACCCTGTTGGTTGTGTCCCGTGTTTGCCTTCTGAGGAGGTCTATGCGATTTTTCGCTGTGGCCCGTCGGAACTGTCGATCGATGAGTCGAGCGTCATATCCCGTTCTTACGAGGGCGTTTTTCAGCGTCCGTAGGTGTCCATCGCGTTCCTCCTCGTCTGAGCAGATCCTGTGTATTCGCAGGGCTTGTCCATAGGGGATGGCTTCTTTAACATGGTTAGGGTGGAAGCTGGAGAAGTGGAGCATCGTGAGGTTGTCCGTGGGCTTGCGGTAGAGTGAAGTGCTGAGGTGTCCGTCTTTGATGGAGATTCGTGTGTCCAGGAATGAGACCGATTCTGAGGAGTAGTCCATGGTGAGTTTGATGGTGGGATGGAACTTGTTTATGTTATCGTGTAGTCTTTTCAGTGATCCTTCGCCATGTGTCCAAAGGAAGAAAATGTCGTCGATGTATCTGGTGTACAGCGTTGGCTGGAGGTCCTGTGCAGCGAAGAAGTCTTGTTCGAACTTGTGCATGAAGATGTTGGCGTATTGGGGTGCGAATTTGGTCCCCATGGCTGTTCCGTGTGTTTGGGTAAAAAAATGGTTGTCGAAGGTGAAGACATTGTGGTCAAGGATGAAGCGGATGAGTTGTAGGAGGGCGTCTGGAGATTGGCTGTTGTTGATGTTGAGTACTGAGGCTGTTGCAGCGATGCCGTCATCGTGGGGGATACTGGTGTAGAGTGCCGATACGTCCATCGTGGCAAGGAGTGTTCCTGGTTCAACTGGTCCGTGGGTGCTGAGTTTCTGTAAGAAGTCTGTAGTGTCGCGACAGAAGCTGGGAGTTCCCTGTACGATGGGTTTCAGAATGCCCTCGACGTATCCAGAGAGGTTCTCACACAGGGTTCCATTGCCTGATACGATAGGACGTCCGGGTGTGTTGGCTTTGTGTATCTTTGGGAGGCAGTAGAAGTCTCCCACGCGGGGAGTACGTGGGATGAGAGCGCGTAGGATATTTTGAAGGTCTGGATCGAAGGTCTTGATCAGTCTATTGAGTTGGCGGGTGTGTTCTTTGGTCGGATCTGCGGGTAGCTGTCTGTAGTGTTCCTGGTTGTCCAGTTGTTGGTATGCTTCTTTACAATAGTCCATTCTGTTCTGTATGACGATGGCTCCTCCTTTGTCCGCTGGTTTGATGACAATGTTGCGGTTGGTCTTGAGAGCGTGGATGGCGTTGCGTTGTGCTCGGGTGACATTCTGGACTGTCTTGTGAGTGCGGCTGATGAATCTGGCGTTGATGCATCTCCTGACAGCTTGAGCATACATGTCAAGCTTGGGGCAGCGACCCTCCGGAGGGGTCCAGTTTGACTCTTTTTTCTTCGGTTGCTGCACTGCCAGTCCCTCTGTCTGCTGTTCTGGATCATTGATTGTCTCATTGGGTTTGTTGCTGACATCTTGGGATTTGTGGAAGTATTCCCGGAGCCTCATTCTCCTGATGAATTCCTCCGTGTCTGCCGCGAGACCGATGGGGTCCACTTTGGTGGTTGGGCAGAACTTGAGCCCTAGGGCGAGAACTTCGATTTCGTCTGGTTGAAGGGTATGGTCGGACAAGTTGACGATGGACTTCCCTGTGGTTGCAGCCGTGGTACCGGGGGAGGCTTGGTTGCTGCTGGTGGTGATGCCGAGTTTCTCAAGCTTCCTGTTCTTGATGCACATGTAGGCAGCGTAGTTCCGTTGCCTCGTCTGTTTGGTGGTGTCTCGTAACTGGTCTGCTGTGTCCTGAGCACAGGCTGAGAGCATGGACTCTATCTTGGTTTCGAGGTTGTGGCGTTTGCTGTAGAGCTGGTGTACGAGATGGTTGAGGAGTGTGCGAGAGGTACGACGGCAGAGTCTCTCAGCGTAGTCTGTGTTGTATGTCGACTTGAGTGGGTTCGTGATCTGTAGTCCTTTCGGGATCTTGTCTGCTTTCTTGCATCTCTGTAGATACTTGATGTCGGTGTCGATATGCGCGATCTTCTTGGCGATTCTCTCCACTTTGAGCCGGCAGTTTGTGGTGTCGATAGTGGTCATGATGCGGAGATGCCGGTGTTGGACTGGGGTGGCCAAAATTGAGAGGTCGCACAACACCAGGTTATAGTCCAACAGTTTTATTTGAAATCACAAGCTTTCGGAGCTATCGATTGCTCCTTCCTCAGGTGAAGTCCTTGACTGCTGAAGTGTTCCCCGACTGGGAGGTAACAATCCCAGTCGGTGCTCGTTCATACGTTGTCGTCGTTAGCAGTCAAGGACATTCAGCCTCGGATCTGCGGGTAAGCGTTCTCCAAGGCAACCTTAGAAACACACGACAACGCAAAATCATCGAGCAGAAACTGATAGCCAAGTTCCGCACTCATGAAGACGGTCTCAATCGGGATCTTGGGTTTATGTCACGATACATGACGTGATCCGGACTCGAGTCGTCGTTAGCTTGTTCACAGATGTGATTCCCAGTAAAAAAGTAAAAATTTTCCCAGTAAAAAAGTAAAAATTTTAAAGCTTTTCGTTTTACATACAGACGGCAGCTTTTGACACGTTAGAACCCCTGCGACTACACCTCATTGTCTCAGTTGTATCTTGCTATGTCTTTGATGTGGTACCTTCCTGGCTGACTTAATTAACTTTATCACACCTCGGCAGATAGTCAGGATGATTTAATTTAGTGGTCTGCAATTGTAAGGTACACATGCTTTGTTTTCTATCTATATATGCTTTGGCGATTCTGTATCTAATTTACTTCACCTGAGGAAGGAGCAATCGATAGCTCCGAAAGCTTGTGATTTCAAATAAAACTGTTGGACTATAACCTGGTGTTGTGCGACCTCTCAATTTTGTCCACCCCAGTCCAACACCGGCATCTCCGCATCATGACCACTATCGACACCACAAACTGCCGGCTCAAAGTGGAGAGAATCGCCAAGAAGATCGCGCATATCGACACCGACATCAAGTATCTACAGAGATGCAAGAAAGCAGACAAGATCCCGAAAGGACTACAGATCACGAACCCACTCAAGTCGACATACAACACAGACTACGCTGAGAGACTCTGCCGTCGTACCTCTCGCACACTCCTCAACCATCTCGTACACCAGCTCTACAGCAAACGCCACAACCTCGAAACCAAGATAGAGTCCATGCTCTCAGCCTGTGCTCAGGACACAGCAGACCAGTTACGAGACACCACCAAACAGACGAGGCAACGGAACTACGCTGCCTACATGCGCATCAAGAACAGGAAGCTTGAGAAACTCGGCATCACCACCAGCAGCAACCAAGCCTCCCCCGGTACCATGGCTGCAACCACAGGGAAGTCCATCGTCAACTTGTCCGACCATACCCTTCAACCAGACGAAATCAAAGTTCTCGCCCTAGGGCTCAAGTTCTGCCCAACCACCAAAATGGACCCCATCGGTCTCGCGGCAGACACGGAGGAATTCATCAGGAGAATGAGGCTCCGGGAATACTTCCACAAATCCCAAGATGTCAGCAACAAACCCAATGAGACAATCAATGATCCAGAACAGCAGACAGAGGGACTGGCAGTGCAGCAACCGAAGAAAAAAGAGTCAAACTGGACCCCTCCGGAGGGTCGCTGCCCCAAGCTTGACATGTATGCTCAAGCTGTCAGGAGATGCATCAACGCCAGATTCATCAGCCGCACTCACAAGACAGTCCAGAATGTCACCCGAGCACAACGCAACGCCATCCACGCTCTCAAGACCAACCGCAACATTGTCATCAAACCAGCGGACAAAGGAGGAGCCATCGTCATACAGAACAGAACGGACTATTGTAAAGAAGCATACCGACAACTGGACAACCAGGAACACTACAGACAGCTACCCGCAGATCCGACCAAAGAACACACCCGCCAACTCAATAGACTGATCAAGACCTTCGATCCAGACCTTCAAAACATCCTACGCGCTCTCATCCCACGTACTCCCCGCGTGGGAGACTTCTACTGCCTCCCAAAGATACACAAAGCCAACACACCCGGACGTCCTATCGTATCAGGCAATGGAACCCTGTGTGAGAACCTCTCTGGATATGTCGAGGGCATTCTGAAACCCATCGTACAGGGAACCCCCAGCTTCTGTCGCGACACTACAGACTTCTTACAGAAACTCAGCACCCACGGACCAGTTGAACCAGGAACACTCCTTGCCACGATGGACGTATCGGCACTCTACACCAGTATCCCCCACGATGACGGCATCGCTGCAACAGCCTCAGTACTCAACATCAACAACAGCCAATCTCCAGACGCCATCCTACAACTCATCCGTTTCATCCTTGACCACAATGTCTTCACCTTCGACAACCATTTTTTTACCCAAACACACGGAACAGCCATGGGGACCAAATTCGCACCCCAATACGCCAACATCTTCATGCACAAGTTCGAGCAAGACTTCTTCGCTGCACAGGACCTCCAGCCAACGCTGTACACCAGATACATCGACGACATTTTCTTCCTTTGGACCCATGGCGAAGGATCACTGAAAAGACTACACGATAACATAAACAAGTTCCATCCCACCATCAAACTCACCATGGACTACTCCTCAGAATCGGTCTCATTCCTGGACACACGAATCTCCATCAAAGACGGACACCTCAGCACTTCACTCTACCGCAAGCCCACGGACAACCTCACGATGCTCCACTTCTCCAGCTTCCACCCTAACCATGTTAAAGAAGCCATCCCCTATGGACAAGCCCTGCGAATACACAGGATCTGCTCAGACGAGGAGGAACGCGATGGACACCTACGGATGCTGAAAAACGCCCTCGTAAGAACGGGATATGACGCTCGACTCATCGATCGACAGTTCCGACGGGCCACAGCGAAAAATCGCATAGACCTCCTCAGAAGGCAAACACGGGACACAACCAACAGGGTACCCTACGTCGTCCAGTACTTCCCCGGAGCGGAGAAACTACGCCATGTTCTTCGCAGCCTTCAACATGTCATCGATGACGACAAACACCTCGCTAAGGCCATCCCCACGCCTCCACTACTTGCCTTCAAACAGCCGCCTAACCTCAGAAGTACCATCGTTCGCAGCAAATTACCCAGCTTTCAGGATAACAGCGACCACGACACCACACAACCCTGCCATGGCAAACTCTGCAAGACATGCCAGATCATCAACACAGATACCACCATCACACGTGAGGACACTACCCACCAGGTACATGGTACATACTCATGTGACTCGGCCAACGTTGTCTACCTCATACGTTGCAGGAAAGAATGCACCGCGGCATGGTACATCGGCGAGACCATGCAGACACTGAGACAATGTATGAACAAGCACCGCGCAACAATCGCCAGGCAGGATTGTTACCTCCCAGTCGGGGAACACTTCAGCAGTCAAGGACATTCAGCCTCGGATCTGCGGGTAAGTGTTCTCCAAGGCAACCTTAGAAACACATGACAACGCAAAATCATCGAGCAGAAACTGATAGCCAAGTTCCGCACTCATGAAGACGGTCTCAATCGGGATCTTGGGTTTATGTCACAATACATGACGTGATCCGGACTCGAGTCATCGTTAGCTTGTTCACAGATGTGATTCCCAGTAAAAAAGTAAAAATTTTCCCAGTAAAAAAGTAAAAATTTTAAAGCTTTTCGTTTTACATACAGACGGCAGCTTTTGACACGTTAGAACCCCTGCGACTACACCTCATTGTCTCAGTTGTATCTTGCTATGTCTTTGATGTGGTACCTTCCTGGCTGACTTAATTAACTTTATCACACCTCGGCAGATAGTCAGGATGATTTAATTTAGTGGTCTGCAATTGTAAGGTACACATGCTTTGTTTTCTATCTATATATGCTTTGGCGATTCTGTATCTAATTTACTTCACCTGAGGAAGGAGCAATCGATAGCTCCGAAAGCTTGTGATTTCAAATAAAACTGTTGGACTATAACCTGGTGTTGTGCGACCTCTCAATTTTGTCCACCCCAGTCCAACACCGGCATCTCCGCATCTTTGTGAAACTCATGGACACCAGAAGATTTAAAAATAGTTCATGCTATTGCAGCTTTTAAAAGAATTAGAATTTTGAACATGGGAATTATAGCTTGAGAACCATTATGAGCAGAATGTTAGATGATTCAAAAAGAAGCAATCAAAGAGCATCCAGCAAGACTAAAGAATTTTTGCAAGCCAAGTTGATCCCAATAAATTTGCTGTCACCCGACGAGGTGGCAATAGAATTATTGGATTGTGGTTATATTGGTATTCAGAACGTGCTTGATAAGGTCTCACATGCAAATTGTAGCAAAGTTCACAGAGGAAGTGTAAATTGGAAAAAGAATTACTGGATATTTAGAAGCAGAATCTAGTTAACAATCGCAATAAATGATGAAAGTATAATCCAACTGCATGACACCATATCAGTTGTGGCTCAGTGGTAACACGCTCCCCTCTGAGTCAGAAGGTTGTGGGTTCAGGCCCCACTCCAGAGAATTGAGTACAAATTCTTGTGTATCTCCCCCTCCCACCTTTTTATCCAACCATTGGTGGTGTAGTTTTCAACCTCCACGGCCCTGTTTTCTGATCCTCCTTGTTTAAACCCCTCTGCCCTTACGCTTTCCACCCTTAAAAATCTTCTCCACATCTATATTTTATCCAAGCTTTCAATCACCTCTCCTAACTCTCACACCTTGACTCAGTAACTCCACTTTATTCCTTTATTTATTTATTTTTTAAGGGACAGGACAGATTAGCAGCTAAACATCATACCCTGGAGTTTCCTCCACATTTGCGCCCAGATATACCCGTAATCTGGGCGCAAACCAATTTTGCGGTTTAAAAGAACTTTGGCGTAAGTGAGTGACGCGCATAACTACAATACGCCCAAGACTCCGTGATCTTTTACATCTGTCCATCAAACCCTCGGTCCGAACGAATCTCCGCCCACAAGACTGGCGACACCCCTGACTCTCAAATCGAGTATCCCCCAATTGTGCTTGTTCGGGGGAATCTCAACATTGTGAGCAGATTTTCAGGCACAGTGGGAAACAGTCAATTTTCTGGTCTTTTAATTGCAAGTTATTAAGCGTTATCCTCACTTCTCTGTTTAATGCACTTTTTCTGGCAAGGTATGAGTCAAATTAAAAATTGAAAAGCTTCCCCCGATTGCAGGTTAATAAACATGCTGTGCCTGATGTGCAAGAATGATGAATAAATGAGTTGAAACTTTTTAAATTTCAGACTCAAAAGAAGGAATATACTGGTGTGGGTTTCCCTGGGCCCCAATTGTACACCCTGATTACCAACCATTTACACCCATTCTGAGTTTGGGCGTATTGTGATGAGATTGGGAGGATACTTGGACGTTTTTTGACATCGGCAAAATTGGTGCAATTTCAAGTGCAACTTGCGATTGCACCCACGGAGGAAACTCCAAGCCCCGTGACCGTGCTCTGGACCTCTGACTATCCCCGAGAAACCCCAACAGGAGATTGCTTGTTGAGTAACTAAATGCCCCTTTTTTTTACCCTCCTTTTTAAAGCTGGCAAAACTCTAAATGAACGTAATGGATATTGTTTATTTAAGCTTAATGCCTCGTTCCATCCTATTTGTAATGATTTCATTATCTACTTCATCTGCAGTTTTGTACAGGCAATTTTAGCAATGTCATGCTGATTAGTTTTGTTAGTAGCAGCTCCTATTGTATAAAACATAAACCAAGCTGCAGATATATCATTCCAACACATCTTGCAACTGTTAAATGATAGAGATAAAGCAATTTACAAAAACTGATTATTATTGACTATAGAAATTGGGATAATTTATTAATAAAAAAACAAAATTAAAACAGACATCAAGATGTGTTGATGAAATCAGTATCAGGTTGAATTTGAATTAATTGTAAAATTGCCTTCGAGCAGCATATTGTTCTGCGTTGATATTAACTGGATTTTGGAGACTGCGCATTCAGCAAAGTAATAATACCTGTGGTCAATGATAATCAATTGCAGAAGTAGTTATAGTGTCAGTCACTACTGAGAGCAGTACAGTGTGGATTCAGTTCCTTGCAATGACTCTTGCACATGTTATTTGAGGCCCTCAGTTGGTAGCACTCTCACCTCTGAGTCAGAAGGTTGTGGGTTCAAGTCCCACTCCAGGGACTTTAGCACAAAATCTAGGCTGACACTCCAGTGCACTGCTGAGGGAGTGCTGCACTGTCGAAGGTGTCGTCTTTCGGATGCGATGTTAAACTGCTCAGATGGACGTAAAAGATCCCACAACACTATTTTGAAGAGCAGGGGAGTTCTACTCCCGGTGTCCTGGCCAATAGTTATCCCTCAACCAACATCACTAAAAAACAGATTATCTAGTCACAGTGACTACACTTCAAAAGTACTTCATTGGTTGTAAAGCGCTTTGAGATGTCCTGAGGTCATGAAAGGTGCTATATACATGCAAGTCTTTTTTATTGGCCCAGAAATTTGACTCGGAGGCTTGCCGCGGGGGTAAGGATCGCGCGCGATATCACACTCCGCGCCGGCCGTTGTGTTTTGGGCCCACAGGAACTTCGGGTCCTGGGCCTCTCCCTAGTGCCGGCGCGCAGTGTGTGCGTGTCCCAGGGGCGCAGTTAGTGCGATGCGACCTCTGGGATCACGTGGGCCATGGAGAGCCAATGGCAGCAGACTATCTTTCATTCATAGATTTGACAGGAGACTTGTCAAATCTGTGAATTGAAAGAGACCCCAAAAGAACAGCTAAACCTCAAATAATTTTTTTTTAAAACCATCACATTAATAAAATAACTATAGTTAAATAAATTAACCACTTTAAACAAAAATTTAAATTTTTGAAAAAATTAAAAATGTTTTTAAAAGCTATAAAAATAAACTTACCTTTCTTTAAAGTCTCTAAAAAAGATAAACCTGTTGAAAAAAATTAAAAATTATACTTAATTAACTACTTACCTTGTTCAAAAGGGGTCTTACGCCTCCTTTTTACATGTGTATAATCTTCCATACTTACCCTCGCGTTGAAACCTGAAAAAAAACCTAAGTGTGCTGCGTGCGCACAGCCTGTAGTGCGCATGCGGTTCACCTAGGAACCGCCCCCTTCACCATACCGGAAGTGCCGGTTTCCCGCGCATGCGCAGTGCATGCAGAAAACCGGCACTTCGGATTTGAATACGGGTGAGTACAGAGTGCGTACTCACCCGGGAAGGGCCGAATTTTTGGGCCAATATCTCAGGGAGCTTGCTGTGTGCAAATTGGCTACTGAGCGTTTTTCTTCAAAAGTACTTCATTGGCTGTAAAGCACTTTGAGACATCCTGAGGTCATGAATGGCTCTATATAAATGCCAGTTCTTTCTTTTCTCTTTTCTGAGAGCACTGGGACAGAGGTTAACTTGTTTCGTTGTTTGGCCTCAGTCGCTTATCCTGTTTTAATGTTAGCCACTTTTCTGGATTGGCTGGAATAGGATCTACAGTCATAAAAGTACCTGCAGTCTCTCGGGGGAAAATACTACCTTGGTGAATCTTACTTAGTATAATATTTACTTACAGCTATACATGTGCTATGATTGCTCAAACACATCTTGAACATGTTTTTGCTTGAACATGAATTGCAATCTGTCCCGCTACAAGTTTGCATTGTCAGTGACTGATGTACTGCATGAGCACAATTAGCCAATTTGTGTTGTGATACTTTGTTTGACTGGCTTTTGCAAATCCTCCTCAGACACATTTACTGTCCGCGCACAATTTTCTGAGTTAATCATGCAGAAATATGCTAAAGTCTCCAGGGTTTCCAAGATAATGAGATTTTACTGTACACTCTCGAGGGTTTGTGTGTGTGGGGGTGTCGATGAATAAATTTGCTCATTACAACAGGGGTGGGGGGGGGGGGAGGAGAGGTATGTTTTCACCCCATACAATTGCTAATTGTACTTCCTTGGTCCAAAATATTTGATGCATATAGTTAATTATTTGAAAATGCGAGCTGTTCATTTATAATAATCATGGCAATATATCAGACAGGAACAACAAGCAACAATATTATTAACATATTAGAAAACTATAGCTTGGTCATAGTATCGACTTACTGTGTATTTTGGAATCTCCATCAGGGAAGGATCATTCTCACGCCAAATATGTTTGAGCTTACCTCTGACAGTGTGTTTGTGTTGGCAGTGGAAAGGCAATAAGGTTTATTACAATGAGCAGAAATTTTAAGATATGGTTACAGCTTTCCTCGCCTAGGCTCTGCTTGCTTTTTGCATTTTATTATCAGTGTACAGGGAATCGTATTATATTTCACATTGCTCAGTATAAAATCTGCTTCTCTGATTGAGGCTTGTGGTGCTCCCTTCAAAGTGGCTTCATAGTGGGAGAAACAACACTTCAGAGACACTGCCGTATTATAGGGTGAAGTCATAACTGTATCTCAATTAACTCACATTTTCTGTCAACATTTTGTAATTCATTCTTGGGATATGGGCATCGTTGGCAAGGTCGGCATTTATTGCCCATCCCTATTTGGTACAACTGAGGGGCTTGCTGGGCCGCTTCACACGGCAGTTAAGATTCAACCACGTTGGTGTGGGACTGGAGTCGCATAAAGGCCAGATCGGGTAAGGACGACAGGTTTCCTTCCCTAAAGGGTGTTAGTCAACCAATTGGGTTTTAACGGCAATCTGACACCTTCATGCTCTTTATCATGTTGGGTCCATTTTTTTGATCATGACCTTGGGACCTACAATTGACCTTTGTTGGTGAGTCTGGTGAGCACAGTTATAGCAGGTGATCACCTAAAGTTGTCCACAAACCAACTAGATCATCAAGAATTCGGCACCTGAACTGGAAATTCTGAGAGGTTAAAAAACATAGGCCGCAATTTTGCCGGCACTCAGCGGACCTGATTGGTGGAGGGTAAGCTGTGAAATTTAAAATGATTGACAGCAGGTCAGAAACACGCTCACCTGCTTTTCCTGATGTCGGGTCTGCCAGCGCTGAGCAGACCCGAAAGGCAGTGGCGGGAGACCCAATTCAAATAATTAGTGGCTTGTTTACAGCCACATAACAATGCTTCTTTACCTCAGATTTTAGAATTTGACAGGTCGCCTTACAGTTTCCCGCTGTACCTAGACCTCGTCTGTGAAGCTGAGGCGGGAGGTCAGTGGCCATTGAATCAACTGATGAGTTGACAGCTTCAAATATCAAGTCAAAGCACCCAGCTGATTGAGAATGTTCCCTTAACCAGTAGCTTCTCTAAGCTGCATTTCCACTACAGATTCAGAATGCTGAAAGTCTTTACACAAGTCTCCATCCAGTCTGACCTCATTACCTCTCCCACCATTGACAGATCGCTTCTGTCATCTCTACTTCACCTGCCATCTATTCCATCAGCACGGGTGCGCATTATACTCTTTCACCTTGGTACTCAGAATCTGACCACGATCAGCCCCAACACCAGCATCACCAGGCACACCAGCAACACCAACAAACACACCAAGCTTCTCCGCAATCACCTGATGCTGCACAGAACAGAGGGCATCAGCACCCAACTACACTGCTGCCCGGGAGGCCAGGGATGGCCTCACCATGGCTAGATTTACTTCACTTGACATGATGTGCCAGGTTGGCACCACCCCACACCAACACCATAAAGCATCCCTACAATGCCCAAGCCATTCCTTTCACACTCATCACTATTGCGGGGTGTCTCACCATTCACTGCAACTCACTAAGCCAGTTCCAAAGGTGTACACAAATCTGTCCAGGAATGCAAAGTGCTGAAAATAAAGATTTCAATGTTTGACAGCACATTAACAGAAACTTCACATGAACATTGGCTAAAGCACACAAGTGCCTACCCTGGTGTGTTGTTAGTTGGTATAATTGGACTAGGATGAGTGTGAGTTTGAGGGGTGGCTAGTGAGATGGGGAAGTGATAATGTAGATAGAGAGAGAGGGATGGGTGGAGGTACAAAGTAAGTTGGTGTGAGTAAGGATGTGCAGGAGTAGGGTAGGGAAGGCAGAGTGATGGGGATATGATGAGCGGCACAGCAGGATGAGGTTGAGTGTGGCATTACATTACCGTTTCGTGATCTACTGAGATCATTGAAAGGTTTGTGCCAATGCCGCCTGGTCCTTCTGACGACATCCCTGCTTGTGCCCTCCTGTGCAATGTGCAACCAGGCTGCGTTGATCTCCTGGGGAGGTCTCTCCTGCCCATTAGAAGGGAAGAGAACCTCTCTGCATGCTGTGACTCCCTCCATAGCATATGGAGGAAGTCATGGGAGAGCCTGGGTGCAGCCGTGCACCTCTGTGCAGTGATTGTCAGTGTTTGTAGCACCTCAATGCTGTAGAACACTGACAGCACAAATGTCAAAGTAAACTTGCGAACGGTCCCTTTAAGGAAACCAGCTGATGATGCATCATCAAATGATGTCATCAGACTTGCTTCCTTTAATTGGCTGGCGAACTCGCACGGCGGGCTATACAAGCCCAATCAGCGTAAAGTCATATCGGAGGCCGGGATGGAGACAGGAGCAGTGCCGAGACCTGCCACCGATGTTACCCGCCACAGACCCGCTGAGGTAGGGAAAATCGCGGCCATAGTTATCTGAACGTGAATTTGGGAATTGGGTTTCCAAATGTGAAACAAGCAACTTGTACAATATTTTACACTTTCAGCTGTGCAAATGCTTAATCTATCACACAACACACAATCAGATTTTGCAGTCACTTCGATATTTGAATTTTCCTTTTTGTACATATTTTCACTGGTCATTGTAACACGCTAAATTTTTTGACAAACTATGAATTCAGGTTGAAAACTACTCTTGGCTCAGATGTAAAATGATGAAGGGATGGGACAGAGCAGATAGAATCAGACTGTTTTGAGTCGCTGAGGGGTCACAAACAAGGGCCCTATGTCAACATTCAAGATTAGATTGGATAGGTCGATGAAGGAAAAGGGGTTGAAGGAATACATCAACAGGGCGGGTAAATGTGATTCGAACTATATGATCGTGTGGAGGCTAAATGCAGACACGACTGGTTGGGCCGAATGGCCTGTTTCCGTGTTGTAACTTCTATGTATATGTTTCTGTTTCTATGTTTTAATCTCAATCAGCCATCAAACCTGGAGTTGGCACAAATAACTTGAAACTCTTGGTTCAAGTAGGATAAAATCTTGAAGAAAAGCATAGATTTGTCAGGTAATATAATTATAGCAGAACAAGGTTCCAGTCCCTATGACCTTTGCCCTGCACACACTGCTACACTCATGGCTATTGTCACAGTGCACGTCACGATCACCAGTTTCCCGTCATGGGCCAACTAGCAATAGTGGATGAGCAAAGAAAAAAGGCAACTCCACGGTAACCGTTTTAACAAAATAGGTACATAGAAACAGAGGGGGAAAAAATTCTGTATCTTAGCACCTCCCGTTAGCGCCAGCAGATGGCACTAACGGGGTGCTAGAGCATTATCGCTGAGGCGAGGTGAATCCAATGCCACCCGCTGCGCTGCCGCTAACAGTTATCGGCGGGAGCCTCAATGCCAGGTGGATCGTGATGTCAGTGAGTGTGCAACGCTCACTGAGCGCCCGATCTGTGAAACTGATTGTCGCCGCCTACCTTAGCGCCTGGAGTAAACAGCGACAGGGAGAGCTGGTGTGAAGCACCAGGAAGCTGGCTCCTGGGATGTTATTTAAAGGGATCATCAGTAATGACTCTCAGCTGTCAGGTTAGTGAAGTTTCAGTGGTTTCTTGTCAGTTTCACATAGTGCAACAGTTTAATTCAGTAATTTCAAGGTTATTTTGTATCAGGAGTATTGTGGCAACTAAAAAGTAGCTACATTTATTCTTTAAAAAATTCAAACTGCTACACTTGGTTACATTAATGGGGGCTATACTGGCAGTCAACCTCGCCCTCCAGGATCTACGGCAGAGGGAGTGGAGGCAGCAAGAAAGACTGGAACATGTGGCCAGAGGGAGGAGAAAGGCCATCAGGGCTCTCAACAGGAGCCCTTGCGCTCTGAGGGTATTCCGAGAACACTTCTCCTCCCTCCAATTAAGCGAGGAGCAGTGTATTAGAAGGCTCTGCTTCACCAAGGAAGTGGTCACAGAACTCTGCCACCTCCTGGAACCACACCTCCAGCCTCAGATCAGGGCGACCACGGCTCTCACAGTGGCAGTCAAGGTCACCGTCACCCTCAATTTCTTCGCCAGCGGATCCTTCCAGTCTGCAACAGTAGACATAGCTAACATCTCACAGTTCGCCATCCATCGCTGCATCTGGGGGTCACAGAGGCTCTCTACAGTAGGAGAAGGGACTACATTTACTTTCCCATCACCAGAGAGAAGCAGGATGAGCGTGCATGTGGCTTTGCCAGGATAGCGGGATTCCCCATGGTGCAGGGTGCCATTGACTGCACACACATGGCTTTGTGAGCACCGGATAACAATCCTGAGATCTTCTGTAACCGCAAAGTCTACCATTCACTTAATGTGCAGTTGGTGTGTGACCACAGACAGCGAATCCTCAATGTCAATGCCTGCTATCCTGGCAGCAACCACGATGCCTTCATCCTGTGCCAGACCAGTGTGCCAGCACTCTTCCAGCCACCATGTCAAGCTCATGGCTGGCTGCTCGGAGACAAGGGCTATCCGCTCTCCACCTGGCTGATGGCACCCCTCTGCAACCCCAACACTCCTGCCCAGCACTCATATAATGAAAGCCATGCTGCCACCAGGAACATCATCGAGCAGACCATCGGGGTGCTCAAGCAATGGTTCCGCTGCCTTGACTGCTCAGGAGGAGTCCTCCAATACTCGGCTGAGCGGGTGTCTCATTTCGTGGTGGTCTGCTGCATGCTCCGCAACTTGGCCATCATGAGGGCCCAGCCCTTGCCACCAGGGATTGCAGGAGAAGGAAGAAGGAGAGGAGGAGGAGGAGGATGAGGAGGAAGAGGAAGACAAGGAGGCCATATCACAGTGCAAAGCTGAAATGAGACATACCACAAAAGAATCCAAATTGAATTAATAAATTTATCAATAATCACTGAACACATATTTGCAACAAAAATATTATCTTTTCACCCTTGAGCAATCCCTTAGTGCCCCTCATTTCTGTGCCTTTGCCTACTCTAGTGCTCCTATGAAATGTTGGCCCAGTGGCTGCAGCACAGCGGGTGGAAGGCTGCTGGGTGTCCGTGCGGGAGACTTCAGATGGCCTTGTAGGACGCCCTTGACAAGCTCTGGGCCTGGAAGGCCCGGCTGTAGACTGTACCACCTCAGTATTGGCAGCAGCAGTCTGGGCTTGCTGGGTGACAGGCAGCGACAAGGGCAATGACGGAGTGACAGTGGTGGGAGCAGAAATGCTGTCATCTTGAGAGAGGACAGCAGGTTTCTGCTCCACTGACCCACTGCCACTCCCCCGGGGCAGCTCCTCAGCATCCCTAGCAATCTGTTGGAGCACAGATTGCTGGCCTGCTGCGACACCGTGAAAGCCCCGGTCGACAGTGGTAGATCCAGCCACGATGGCAGCAGTCAGAGCTTGTGTGGCATCAAGCTGAGACTGCATGAGAGCAGTCTGAGATTGGATGCCACCAAGCATAGACTGCATTACAGCACTAGGACGTTGCGTGGCTTCCGCCTGTGCTGCTATGGAAGCTGCCAGATCGCCCATCACACGCGGCATCAGGCCTGGGTCTTTCTGGGAGTCTACCATCCTTTGCAGACTGGAAATGATGGGCTCCATGGTGTGCACAGAGCCTTATGCATTGTTGGAGGCGGACTCCTCCACGCTCCTTACAATTGCCGAGAGGCTCTCGGGCACCTTGACATTGCAGCTATCATCTCCGCATGCATGCCCATCACCCTTCTTCTAAAGGCCTCCCCATCGAGGTCCACATTTCAGTCCTGTGCAGCAGAATTCACATGCGAACCCGCCCTCCGGGGAGCTGGCCCCCGAGCTACCCTTTCCCCTGGCCTTGCTGCAGCCCACTTGTCCTCAGAGTCTCACCCTGTGCAGATCCCGCTACTATGCTAGCATCTAAAGAATGAGTATTGTCAGTATCTGAGCTGGTGTCTGTGGGTGAGAGATACAGTGACGCGGTGTGTTCTTCCTCCTCCTCTTCTCCTGCCTCGCTCTCACGGTGCCCTCAGGGATAGGCTGCTCAGGTGCTTGCTGATTATCTGAAAGCATAAAGGCACAAGAGTCAGGTTAAGGTGAGGGGAGGGGGGCAGGAAGGGAGAAATTAATGCATACAGCATGATTAGCTGGAAGGTGCAACATGCTTGTAGAGTGAGGGGCAAGTGGGATGTGAGAAGGAGTAGGAATGAACATACCATTGTTGTCCCCAAGGGGGTCAACATCACCAGTGGTCACGGCGCCAAATAATCTGCAGCACTCTATCCTCCAGCGCAGACAGTGGTTGGGTGTCGGTTTGTCCTCCGCGTGCGTACTCCTGCTCCCTCCTGTTGTGAGCCACCTTGGCCTGCAAGAGAAAGGAAAGTATGTGAGTGTTTGGGTGATGTGCCTGTCATAGTTGAATAGCTGTCATTGTGTGCAAGGTGTGAGATGTGGGTGTGAGTGTTGGTAGGTAGAGATTGTTGGTGGGTGAGCGCTGGGGGTGTGGTGCTTCGGGCAGTGTGTGCAGACTGTGATTCAGATGGTGGTATGTAGCATTTGTTGAAGCATTAACTCACCCTGACCACCCGAGTGAGGTCGTTAAATTTCTTCTTGCACTGTGTGTGGGTCCTGGGGACCACAGTGCTACCCGAGATGTGCTGCGCTATCTCCTTCTACATGGTGCGGATGACTTGCAACGAGGGCCTCCTGCCACGTGTCAGGTGGAGCACCGCCCTCTGTCTTTCCAGAACGAACACCAACGCCGCCAATGCTTGATCGCTGAATCTGCGGGCTCTCTCCCTGGGGCATGGATCTGCCATGAGTACAGCTGCTTCAGTCCTCCGGCTCCTTCTCCTTGACCTGCTGCTGCTTGCTGAGGCAGTTGCACAGCTAACAATGCTGAGAATGAGATTCTGCAGCATCAATGAACCTCCCCTTTAAGAACTGGGAAAAGCCTGTGGCAATGATGAGTTGCGATTAGACTGTACCTGATATTGGTCCACCCTTTGAGTGTAACGCCAATGAGCTTGGGCTTAAAGACTTGAATTAGCGCTCCAATCATTTCTTTGAGCAGTGAGCATGAATTTTGCGTGCAGTCTAAAGCATTAGCGCCTGGTGCTAATTCTCCAACTTTTCTAATGATACCGCCATTCCTGAGCTATAATGAATTTCTAGCCCAGAGAAACTTTAACACAGAGGGTCATGTGAAGAAATTAGCAACTCCACTCAGTTGAGGTTTTCTTGGAACACAATCTCAAAAACACTGGTAAAAATACTGGAAAATCGCATGGAATAAAAACAGCCAACATAAATCAATGGGCCTAATTATTCATGAACAGAATTGGGGCTTGTGATCCCCAAACACTACTAAAACGTCTCAGAAAACCTGGTGATAGACATGGAATTTGATTTATTCAGTCACTGTAACCCTGGTTATAAGAAAACTTTGGTGTGCAGGGAAAGTTTGCATCCAGATTCAATATAAATGGCCTGACTGAGATTAGAGTGACATTGGGAGTCACTTGAAAACAAAATGAACTTGGAAGTCTGTTGGCCTTATAGATTTTTCTCACAGTTTTTGAAATTCTGTATCTGGACAATGAATTTTCATCTTTAGGATTAATGCAGATAGCATAAAATGGGTGATAGCGAGTCAGCAGCCTGTTTTACATCTCTCCTGACTTTTATTTCCGTTGACTTCAATGGGGAGAGATGTAAAACGGGCTGCCGATTCGCTATAACTCGTTTTACACTACCGCACACAGTCAAGATCTGCCCCATTGCTAATGATGTAATGCCATAATCAAGTTACTGACCAAGCTCTTGTTCACCCTTATCTTTACCAATCTGGTAAAGTGCCTTATAAACAATCCCCCTTGAAATTAGAATACTGGTCACTATTCGGATCTTGACAGATGAGTTAATTGCAATGAGCTGTTAATGAAATTAACTGCACCATAGAGACATCACTGACATATTTAAGTGCAGTAGTTTACTATGCATCATTCAACTAATCTATTCCGGCAAATCAATTGCAACAATGCAGTAAACTCTGTCTACAACACTTTCTGTGAGGGGTGGTGCTTTTAATGAATTAAGAACTATGTCCTTTTATTTCTGATATCAAGTCTATTCCAAATGGAGAGTCCACTCTTTTTCTTGGTTCAAAGCGAAATGAGACGGCAGGTCACCAGTACCAGCTAATCCATAATTCAGCACTAGTTAATACTGAAATTAGCAGCCTCACTCAGAGATAAAAATGAGAAGTCGCACAACACCAGGTTATAGTCCAACAGTTTTATTTGAAATTACGAGCTTTCGGAGCGCTGCTCCTTCGTCGGGTAAAGTGAGGGAATACAAATCAGATACAAAGCATATATAGACAGAGAACAATGTGTCTGCAGAGATACAATCCATCAGGGAGGCATTACATCAAAGACACAGCAGAATACAGCTAAGACAATGAGGTGGGGTCACAGGGGGTCCAACGTGTCAAATGCTGCAGTCTGCAGTTAAGCTTTTTACTTTTTTTTAAAACTGGAAATCACATCTGTGAACAAGACAATGATGACTGTAGTCTGGACTCTAGTCATGTCCTGTAGCGTGACATGAAACCGAGATCCCGGTTGAGGCCGTCCTCATGGGTGCAGAACTTGGCTATCAGTTTCTGCTCGATGATTTTGCGTTGTCGTGTGTCTCGAAGGCCGCCTTGGAGAACGCTAACCTGCAGATCCGAGGCTGAATGTCCTTGACTGCTGAAGTGTTCCCCAACTGGGGACAGTTCCAACAGTTCCGACGGGCCACAGCGAAAAATCGCATAGACCTCCTCAGAAGGCGAACACAGAACACAACCAACAGAGTACCCTACGTCGTCCAGTACTTCCCCAGAGCGTAGAAACTACACCATGTTCTTCGCAGCCTTCAACATGTCATCGATGATGATGAACACCTTGCTAAGGCCATCCCCACGCCTCCACTACTCGCCTTCAAGCAGCCGCCTAACCTCAAAAGTACCATCGTTCGCAGCAAATTACCCAGCTGTCAGGAGAACAGCAACCACGATACCACACAACCCTGTCACGGCAACCTCTGCAAGACATGCCAGATCATCAACACAGATACCATCATCACACGTGAGGACACTACCCACTAGGTACATGGTACATATTCATGTGACTCGGCCAACGTTGTCTACCTCATACATTACAGGAAAGAATGCACCGCAGCATGGTACATTGACGAGACCATGCAGACACTGAGACAACGTATGAACAGACACCACGCAACAATCGCCAGGCAGGATTGTTACCTCCCAGTCGGGGAACACTTCAGCAGTCAAGGACATTCAGCCTCGGATCTGCAGGTTAGCGTTCTCCAAGGCGGCCGTCGAGACACACGACAACGCAAAATCATCGAGCAGAAACTGATAGCCAAGTTCCGCACCCATGAGGACGGCCTCAACCGGGATCTCGGTTTCATGTCACGCTACAGGACGTGACTAGAGTCCAGACTAGAGTCCAGACTAGAGTCGTCGTTGTCTTGTTCACAGATGTGATTTCCATTTTAAAAAAAGTAAAAAGCTTAACTGCAGACTGCAGCATTTGACACGTTGGACCCCCTGTGACCCACCTCATTGTCTTAGCTGTATTCTGCTGTGTCTTTGATGTAATGCCTCCCTGACGGATTGTATCTCTGCAGACACATTGTTCTCTGTCTATATATGCTTTGTATCTGATTTGTATTCCCTCACTTTACCTGACGAAGGAGCAGCGCTCCGAAAGCTCGTAATTTCAAATAAAACTCACTCAGAGATGCCAAAGGATGGCAATAGGAAATGTCACACAGGGGCAGTGGGCTTGCTTTCTGAGTTGGAGGTGAAGGCACATTAGTGCGACATTGTAAAAGAAGCTTTATCCTTCCTAAAATAAAAACAAAAAATGCTGGAGAAACTCAGCAGTTCAGGCAGCATCTGTGAAGAGAGAAACAGAGTTAATGTTTCAGGTCGATGACCTTTCATCAGAACTGGGAAAAAGCAGGAAATGGAACAGATTTTTAAGCAAGTGTAGTGGCTGGGAAAGGGGGGAGGGGATGAAAGAACAAAAGGGAAGGTCTGTGATAGGATAGAAGGCGGAAGAGGTTAAGAGACATTAAGAGATATTCAAGACAAAAGGAGATGGTAATGGGACAGGTTAAGAAACAAAGGATGGCTCTAGATGAAGTGTAAATTGCGCTGGCAGAATGAAAGACAGCTGCCATGTGGGAGAGAAGAAAAAAAGACAGACAAAGAGTGTGGATAAAAAATATATATATATATATATATGATAAGGGCCGAGGTTATGATCTGAAATTGTTGAACTCTATGTTGAGTCCAGAAGGCTGTAAAGTGCCTAATCGAAAGATGAGGTGCTGTTCCTCGAGCTTACGCTGAGCTTCCGTGGAACAATGCAAGAGGCCGAGGACGGTGAGGTCTGAGTGGGAGTGGAGTGGTGAATTAAAGTGACAGGCGACCGGAAGCTCGGGGTCCCCCTTACGGACTGAAGGGAGGTGTTCCGCAAAGCGGTCACCCAATCGGCGTTTGGTCTCCCCAATGTAGAGGAGACCACATCGTGAGCAGCGAATACAGTATACTAAATTGCGAGAAGTACAAGTAAATCGCTGTTTCACCTGGAAGGGGTGTTTGGGGCCCTTGACAGTGGGAAGGGGGGAGGTATAAGGGCATGTGTTGCATCTCCTGCGCTTGCACAGGAAGGTGCCGGGCGAAGGGGAAGGGGTGTTGGGGGTGATAGAGGAGTGGACTAGGGTGTCGCGGAGGGAGCGGTCCCTACGGAATGCTGAAAGGGGAGGTGAGGGGAAGATGCGTTTGGTGGTGGGATCACGCTGGAGGTGGCAGAAATGGCGGAGGATTATCCGTTGAATGTGGAGGCTGGTGGGGTGAAAGGTGAGGACAAGGGGAACTCTGTTGTGGTTCCGGGAGGGAGGGGCAGGGGTGAGGGCAGAAGTGCGGGAGAGAGAACGGACACGGTCAAGGGCCATGTCAACCACATTAGAGAGGAATCCTCGGTTGAGGAAAAAGGAAGACATGTCAGAAGCACT
The DNA here is from genome assembly GCA_030390025.1 of Squalus acanthias. NCBI lineage: Eukaryota > Metazoa > Chordata > Chondrichthyes > Squaliformes > Squalidae > Squalus > Squalus acanthias. The sequence goes on from CM059430.1 coordinate 92,736,402, forward strand.
GGTATGGAAGGTGGCATCGTCAGAGCAGATGCGGCGGAGATGGAAAAACTGGGAGAATGGAACAGAGTCCTTACAGGAAGCGGGGTGGGAGGAAGTGTAGTCCAGGTAGCTGTGGGAGTCAGTGGGCTTGTAGTGAAGGGTTATCAATAACCTATCCCCAGAGATGGAGACGGAGAAGTCGAGGAAGGGAAGGGAAGAGTCAGAGATGGACCATGTAAAGGTGAGGGAAGGGTAGAAATTGGAAGCAAAGAGAATGAAATTTTCTAGTTCAGGGCGAGAGCAGGAAACGGCACCGATACAGTCATCAGTGTACCAGAAAGAGAGGTGAGGGAGGGGACCTGAGCAGGACTGGAACAAAGAGTGTTCCACATATCCCACGAAAAGGCAGGCATAGCTAGGTCCCATGTGGGTTCCCATAGCAACACCTTTGATTTGGAGGAAGTGAGTGGAGTCAAAGGAGAAGTTGTTCAATGTGAGAACAAGTTCAGCCAGGCGGAGGAGGGTGGTGGTGGATGGGGACTGGTTGGGCCTCTGTTCAAGGAAGAAGTGGAGCACCCTCAGGCCATCCTGGTGGGAGATGGAGGTGTAGAGGGATTGTACGTCCATAGTGAAAAGGAGGCGGTTGGGGCCAGGAAACTGGAAACTGTTAAAGTGGCGGAGGGTGTTGGAAGAGTCGCGGATGTAGGTGGGAAGAGACTGGACAAGGGGAGAAAAAATAGAGTCGAGATAGGAAGAGATAAGCTCCGTGGGGCAAGAACAGGCTGAAACGATGGGTCTACCAGGGCAGTCCTGTTTGTGGATCTTGGGAAGGAGGTAGAAGCGGGCTGTGCGGGGTTGGGGAACTATTAGGTTGGCGGCCGTGGGGGCAAGATCTCCAGAGGAGATGAGGTCAGTGACAGTCTTGGAAACGGCGGCTTGATGTTCGGTGGTGTGGTCATGGTCCAGGCGGAGGTAGGAGGAGGTGTCGGAGAGTTTTATCCTTCCTAAACCTTTGATGTTGACAGCGGGTTGCAAAACAATGCTCGAATCCCCAGTGGTGACAACCTCCACCAATATCAGGGCAACACTCATTAACAAAATCTAAAACAAAATAAAATATCTTTGGGAGTCACTTGAAAACAAAATGAACTTGGAAGTCTGTTGGCCTGATATATTTTTCTCACCGTTTTTGAAATTCTGTATCTGGACAATGAATTTTCATCAGCAGAAGTTGTTTTTCCTTTGACTTTGTTGACTACTGTCTTCTAAAGGTCTCTATTAATCCTGTTTCTGTTTGAGATTAGTGTCCATATTTAACATTGTGTGAGAAATTAAGTGAATTAAACATTTTCCAAAATGGGTGTAGAAGGACTCTTCCATTTTCTGTCTTTTCTTTTAACAAAAACTGACGTATATTTGGGGCCTAACATGTGTTAGGTGATATAGGAACTATTTGGCGTGTGTGTGTGTGCATATGTTGGCCCAATGCCAATAGAGTATTCACAATCCCTAATCGTCCATGCTAGACAATGAGGGGTTGCTGTTTCACGACAGTGAAGTGGTCAGAATCTCTTGTGTACGAAATTACAGTGTTACTGGTTCTTATCATTTGTCAATGAGAGAGGTCAAATGAATCAAAATTCAGGGTGGGGATTAACCATAATCAGTGAATAAAGTGATAGTTATATTATAAGCAACAGGAAGCAATTTTACAGCAATCATTAGCTAATAACTTCCAGTCTAAGTGATAATCCATGATCTTTCTTGTCCACCTTTAAATAACTCCATGTTATGTTCTAATAACATAATGTCCTATCAGTGGTTAAACAGGTTTTGCAAAAAAAATCAACAAATTGCCATTTACAGAAAATGATTGTAGAAAAGTGCTTTGATCTAATCAATAAGACGGCATCAATACAGCTGGAAATGCCTTAAAAGACTCTGATGGTGGGGAAATTTTAACCGAACCCGTTGGGTGGGAAACTGGTGAAATGAGATCGGCCGTCCGTTTGACACGCCATCCGAAAGCGGTGTGTAAAACCAGTGACTGATCTGATCATGTCAGTTTCCCACTGGGGGAGTTAGATAAAAATGACCCCCTCCAATGTTCCCTGTTAGCTGCGCTCCAGGGAACCCGCACAGCCAGCTTGCCAAATTTTCAAACCAAAAACCGCACAGGCGCGGTATTTGGAATGGCCCACGTAGCCCCTTAAAGGGGCCACAGAGGGCCAAACAAAATTAGAAGGAACATTGAACTCCCACCCCATCTGAGTCTTTTCAGGCTTTCCAAGAGTTAAAGAAAGGCTTTAAAGACTTGCATGTCAATGTTGCCGTTAATTTTTTTGGGTGTGCGGCCCCTTTAACGGGCTGCGCGGCCCATTCAAATTATTGCGCACGTGTGTTTTTTTCCATTTAAAAGCTGGCGAGCGGCTTTTGCGGGACCTCCAGACCGCCGCGCAGCTTAACGGATGTCTCAAAGCGCTTCACAGCCAATTAAGTACTTTTGAAGTCACTGTTGTAATGTAGGAAAGGCACAGCAAGGTCCCACAAACATCAATGTGATCGTTTACGTGTACCTGAGAGGGCAGATGGGGCCTCGGTTTAACGTCTCATGCAAAAGATGGCACATTTGACAGTACAGAACTCCCTCAGTACTGTACTGAAGAGTCCGCCTGGATTATGTGCTCAAGTCTCTGGTATGGGATTTGTACCCATGACCTTCTGAATCAGAGGCGGGAGTGCTACCACTGAGCCAAGGCTGACACAATTACAATTCTTGGCAAGACTTCCCCATGTAAATAGCACCTGGTGTCAAAGTGCCCATGAGATATCTGAAACAATTCAGCATTCCAACTATTTGACCTATGACTCGTCGACATTCTCCATATCAGGCACCTACATTAAAATGTTAATCAGCTCTTCAGCTTCCTCTTTATCTGTTGAGCCAGACCAGCCTTTAGAGCATGTTGGGCAGTGGTTCCGTTACATTTTATAGAGTGTCCTTCAGTGGAAACCAGTTTTTTAATGCAGCTCTCATCCATCAGTGAGGAGGATAGTGATAGACTTCAAGAAGACATAGACAGGCTGGTGAAATTTAACGCAGAAAAGTGTGAAGTGATACATTTTGGTAGGAAAAACGAGGAGAGGCAATATAAACTAAAATGTACAATCCTAAAGGGGGTGCATGAATAGAGAGACCTGGGGGGGGGGGGGGGGGGGGGGTGGTGTTGGGGGGGGTATATTTGTATATGTGCACAAATCGTTGAAGGTGGCAGGGCAGGTTGAGAAAGCAGTTAAAAAAAGCATATGGGATCCTGGGCTTCATAAATAGACATGATGCGGAGATGCCGGTGTTGGACTGGGGTGGACAAAAGTGAGAAGTCGCACAACACCAGGTTATAGTCCAACAGCTTTATTTGAAATCACAAGCTATCGGAGCGCTGCTCCTTCGTCAGGTGAAGTGAAGAAATACATATGGGCACAGCATAAATAGTCAGAGAACAATGCCAGACGACTACAGTTAATCTTTCTAACTGCCCTTTATCACACCTCGGCAGAGAGACAATCACGGCAATCAAAGGTGTGGATGGTGTCCAACCAGGTCAGTCAGGAAAACATTACATCAAAGACGATAGCAAAATACAACAAAGACAATGAGGTGGGGTCACAAGGGGTCAAATGTGGCAGATGCTGGTGTCTGTATGGAAAACAAAAAAATGTTTTACTTTTTTTGCTGGAAAGTACAGCAGGTCCGGCCTCATCTGTGTAGAGAGAACAAGCCAACGACGACTCGAGTCTGGATGACTCTACGCTACATGTCACGCTACATGTAACCCCACCTGACGTAGAGTCATCCAGACTCGAGTCGTCGTTGGCTTGTTCTCTCTACACAGATGCGGCCGGACCTGCTGTAATTTCCAGCAAAAAAAGTAAAACATTTTTTTGTTTTCCATACAGACACCAGCATCTGCCACATTTGACCCCTTGTGACCCCACCTCATTGTCTTTGTTGTATTTTGCTATCGTCTTTGATGTAATGTTTTCCTGACTGACCTGGTTGGACACCATCCACACCTTTGATTGCCCGTGATTGTCTCTCTGCCGAGGTGTGATAAAGGGCAGTTAGAAAGATTAACTGTAGTCGTCTGGCAGTGTTCTCTGACTATATATGCTGTGCCCATATGTATTTCTTCACTTCACCTGACGAAGGAGCAGCGCTCCGAAAGCTTGTGATTTCAAATAACCTGGTGTTGTGCGACTTCTCACTTTCATAAATAGAGGCATAGAGTACAACAGCAAGGAAGTTATGATGAACCTTTAGAAAACACTGGTTCGGCCTCAACTGGAGTATTGTGTCCAATTCTGGACACCGCACTTTAGGAAGGATGTGAAGGCCTTAGAGAGGGTGCAGAAAAGATTTACGAGAATGATTCCAGGGATGAGGGACTCCAGTTACATGAATAGACTAGAGAAGCTGGGGTTGTTCTCCTTAGAGCAGAGAAGGTTGAGAGGAGATTTGATAGAGGTGTTCAAAATCATGAGGAGTCTAGACAGAGTAGATAGAGAGAAACTGTTCCTATTGGCAGAAGGGTCGAGAACCAGAGGACACAGATTTAAGGTAATTGGCAGAAGAACCAAAGGCAACATGAGGAAAAACGTTTTTACGCAGCGAGTGGTTAGGATCTGGAATGCACTGCCTGAAAGGGTGGTGAAGGCAGATTCAATCGTGGCTTTCAAAAGGGAGTTGGATAAGTACCTGAGGGGAAAAAATTTGCAGGGCTATGAGGAAAGGGCGGGGAAGTGGGACTAGCTGAAGTGCTCTTGCAGAGGGCCGGCACAGGCTCGACAGGCCGAATGGCCTCCTCTGTGCTGGAACCATTCTATGATTCTATCATGTAGCTACTGTAAACTGAGCAGTAAACATATATCAAACAAGTTTTCACTGAGTTAATGAGATTGATTAACTCATGGCTGACAATATATAAGCTTAGAAATTCAATGGCAGCGAGCCTGTTCTTCAGGCACAAAACGGGCACCTAATCATCCATCAGAAGTGCACCCTGGGCCAGCTGCATTCAGGAAAACATGATCTACACGTGGCCTAACCAATGGTCCTCACAGGAACCGCTGCAGATGGCACCAACAAGATCCGATTTTTAAAATATACTTACCTGAATGTGAAGCCAGGAGGAGCAGGAGTTACTCTTCCTTTCCAGACAGCCCTCTCTCTCCCAATTGCCCCCCTCTCGCCCGGTCATTTCCCCCTAACCTCTCTCAAGACCGACCAAAATTGAAATCCTTTTTGTCGATGAGCTGCCTGGGGATGCCCAGCAGGCGTCTCATGTAAATGAGGCCCGAGGGCCAATATCAGGTGTGCCTCGGGCCTAACTGTTCCTGCGTAAGAATCGTTCCCTGTGCCCAGTTCTCACTGGCAGGCGTGCACCACCTGGCCTCTCAATGATACCTCGGGCGTCCCCTGCCCTGGGCATCCGCCCTCCCTATAGATCTCCATCTTTGTCCATACATCCTCTTCCTCACTTACCTAGCCGGGGACCGTTTCCGTGGTTCGCCGGTGGCGGCCTGACCCCTCACGACTTTCCACTGACGTTATTCCCACCTGGCTTCGGGCGAGGATCAATGTCGGAGCATGCAAAGGAGGCCCGGGAGTGGCAGTCTCCGGAGGTCCGGATGGATTGCCGCCTGCTTTGGCCCCCACGCCTCTGATTCCAACCCCGAGTCTAAATGGACCCTTTACAATCTGCAAACTTAGTTCACCTGCAGAACAGAACCTGTAATTGATCTCAGGATGTCCTTAAAGGGACAGATCCGATTAAAGATAACTGCACCTTAATAGCAGAATTAATACATTGTTCATTACCTGGTATTATGTTCCTGTCATCATAAAACAGTGTATCAACTGATTACGGATGTTATGGGAGAGAAAATTGAAAATATCAAAACCATTTTTGTATAAAGTCCACTATCTGTAAAAGAGGAATCATTAAAATCATTTCCCATCTTCTGGAGCTAAGAATGACTTGGGAAATACTTACTCCGATCCATTGTATTGCATTATATAGTTAATGAGTACAAGTCAAATAGCAATCCAGCCAAAATACATCACTGTTAAACCCACTGATGAAGGGCAGACAACCATACCATTCTTTCCTTTCCCTTATTGAACTATCCTCTCTCATCCTCTCTCTCTTTCTCTCTCACTCTGAATTAAGCCATTGAGATTAAATGCCAGTTAACAGCTTCTTGAATTCACCGCCAGATCTGGCTGGACCACATAAAGCATTATCGGGTCCTGCTCTCGTCTGCCAAAATTGCTCACTGTTCCAGAATTATTCTGGAATGCCAAGATAAACCCCGGCTTCTATTCTCTAGTGCTAGTTGTCTTCCTAAACACCTCTCCCCGTCTCCTCCACCCTCACCTCTGACAAGTGTGAGGAGCTCATGGACTTCTTTGTCTCTAAGATTGAGACCATCCGTTCAGCTGCCTCTGCCACTTCCCTTCCTTCCCCATGCCCATCGGGCCAAACTTCCTCTGAGGTTCCCCCCTGCCCTAACACTGAACTCACAACTTTCTCCAGTTTCTCTCCGATCTCCCCTCTTGACCTCTCCATGCTCATCTCGTCTATGAGACCCACTTCCTTCTCCCTCGACCCTATTTCCATTTAACTGCTGACCACCCAACTTTTCTGGCTCCCATGTTAGCTGACACTGTTAACGGTTCTCTCTCCTCAGGTACTGTCCCCCTCTCCCTCAAATCTGCCGTCATCACCCCTCTCCTCAAAAAAACAACCCTTGACCCTCTGCCCTTGCAAACTACTGCCCTATCTCCAACTTCCCTTTCCTCTCCAAAGTCCTTGAACGTGTTGTTGCCTCCCAAATCCGTGCCCATCTTTCCCGCAATTCCATATTTGAATCCCTCCAATCAGGTTTCCGCCCCTGCAACAGTAACAAAATGGTTCTCATCAAAGTCACAAATGACATCCTTTGTGACTGTGACAAAGGTAAACTGTCCCTCCTCGTCCTTCTTGACTTGTCTGCAGCCTTTGACACGGTTGACCACTCCATCCTTCTCCAACGCCTCTCCACCGTTGTCCAGCTGGGTGGGATTGCACTCGCCTGGTTCCATTCTTATCTATCTAATCGTAGCCAATGAATCACCTGCAACGGCTTCTCTTCCCGCTCCCACATCGTTACCTCTGGTGTCCCCCAAGGATCTATCCTTGGCCCCCTCCTATTTCTCATCTACATGTTGCCCCTTGGCGACATCATCCGAAAACACAGCGTCAGTTTCCACGTGTACGCTGACAACAGCCAGCTCTACCTCACTACCACTTCTCTCGACCCCTCCATGGTCTCTAAATTGTCAGACTGCTTGTCCAACATCCAGTTCTGGATGAGCAGAAATTTTCTCCAATTAAATATTGAGAAGACCAAAACCATTGTTTTCGCTCCCCACCACTGACTCCATCCCTCTCCCTAACATTTGTCTGAGGCTGAACCAGACTGTTCGCAACCTTGGTGTCATAGTTGACCCTGAAATGAGCTTCCAACCACACATCCGAGGCATATCTAAGACCGCCTATTTCCACCTCCGTAACATCGCCCGTCTCCGCCGTTGCCTCAGCTCATCCGCTGCTAAAACCCTCATCCATGCCTTTGTTACCTCTAGACTTGAATATTCCAACACACTCCTGGCTGTCCTCCCACATTCTACCCTATGTAAACTTGAGGTCATCCAAAACTCGGCTGCCCGTGTCCTAACTTGCACCAAGTCCCGTTCACTCATCACCCCTGTGCTCGCTGACCTACATTGGCTCCCGGTTAAGCAACGCCTTGATTTCAAAATTCTCATCCTTGTTTTCAAATCCCTCCATGACCTCGCTCCTCCCTATCTCTGTAATCTCCTTCAGCCCCACGACCCTACGAGATATCTGCGTTCCTCTAATTCTGCCCTCTTGAACATCCCTGATTATAATCGCTCAACCATTGGTGGCTGTGCCTTCTGTTGCCTAGGCCCTAAGCTCTGGAATTCCCTGCCTAAACCTGTCTGCCTCTCTGCCTCTCTTTCCTCCTTTAAGACTCTCCTTAAAACCTACCTCTTTGACCAAGCTTTTGGTCACATGCCCTAATTTCTCCGTATGTGGCTTGTTGTCAAATTTTTTGTCTTGTAATACTCCTGTGAAGCTCCTTGGGACATTTAACTACGTTAAAGGCGCTATATAGAAACATAGAAACATAGAAGATAGGAGCAGGAGGTGGCCATTCGGCCCTTCAAGCCTGCTCCGCCATTTAATGAGATCATGGCTGATCATCCAAACTCAGTACCCTGTCCTTGCTTTCTCCCCATATCCCTTGATCCCTTTAGCCTTAAGAAATATATCTATCTCTTATTTGAATATATTTAATGAATTGGCCTCAACTGCCTTCTGTGGTAGAGAATTCCACATGTTCACCACTCTCTGGGTGAAGAAATTCCTCCTCATCACAGTCCTAAATGGCTTACCCCTTATCCTTAGACTGTGACCCCTGGTTCTGGACTCTCCCGGCATCGGGAACATCCTTCCTGCATCTAGTCTGTCTAGTCCTGTTAGAATTTTATAAGTTTCAATGAGATCCCCTCTCATTCTTCTAAACTCTAGCGAATATAAGCCTAATCGACCCAATCTCTCTTCATACGTCATCCCTGCCATCCCAGGTATCAGTCTGGTGAATCTTCGCTGCACTCCCTCCATGGCAAGAACATCCTTCCTCAGAAAAGGCAACCAAAACTGCACACAATACTCAAGGTGTGGTCTCACCAAGGCCCTGTACAACTGCAGCAAGACATCCCTGCTCCTGTACTCAAATCCTCTTGCTATGAAGGCCAACATAACATTTTCCTTCTTAACCGCCTGCTGCACCTGCATGCTTACCTTCAGTGACTGGTGCACAAGGACACCCAGGTCTCGTTGCACCTCCCCTTTTCCCAATCTATTGCCATTCAGATAATAATCTGCCTTCCTGTTTTTGCCACCAAAGTGGATAACTTCACATTTATCCACATTATACTGCATCTGCCATGCATCTGCCCAATCAACCAACCTGTCCAAATCATACTGGAGTTTCTCTGCATCCTCCTCACAGCACACTCGCCCACCCAGCTTTGTGTCATCTGCAAACTTGGAGATATTACATCTAGTTCCTTCATCTAAATCATTAATATATATTGTGAATAGCTGGGGTCCTAGCACCGATCCCTGCAGTACCCCACTAGTCACTGCCTGCCACTCGGAAAAAGACCCATTTATTCCAACTCTTTGCTTCCTGTTTGTCAACCAGTTCTCTATCCAAGTCAGTACCTTACCCCCAATCCCATGTGCTTTAACTTTGCATTCTAATCTCTTATGCGGGACGTTATCGAAAGCCTTCTGAAAGTCCAAATACACCACATCCACTGGTTCTCCGTTATCAATTCTACCAGTTACATCCTCAAAAAATTCCAGTAGATTAGTCAAGCATGATTTACCTTTTGTAAATCCATGTTGACTTTGTCCGATCCTGTCACTGTTTTCCAAGTGCTCTGCTATTACATCTTTTATAATGGACTCTAGCATTTTCCCCACTACCGATGTCAGGCTTACTGGTCTATAATTCCCCGTTTTCTCTCTACCACCTTTTTTAAATAGTGGGGTTACATTAGCTACCCTCCAATCAATGGGAACTGTTCCAGAGTCTATAGAATTTTGGAAGATGACCAGCAATGCATCTACTATTTCTAGGGCCACTTCCTTAAGTACCCTGGGATGTAGATTATCAGGCCCTGGGGATTTATCGGCCTTCAATCCCGTCAATTTCCCTAACACCATTTCCCTACAAATACTGATTTCATTCAGTTCCTCCCTCTCATTAGACCCTATGAACCCCGACCTCTCTGGGAGGTTATTTGTGTCCTCCTTTGTGAAGACAGAACCAAAGTATGTATTTAATTGGCTGCCATTTCTTTGTTCCCCATTATAAATTCCCCTGATTCTGACTGCAAGAGACCTACGCTTGACTTCACTAATTTTTTTCTCTTCACATATCCATAGAAGCTTTTACAGTAAGTTTTTATATAAATACAAGTTGTTGTTGTTGTTGTTGAATTCAACTTGTGTTTATTTGTGCAGCTTGTTTGCAAATCATTTGGTAAATGCGATTACTCTTGTTACGATACTCGCACTGATAGCATCATATTGATGCATTCCAAGAAATTCTCTGCTTGCGCACACTCAGCTGGCAGGATCCTGGGAATCACAGACCAGGTATAGTTGATAAATCCCTGGGAATCACAAACCAGGTATAGTTGATAAATCCCTGGTAAAATATCAACGTTATTAAAGCCCAGGCTTTTGAGAGAGAATGAGACGTTCAAGTAAAAATGTGAATGAAGGCCCTCAGAAACGCAATCAACAACAATGTGCATTCATACAGCGCCTTTAACATGGAAAAACATCCCAAGGTGCTTCACAGGAGGGTAATCAGACAAAAATTGACACTGAGCCAAAGAAGGAGACATTAGGACAGGTGACCAAAAGCTTGGTCAAAGGGTTAGGGTTTAAGGAGCATCTTATAGTGAAGGGATAATTACTAGTCCTATCCCCTTTAGGGCTACCCCGAATCAGGCGTATTTCTCTGGCCCCTATCATATATATATATATATTTTTATTTTATTTTTTCAGCCACCCTTTTGTTTGGCCTTTTTTTCTTCCCTTCCAGAAGCTGGCTGCTGTCCTTCATTCTGCCAGCGCATTTCACACTTCATCTAGCCTCAACCTGTCACATTACCACCTCCTCTTGCCTTGATTATCTCTTAATGTCTCTCAATGTCTCTTAATCTCTCCTGCTTTCTATCCTACCACTGCCCTTCCCTTTTGTTCTTTCATCCCCTCCCCCTTTTCCCAGCATTATACTTGCTTTAAATCTATTTCATTTCCTGCTTTTTTCCAGTTCTGATGAAAGGTCTTCGACCTGAAATGTTAACTCTGTTTCTCTCTCCACGGATGCTGCCTGGCCTGCTGAGTTTTTCCAGCGTTTTCTGTTGTTATTTCGGATTTCCAGCAGCCGCAGTATTTTGCTATCGTATTCCTCAGACGTTCACTTTCAACTGAAGTTTGAGGTAGCTGAATCCTAAAGACGCTTAATTGGGTCTAAAGGTCTGGACTATCTCTCCCTAAAGGAAAGGAACAACCCGAGAATGTTACCGTCCTCCAGATAGCACTTTTAATAAGTTTAGCTAGACTGTAACATTCCAGATATTATGAGGGTCCGGAAAACTCCCCCAGAATTCTGCAACTCCTCACCAAAGAGTGTACAGAGATTGAGTTTGCGAGTTTTTGATACAGAAGTATTATGTGAGACAATTCTAAAAATATATAGGTTTATTAAAGAACCGACGTGTAATTTACAGTTGGTGAGTCAATCGCAACATTAACAGTTCCAAAAAGAGAAAGCTTACAATCTTATAATCAGAGAACCTTACTTTCAAATCTTAACTTCGCTACAGATTTACAGTTCTTAGTGTTCTACAGGATATCCACCAAAATCAAATACCTTTGATCCCTGAGGTACAAAGAGTTGGAGACTTACAGAGCCGCCTCTGAAGCCGAGAATCGCTTTGCCCGATTAAAGCGAGTCTACTATCCCATTTGAGAGTTCAATATTTATACCCTTTTCCAGTGGCATTTCCTTTAAGGTTTTCTGCTGATGTAAGCTAATTATCTCTAGTCATTTTTCTGCTGACCTCTGCCAGACTCATGTCTCATCTCAAGGTTTTCTAAGTTTACCATATAAAAAACGATGTGACAGCAGGTGTTTCTTACTTTATATCATCTTTACGATGGCAGATGTTCCTTACTTTATGTGCTTCTTTACGAAGTGTAAATTAGAACACCTTATCCAGGGTGAACCATTGTTTCGTTCCCAAAGGTCAGCCTGTCGGGAGCCTTTAACCTTCTGTTTCAATAAGGTTATTTATTGAGGGTCCACAAATATCTTATCTCAATAGCCAGAATGCTTTCATAGCTATTTCATAGTTAGGTTTCTAAATTTCCAAACCCAGTTTGTCATGTTTTAATAAGGCCGGAATTCTTTCATAAGATGGTGTATTTTTCTGAATAGGTTATATGGCTTATTCCTTCACAATAGGAGGAAAGAGAGATTTAAGGAGGGAATTCCAGAGCCTAGGGTCTCGACGGCTGAAGGCACGGCCACCAATGGTGGGGTGAAGGGATTGGGGGCTGCGCAAGAAGCCAGAATTAGAGGAACACAGAGTTCTTGGAGACTTGATGAGCTGGAGGAGGTTATAGAGATAGGGAGTGCAATATTAGTGTGAAATTTGTCATTTTAATGTCCTTTTAAGTCAGAAACTTTATTTTCAGCATGTATTTGGCAGGCTGAAGGGGAAAAAAAGCAGCTGATTTGTTTTGAAAAATATTTTGAGTAATTTGATTGGTTCACCTCCTTCTTTTATGGATAGGCTCTTATGATTGGTCATTCAGGATTGGATATTTTCATAAGTCCAAAGTCGTTTCTCACAGGCAGTTTTCTTTCTGCTTTCCTTGCTTTTGATTGATACATTCTTCAGTTCTGATTTGTTGCAGTTTTACACCAAGCCAATGAACAAGGTGTGATGCCATCAGGCGACACTGCACAGGAAGTGTGATGTCAAGAAACTGTGCACTGAAGTGCTTATTTAATATACAGCTGGATTATAGATAGATATTGGGGCTGATTTTCATCTCACTGCCGCCCCAGTTACACCTGTGAATGTTGTGGGATGAAAATTGTGGAAAACAAAAATCCGACAATTTTTATTGCTGGAGGTCCACCCGTTCCAGGCGGCCAACTCTCCCACTGGAAAAGGTGGCCAACCCACACCAGGACCCGCAATGCCATCTTTTGCGTCAATCAGCACGCCGCTAGCTGCTTCTTCAACCAGTTCACAAACCATGGGCGATACAGGTTTGAGCAGGGGCCATTACAGCGCCGTTTAAAGGGATCCTTAGCTGCAGTCACAAGGAAAACTGGCACTCATTTTTGTTGCTTCAGTCACATGACCCTTGAAGGCTTCCATTGTTTCCTGTGAACGCATCAGCCAGAGAAAACCAATTTCCAGTTTGGGTCCTATAACAGGCATTAGGCCCCTATCAGCATATTCAAGTTGCCTTAATGCCTGTACTAGGCAGCTGCAATGGATGCCTCTACAGCGCCCGATCCAATATAGTGGACGATGTGTTTCTGATGCTATCCGGACGGGGGAGGTTAGCCCCTAAATTGGATCACTTTGCACCGATTTTCTGCTGGGAAACAGGCACTGCAGATTCCAATACCGTGGCCCTGCTCTCTGAATACTGGGTTGATGTCCTGCGTCCGATGGGAGTGGAGTGACGAGTCCCTCAATGCATCTAGACAGTTCCCTCAGGTCAGACCGAGGAGTTGTCCACATTCCACATATAAAAGGAGCCTTCATTATGCAAACAATCCAGAGCACGGATTGCTGGGTGTAAAAGCAGTGGAAGCGATGGGTTGCCTCATGTACCACTGGGCACGGAACAGAAAAAGAGAAGAAAGATGCTGGATGATCTTTGTAATTCACTGACTCCAGCAGAGTTCATGCTACATCTGACAAAATGCCACAAGAACCAGACAGAGGCTTCCCTTGCTTTGAACTGGTTTTGTTATCGAACAAACAGAACGTCACACTATTTTATTTTTAGTTCAGCAAGTTTACAGGGACTTCTTTCTGGAACATTGCTCATTTCTCTCGCACCTGGCTCTCTCACAGAGCAAATGGCTTTTTCTAATGATTGGCCAGCTTCCCACCGCAGCATTCTCGGTATTTCTAACTTCCTGGTTCTACCTGACCTTCAGCAACTAGCTTAGGAATTGTGGCTTAGATATTCTGGGGCGTGGGGGGTCAGAGAAGGTGGAGAGCAGGGGCATCACCCACTGGGGGAACTAGAATTTGGGGCAGAACTCTTCCGCCAGTATTCCATCCCTAACAAGAAGCCCAGGAAATTCTGGTCGGGGGGGCAAGTGGGTGAGTCTTCTGTCAGCACCACCCCTGCCATCAAGGTTGCCAGCTTTGTTTTCTGCCTCTATGGGAGCAAATGTCCATGTTTTGCAAGCTGATCGATCCTTCCTGAAGTTGCTTCGCTTTGCCGACAGTACGTTCCAGGCTGTGAGTTCAGTATTTCCCAGGCTACTCTGGGGATTCCGCCACTTGCATTCCCATTAGACCCAATAGAACTCTCTCCAGCTGAGACCTGGCATGAATTCCATTTAGGGGTCTATTAAAGGCCCCAAGGAATTCTGTAGGAGAAAGCAATCCACCCCAGGGAAAACAGGGAAAACAGGGAAAACATGGACATTTGCTCTCTTAGCAGCAGAAAACAAAATTGGAACCTTACATCTTCGGCCCTTCCCATTGGGGTTTTGCCTCACCATTGGAGATGCATGGCACCACTCTAATTTTCCGGTGTTCTGTATGAGCAGGCATTTCTGAAGTGCTCCTTACATTAGTGGTCACCTACCCAAGTATGATAATGAACCCCATCCCACAATTGGGACAGGGGCTGTAGAATTCGCAATATATCGCGATTTTATTAATAAGGAGAAAAACACATAGTTTCGTTCAAACAGCTTTTATTTCAGCAGAATGCTGTCAGGTTTTCAAAGTGGACACAAGCAGCTTGTAAAATGGCCGCCGCACCTCGTGACAGAACATTCTAGACTTTTCGACAGGCAGACAAGATGGCGTTCCAATAAACATTTGTGCAAGATCGATTAAGACTCAGCACATTGAAGATAATACACGAGACATCATGGGTTTACAGTATACACATAAATACTGAAATCGGTCTCCCAGGTACGAATAAAAGCTATTGTACCAAGTAATCAAGAACCCATCCAAAGACATTAATATGTAAAATCCCAACGACTCTACGATGAGAGAGCCGTTAGCGGGTAGTTACAGAAAACACTTGGAAGCCCCAAAACCCCTCCGGGGAGAACACCGACCGATTAAACAATGGGAGAAATATTAACAGGTACTCAGACAATTACGAGTAGCCCCGAAACCCATTAAAACGAAGATCACCCTATACAAGACTTTTGAGCGCCAAACCCTAACAAAAGAAAAAGACATTAAGGTTGGGCGGGAAACGGAAGATTTTTGCACTATAATTGCAAGCTCCAAACCGTCCATCTCTCTCTTATCCTCGTGGCTGCTTCTTGACTCTTGACTCTTATTCGGTTGACTCTTATCCTGCTGGTGTTTATCCTGGTGGCTGCCCTTGACTCGCCGTCTTGTTCCTGCTTGCCTCGTGTCTCTTTTCAAAAGACTGTTGAACTTTATGATCCGTTCGGATCTACCTCGTGTCGTGTCGCGAAGACCTGTGTAGAACAGGGCTCTGAAGCCTTGAAGCGGGCGCACCATCCCGATAAGTCGGTAAACGGTGTTGGAACCGAAGGCCCGAGATGAGATGAGATGAGATGAGATGAGATGAAAAGAGAAGACCATACTTATCGCCACGGTCAGTAAGCCCCGACCGCGCCTGTAGGTCGAATAGACATTTTCCTTGCCAGGAAGACTTCTTTGAGTTCTACAGAACTGACACAGGAAGACTATTTTTCGAATTTTATCGAACCGGTGTGAGGGCACAGGAAGACTCTTCTTCGAGTAGAGTCGGAACTCCGAGGACAACACAGATCTTCATGACAGCAGACGTTCCAGCCTGCTAGCCGGAGCAGAAACGAGTAAACAAGTGGGGCCAGGAGACCCCCTGATCGACACGTGGGCGCTGCGGTGAAAAACATCCGATCAGAGTTTTCGGAATTCTCCGAGTTATCACGAGTGGTGAGCATGAGTCTCGAATCCTACGAATCTAGCTAGGACAGATATTGATAGGGGAGGGTTTTAAGTATTAAGGATAATTGTAATGCGTGCCCCCATTTACGATGTGTCGTTCGTTCCTCGTTTCCCTGAAATTAATTACATAACTGCGTGTAAGATTGTACTGTCATTAATCTGTGCTTATGACATGTATTTCGTAATCTTAAATAATATGCAATAAAGATTTTCCATTTCGTACCATTCAACCGAGTCTACCTGAGTTTCATCTCCATTACTGCTCTCGCGTCTAAGTCCAGTGTCTAGAACCGTAAGGGCGAGTGATTCGAACCACTCACAGGTGTGTATAGTGCTCCCAGACTGGCTGGAGACCAGAACAGGCAACAAGGCCTAAACCCGCACTAGCACCCGGGCTGCACAGAGCCACACGAATCTCACAGGCTGAGAGACAAAAACCCTTACAGGGGCTATGGTGGATTGCGTGGGCGGATGTTAGTCCCCTTTAGCCACATTTTGGCCAGTGGAATGGGACTCCTGGATTTGTCAATTGTCTTTAATTTCTATTTGAGCAGGTTGGTGGGGCTCGAGATCTATTTGAGGTTTGGTGAACCCCAAGTAGGAGCCATGCATTTATTGCATTAACAATATGCAATTGCCATTAGTTTAGCAGAGTAAATGATTAAGATGTTCATATTGTGCCATGCATGCTGCATTCGCCCTTTGCATTTCTGACTTTTGCCTCCCAGTCTCATCAATTGTTTTTAGGCTACAAAGATAAATGAGTTTCTTTGCATACCGATATTGGAACTTTGCTGTAGGCTTTCACTAGTTACCATGATCTTGGTAGTCTTTGCACTTAAAACCCAAGATTTTTGTGTCCCATATCAAATTGTTACTTGATGTTGGATGTTCTCACGAACAGTAAAATGAAAAAGATGAAGTCAGTAGCTTCCATTATATTTTCATCTATTTGCTGTGTGCCACTCTTACTTCTGTTGAGTAAATTATGTATCATCCATTCTGAAGACACTTCAACAGTACAATGACAGAATGCACTGTTGCCTCAAGCTAGTCTCACTGTATAATTCAGCAATGATGTTTACAAACTCCATTTAGCTTCAATATTCTTCAACAGTCTCCTTCTCTGGTTGTTATTGGGACTGTGAATTAACCCAGATTAATTTCACCATTGTCTTCATATCATAATCCTGCAACAAATTCTCAGTATCATTGCATATCATTATGAGGCCCCGTCTGCCCTCTCAGGTGGACGTAAAAGTTCCCGCAGTACTATTCGGAGAAGAGCAGGGGGAGTTCTCCCCGGTGTCCTGGCTAATATTTATCCCTCATCCAATGCCTAAAACAGGTTGTCTGGTCATTTATTTCATTGCCATTTGTGGGATCTCGCTGTGTGTAAAATGGCTGTCACGTTTCATACATTACAACAGTGACTACACTTCGAAAGTACTTCATTGGCTGTAAAGCGCTTTGGGACGTCCTGAGGTTGTGAATGAAGCTATATAAATGCAAGTCCTTTCTTATATCTTCAGGACAGTTGATTAGTAAATTGTAGATTACCTGCAAATTTCAATGCAGTAATATCATTCCTTTATTAATTTTATTTGCACACCAGAGCCTCGTTGTAAATTACAGCTAGTGCGGGGATGGAAGCTCCAGTGAGTCCTGTCCAAAGGGTTAACCTATTTTTCACCCACAGCTAACGGTTACATTGTTCAGCTGTCATTTGTCCAAATTGAGGTGGTTTGTATTGTGGCACCACACTATTAACCAGGTGGGTGAACTGTTCATCAATCTTCGTCCTCTTTAGTGAGTTGAAGATGTGAATATGGTCCATGGAATTGAAAGCTTTGACAGTGTCTACATAGACTGTCGCCAGTTCATCTTTATTATATTTTGTTCCCTTGCTGATGATATTCAGTGCAGCTAGGTTATCATTCCACCCTGGGGCTGAAATAAATCATTTTTCTGTTGCCGCTTGGTTGATAATGGTTGATGTTAATCTCTCATCCATAATCTTTGCAAAGATTCCGACCAATACAATGTCTGTGGTCATTATAAGTCTCTCGGTTTCTTGTTTCTTAAGAGATATTTTCCGGAACATCGGATTATCAAATCAAAAGAGTATTATTCCCCCTTGAGAATTGTTGGGACCTGCTGAAGTTTAAGCCACAAATTAAATTATCCCGTGTTGACTTTAAGAGTCAATATTAAAGATTTTCTGGAAAGTGTGGCAGCCCCTTGATCTATTCTCACCACTGAATTGTTTTAGAAATATTCCTTTATTTTTTCATTTCTGTACTGTGGCATATTTCAACATAAAACAACCATTTTCAAAAATGGGCAGCTCAGAGAAATTGTGGACATAAGCTTTCAGATATATTTTGATTTTTAGACACAATTCAGATACAAAGGTTGAAATGACAGCGACATTAGTGGATGAATGCTTCACTCATTCATAAGGCATTCCTCTGTAATCCTTTAGAGGAGGCATTAGCCCTTTCAAAATAAACAGGTCAATACCTGTATTAAAACAGAGGACAGAAGAATGTCATGTGAATGTGTCTTTCTCTGCTAGTATTGCCAACTGTAATTTCTAGCTTATTGTGCAGATAGTTCAACTCTGTATTACTGAAGAAAATATGTCATCTGAATTTAAACATCCAATGTTTGAACATAAATCCAAAATTTGGATAAGGTGTATAAAATCAATAATATATTAAAAACTGGAAATACTCAGCAGGTCAGGCAGCATCTGTGGAGAGAGAAACGAAGTTAACGTTTCAGGTCGATGATCCTTTGTCAGATCTGGAAAATGTTGGAGATGAAACAGGTTTTTAAGCAAGTGTAGGGGGCAGGGAAAGGGGGGAGGGGAGGAAAGAACAAAAGGGAAGGTCTGTGATAGGATGGAAAGCAAGAGAGATCCCTCTACACCTCCATCCCCCACCAGGATGGCCTGAGGGCGCTCCGCTTCTTCCTTGAACAGAGGCCCAACCAGTGCCCTTCCACCATCACCCTCCTTCGCCTGGCTGAACTTGTTCTCACATTGAACAACTTCTCCTTTGACTCCACTCACTTCCTCCAAATTAAAGGTGTTGCTATGGGAACCCGCATGGGTCCTAGCTATGCCTGCCTTTTCGTGGGATATGTGGAACATTCTTTGTTCCAGTCCTACTCAGGTCCCCTCCCTCACCTCTTTTTCCAGTACATTGATGACTGTATCGGTGCCGTTTCCTGCTCTCGCCCTGAACTAGAAAATTTCATTCACTTTGCTTCCAATTTCCACCCTTCTCTCACATGTTCCATCTCCGACTCTTCCCTTCCCTTCCTCGATTTCTCTGTCTCTATCTCTGGGGATAAGCTATTGACAAACATTCACTATAAGCTCACTAACTCCCACAGCTACCTGGACTACACTTCCTCCCGCCCCGCTTCCTGTAAGGACTCTATTCCATTCTCCCAGTTTCTCCGTCTCCGCCGTATCTGCTCTGATGATGCCACCTTCCATACCAGTGTTTCCGAGATGTCTTCCTTTTTCCTCAACCGAGGATTCCCCTCTAATGTGGTTGACACGGCTCTTCACCGTGTCCGTTCCATTCCCCGTACTTCTGCCCTCACCCCTTCCCCCCCCCTCCCGGAACCATGATAGGGTTCCACTTGTCATCACCTTTCACCCCACCAGCTTCCACATTCAACGGATCATCCTCCGCCATTTCCGCCACCTCCAGTGTGATCCCACCACCAAACACATCTTCCCCTCACTTCCCCTTTCAGCATTCCGAAGGGACCACTCCCTCCGCGACACCCTGGTCCACTCCTCTATCATCCCCAACACCCCTTCCCCTTCGCCTGGCACCTTCATGTGCAAGCGCAGGAGATGCAACACATGCCCTTTTACCTCCTCCCTTCCCACTGTCCAGGGCCCCAAACACTCCTTCCAAGTGAAACAGCGATTTACTTGTACTTCTTGCAATTTAGTATACTGTAATCGCTGCTCATGATGCGGTCTCCTCTACAATGGGGAGACCAAATGCAAATTGGGTGACCGCTTTGTGGAACACCTCCGTTCAGTCCATAAGGGTGACCCCGAGCTTCCAGTCACCTGTCACTTTAATTTTCTGCTCCACTCCCACTCAGACCTCACTGTCCTCGGCCTCTTACACTGTTCCAATGAAGCTCAACGTAAGCTTGAGGAACAGCAGTTCATCTTTCGATTAGGCACTTTATAGCCTTCTGGACTCAACATCGAGTTCAACAATTTCAGACCATAACCTCTGCCCCTATCTTTTTTTCATTTTTTTTCACTCTCTCTCACATGGCAGCTGTCGATCATTCTGCCATTGCCATTTACACTTCATCTCGAGTCATCTTTTGTTTCTTAACTTGTCCCATTACCATCTCCTTTTGCCTTGCACCATCATCCCTTTTGTCTTTTAATCTCTCCTGCTTTCCATCCTATCACAGAGCTTCCCTTTTGTTCTTTCCTCCCCTCCCCCCTTTACCTGCCCCTACACTTGCTTAAAAACCTGTTCCATCTCCAACTTTTTCCAGTTCTGATGAAGGGTCATCGACCTGAAACATTAACTCTGTTTCTCTCTCCACAGATGCTGTCTGACCTGCTGAGTATTTCCAGCATTTTCTGTTTTTATTTCAGATTTCCAACATCCGCAGTATTTTGCTTTTATATGTTAAAAGCGTATGTCCACTTGCAGTTCCTGTTTACAAAACCTATTTCCTGTTGTCCCTTTTCCCTTTGCAATTTCCAGTGATCAAACGAATGATGGAAACTGCCTAAGTAAACTTGTCACATTGTAATTACACTCTCCCACCAATGGTGGCACTGTAGCAAAATCTGGGCCAATGTCAATCCACCACCTGTGAGTAACTCAATTTTAAGTAACTGAAAATAACTTAAAAAAAACATACAAAACTATTTTCTAGTTAGATTGGGATACAGTAGTCAGTTCCTTAGTAAATTTAAAAATAAATAATTCAAAGCCTTTCAAAACATACCTGTTAGTGTCCTTGCGCCCAAAAGATTCAACTTAATTTTTGAAGCCTCCTCGAAGGCCTGCAAATGAGCGCAATTAGCGGAATCTCCCAATGGTGATTAATTCATCCTGGGGGCGTGGCCAGTTTTGGGGGCAGGGCTGGTTTCTCGCGCTATGTTTTTAAAACTAGCGCAAAAGTTAGCGGAAACTTGATTTGTGCTGAACACACCTTGCACTTAGAATTTCGCAATCTTTTGTGGCGGTTGCGCCAAGATCAAGCGAATTGCGCTGAAAAATAAACAGTGCAATCGAGCGGAAACTCCAGGCCGTAATGTCTGACTAATCGAGTTGAGTTTTCTGAGGAGGTTACCAACATGGCGGATAGGGGAGTGTGGATGTTGTGTATATGGACTTCCAGAATGCATTTGATAAGGTTGCATAAACTTGGGTTGTATTCTCTTGAGCTTAGGAGGTTGAGGGGTGATCTAATCGAGGTGTTTAAAATGATAAAGGGATTTAATAGGGGAATCCAGAAAAAGAGGGCACAATCTTAAAATTAGAGCTAAGCTATTCAGCAGTGAAATCAGGAAGCACTTTTTCACACAAAGGGTAGTGGATATCTGGAACTCTCCCCAGACAGTCTGTGGATGCTGGGATTCAATTGAAGCTTTCAAGACTGAGATCGATAGATTTTTGTTAGGTAAGTGCATCAAGAGATGTGGAGCAAGGGTGGGTAAATGGAGTTGAGGTGCAGATCAGCCATGATCTAATTGAATACTGGAATATGCTTGAGGGGCTGAATGTTCCTAATGTATTTTATATGTTAAAGAGGAAAATCTAACTGGCTCACAATGTTATTGTCCAGACTGGTGATTATTGACTTAATGGAAAATGTCGCATTGAGATACTTTATACTAATGAGCTTTAATTCCATTGAATCTGTTTAGTCTACAGCAAAGAGCCCCAGTCACTTTATTACATTGAAGAGTATGACACACTGACATTTTAACAAAGGTTTTCAAGCTGCTAAAGAAATAAGGGATGCTGTCACATAGAGATAAGGAAAAGGCTATGAGAATTTGGTATCAGGAATTTCATTTCTTTCCCTCTCTTTTTCTTCTTCAAAGTGACTGGCAATTATTTACAAAGGCAAATAACAGTCTAGGTATGATGGAATATGACGCCAGATTTTCTGTGCTATGTAAATTGTCAGTGATTGGCAGGGTTCATCGGAGAATCTTTACTGAGATGCACTTCCAATGGCAGTTTCATTTGCCACAGGGTAACAGTGATGACATGTTTAACTGTGGCTTTTTAGCATCCTCACTGCACATTAACCTGCCATGAGAAGCTCAAAGAAATGGTGCAATCAAGCATTCAAAGGCTGGCAGCCTTTGTTAATAGGGCTGTAATCATAGGACAGTAGAAAAGGTGATTGTTTTCAGTTGGTGACAGAGAGTAATGATAGCTGGTTGATTGAACACAATGATGTGTGATTTTCAAGCCTTATAGCACAAAGCCTGTTATTAGAGAGAGAACAGTATCTGACAGAAAATTTCCCGCTGTGCCAGTAATACGGGGGTTTCCATTCGGGTGGCAACCTTTTAGAACTTAATGATTGGCAATTAATGATCGCCAATAATTGAGTACTGGAGGATTAAATTCATATTTTGCTCATTGCCGCTATAAACCTAGGACTGCTTCTGATGATACAATGATTCTCTAATGCAATCATTGCAATTTATCCTCCACTTCAACACCACACTTTTTTTCTCTTCCATTATTGCTCATTTGGTCTGTAATGATAATGGCCTGAAGTCATCTGTTTCCTGCTCCTTTTTCCATCTGCACCATCTCATCCTCAGCTCTTGTCACCTCCCTCATGCTCCTTGTTCCCTCTTCTCGATTGTACATGTTTCAAAACACAACAGGAGGACAGCTATTGCGGATCAACTTGTAAAGTTTGCTTGAAATGTTGTGCAGTTGTTGGAAATGTAGGAACGTTCAAGGAACGGACTGAAGTAAATTCACCATTTTAAATAAATTATTTCGATTGTTTACATTCTGTAGGTGGCCAGCTCGTTTAAATTGCCTTGGGCAATAAAAGATTTGATTTCTGGTGACTTTGATCTCTGTTTCCATTTGTGCAGTGGTTAATTGACATCTAACGTGCAATTACAAGGGAGTCTGAAAGCTAAATAAATGTGAAATCAATTGGTATTTAAATCAAATGCCTCTCTGATTTACAATATTTTAATTGGTCTAGTAGGCTAGTGCATTTTATTTAAATGTTACCTCAGTCAGTGCCGGAATGTTTTCATTGGGAAAACACACTAAATACATAATGGACATTCATTATGTGAAAAAATTGAGTTTGAAGTTAGCTCATGTGCTACTTTGGATGCTTTGGGGTCTGAACGCCAAGAGACAGTTACGACTCTCTTGGGAGAATATTGCAGACAACAATGAAGGTGGGATTCAGAGAGCTCATCCATGCCCAGTGCTCTCTGCTTTCACAGGTTAGTGGACACCAGGGGGATATGCCCCTCCGCAGTGGAGCAATCCAGTTCTGTGCCATCTCGAAAGCCTTGTACCAGCGGCAGTGAACCCACACTTGAGAAATGCAGGAGAGCCCTGGCAGTGGTGAAATTCGACCAGGCTCAGTTAGAGGTTAAGAAAGAGAGTAGACCTACTGATTCCCCAAAGCTCTCCAGTGCAATAGCAGACACCAAGCAACTCAACACAGAAGTTCACCGATCACAAGGGGAAAACATAGCGGCAAAACACACTACATACATAATGCACATTCATTTATTGACATGATAAATGTTCCTCACTTTTCAGCTCTCTGTGCTACTTTCATTCAGCAGAAAAGTTGACCAAATAAAAACAGAATTTGCGCAGTTGTCGGCAATAGCGAAACAAATAAAGCAAGCTGATTGGAGCAGATCTCAGTTCTCCGTTTGTAAGAATTCAAGGAGGGTGTCCCCGAAACCAAGTGAGTTCAGCTCTAGTCTGGTGGAATGTCACAATAGAACTCAGGCTCATGCTGACATCTTATTAAACATCACAGGGCTGATCCTCGGGTACAATAGTGTAGTGGTTATGCTACGGGACTAGTAATCCATGAAGCCTGAATGAATAATCCACACAGAACATGAGTTCAAATCCCACCATGGCAGTATGAGAATTTTAATTCAGTTTAAAAATCTGTAAAGAAAAAGTTGGTGTCAGTAAAAAATGACCATAAAGCTGTTGGATTGTCACAAAACCCAACTGGTTCACTAATGTCCTTTAGGGAAGGAAACCTGCCGTCCTTACTCGGTCTGGCCTATATGTGACTCCAATCCCCACACCAATGTGGTTGACTCTTACCTGCCCTCTGAAGTGACCCAGCAAACCATTCAGTTGTATCACTGCATTCTCAGGGCAACTAAGGATGGACAGTTAATACTGGGCTTGCCAGTGACCCAAACTGTTCCTGGCCCTTGCATTCAGGGGCACAACATAAGGGAAACATGGGTGGACACACAAGCTGCAGTTCTCTGCCCCAATTCTGCTGTCCAAGTTCTTCCTGTCAGACTTTAGGCAGGGCAGGAACACTGCATCCATAACAAAGTATTCGTATTTAGAAAGAAATAACTTGCATTAATGGAGCACCTTTCACATCACCATCAGGGGAAGGAACCTTCAGCTTAGTGGTTAACATTCCCGCCTCTGAGTAGGTTTTTAACAGTAAAACACAGCCTGCCGTCGCCAATATTGCTCTCTGGATAACTTGTGTTTTGCTGAGAGTTTGCTGTGCTGGCCCAAATTGCTTCTGATATCTGAGAGTCCACGAGCAGGGAGGGTGAGGTGGAGTCCATGGGCAGGGAGGGTGAGGTGGAGTCCATGGGCAGGGAGGGTGAGGTGGAGTCCACGGGCAGGGAGGGTGAGGTGGAGTCCATGGGCAGGGAGGGTGAGGTGGAGTCCATGGGCAGGGAGGGTGAGGTGGAGTCCACGGGCAGGGAGGGTGAGGTGGAGTCCATGGGCAGGGAGGGTGAGGCGGGGCAACACCCACTGCAGCAGAATGGGGTCCCCCTCGGTATACCCCCTCAATTCACATTATTTAGAGGAAGAGGAGAAGGATGAATGGGAGGTGACTTGGATTCCAGAGAGGTAAGGTGCCACCATCTCTTACTGTGTGTTTACCCCTCCCATTATGGTGACTGCTGTTCTCTCCAACCTATTCTTGCTGCTGGCAGTTGGTTGTCAGGTTGAGGTTGCTGGGATTGAGGTGGGCCCTGGCCTTTGTGTACAAGGCCCCCCCGATGCTGCAGTGCACGCCATTCAGGATGGACAGGAGGATACCCACAGGTTTGTGCCACGCAGAGAAGTGAGCTATGAAGAAAGTGAATTTATAACTAAAAAAAAATAGAAAGTTAGAAATAAAAATGCAAGTTAAAATATTAGCAATCCCAATGTGCAATTGTGGGGATGTAATTGGTACATGATGTCATGTGCTTAGTGTGAACCAGTGTTAGGTTCTGAATGGTCAGTAGTGTCACATGATTAGCATGGACTAATGTTAGATTCTGATTGGTACATGATGTCATGTAGTTAGCCTGGATCAGTGTTGGGATCTGATTGGTTTGTGATTAACATGGACCCGTGTTGGAATCTGATTGGTTCATGGTGTCACATGGTTAGCATTGATCAATTAGTATTGCTACAGGCAGGCTACATTCTTGCATGTCAGATGCAAAACTTTTCAAACTATAACTTTTGGTATTAATCTTCTTTCCAATCAATCACAGAAGGATAGAATCATTAAAATATGGCCATCCTAGAAACTCAGCAAGTACAACTTTCACAATCAGGCAGCACACCAAGCAAGGACTATGGGAACACAAGCAGTTCATGAACCTTAATGGTTTGTGATACTCCTGTTGGTACCACTCCACTTGTACCATCATGGAACTCATTCATCTGTGCTCTAGATAGGGAGGCCATGTTTTCTCAAGAAGGTATTTCCTCATTTGGGTTCTTGGCCTTATGCGTTGACCCAAAGTCACATCATGAATCAGGGCCGCCAACTCTTCGACCTCAGTAGAAGGGGTGTGGTTGCCTGTTTACCGATCAGCAACAACACAAGCAGAGGTCAGTCGGAAAAATTTGACACGCACCTGTGCTGACAAGCGTTATCATACAGGAAAGTTTCCAGTGAACCGAGGAAGGTAGATGACACATCAAGGATCTCCAAAGGCCCATTTAATCTGGAGAACTCGCTGCATTCCCTGGTCGTAAATCTGTCTACTAATAACCCAGCTATTGTGTCCGTACCGTACCTGTGAAAATACAGTTGAAATCCAAGCTCCTGTCACGATCATGTCAAAAACTGACAGGTCTCTGTGATAGACGTTGGCATGGAATTCACCATGTTATTCAGTCCACTGATCATAATGCCTTTGTATTGAATTGACGCCAGGAGTAAGAGATCTGTTTTCTTTGCAGTCTGCCAAATGAAAGCTGCCGTATTCCATTACCGAGAGGGTATACACTCTTCAACTTGTCACAAGTTTGCTATTTCTATTTCCCAAACCAGCCATCCTTATGGGCTGTGCTAACGTCACTGCCAATATTGTGCCAGTTAGTGCCAGACTGACATTGCCAGATATGACAAGCTGTGCTGAGCTTTCTTACTCTTCCACTTATTTCCATGACCAGCTTCACTGCCAGTTTTACTACAACAGAATTAAAAAGCTCCATCTAGCGCCAGCTGAAATAACGCTTCTTGTAATGAAGGACTGCAACGAAGGTTCGAAACCAGCCAATTCATTCTTACTTGCCACAAATTAGCTTTCACTTATTGGTAATATTAGAAACATTAATAACTCCTAATCATCATTTCTGATGAACTTTTTAAAAATATAAATAGAACCTTTATTTCACGCAGGCAACCATTACAAATCTCAACAGGGAAACATTTAATGATTAACATATTTTTTCAAAATTCTTTAAGGAGAAAAACTAAACGCTGGTTTACATATTGATGTAGCACGTCTTAACACACACAGTACATCTTAACACACACAGTACATCTTAACACACACAGTACATCTTAACACACACAGTACATCTTAACACACAATATACATTTAGAGTGCACCTTAAGACACACACTACATCTTAACATGCACAGTATACCTTGACACACATAATACATCGTAACACAAACAGTACACCTGAACACAGACAGTACTTTTTAACACTCTATATCTTGACACCTACAGTATACCTCGACACACACAGTACAACTTAACATAGTACATTTTAACATGGACAGTACACCTTAACATGGATTGAAGACCTACACATATATTTATGAGAGGGATGTTGGCAGCACAGTTGTGCTTGTTTGTACAGTAGTTTTGAAAGGAAAAAGAACTTGCACTTATATAGCACCTTTCATGTATCGAAGCACATCACAGTCAATTAATTACTTTATGAAGCATAGTCACTGTTATTTTTCTAAGCAAATGTTTTTAACCACATTGATTACTATTCAGTTTATAAATTATGTTCTCTTGTTATTTACACTGAAATTGTCTTTTTTCTTGTTTAAAATTCAAAAATATTCCCAACAACTTTATGACTCAGGATGTGACTGTGTGAGGTTAAGTCTGTGGATAGAATAATCAGCAATTTACATCAAAAAGTCTTTGTGTGCCTGGAGTATACATTTTACAATTAGACCTTAGTGTGACCAAGCTTTATGACATGAAGTTGATAACAACCTATGACTAATATAAAAAAATTGTTATTAAAAAATACGTGATTTTTTTCCACATACATACAGTTTCACAGCGATGTTGTATATATACTTTATATGTCTCAGGCAATACTTTTAGTAATAAACCTTTGTCATATACATTTAAGTGCCATTTTTCCCAAAATCTAATCTTTCTTCCTATCCAAGTGCTATTATTTGAAAATACTAAAGTATAGGGAGAAATATATATCCATTTTAATCCATCTGTGAATACAAGACAGAGACACTTGGCACCTGACCTGGACACCATGCAAGGAGGGGCTGAGAGGAGTGGTTTATGGGCAATTAGAAGGTCTTATGACTGACTATAGAATGCTAATTTTCAGCTTTTGCAGCATAAATGTTTTCTGCCACATATCACAGACAAAAAGTATTTTCAGCAAATTGATATTTCTTACAACTTTTTTTCTTCTCTCTATATCCTTGACACTCTCGCCTCTGAGTCAGAAGGTTGAGGGTTCAAGACCCACTCCAGTGACTTTAGTACATAATCCAGGGGGACATTTAAGTGCAATACTGAGGGACTGCAGCACTGTCGGAGGTGCCGTCTTTTGGGATGAGACGTTAAACAAAGACCTTTTCTCCTCTCAGGTGGACCCAAAAGATCCCATGGCACTATTCAAAGATGAGCAGGGGAGTTCTCCTTGTTGTCCTGGTCAATGTTTATCCCTCAACCAACACCACTAAAAACAGACCATCTGGTCATTTATCTCATTGCTGTTTGTGGGATCTTGCTGTTTGTAAATTTGCTGCTGCATTTGCCTACAGAAAGGGTGACTACATTTCAAAAGTATTTAATTGGCTTTGACGCGCTGTAGGACATCCTGAGGACATGAAAATTGGTCAATAAATGCAAGTTCTTTTGTCTTTCTTTGTAGTCCTATGTGAGCAGACCTGTTTGGACTGCTGACTGCTCCAGAGCTATTGCCAGTACTGTTTTATGATTAGCTAACAGCAAGTGTTTTAATCCAGGACAAAGCAGCCCGCTTGATTGGCACCCCATCCACCACCTTAAACATTCACTCCCTCCACCACCGGTGCACCGTGGCTGCAGTGTGTACCATCTACAAGATGCACTGCAGCAACTCGCCAAGGCTTCTTCGGCAGCACCTCCCAAACCCACGACCTCTACCACCTAGAAGGACAAGGGCAGCAGGCGCATGGGAACACCACCACCTCCAAGTTCCCCTCCAAGTCACACACCATCCTGACTTGGAAGTATATCGCCGATCCTTCATCGTCGCTGGGTCAAAATCCTGGAACTCCCTACCTAACAGCACTGTGGGAGTACTATCACCACACGGACTGCAGAGGTTCAAGAAGGTGTCTCACCACCACCTTCTCAAGAGCAATTAGGGATGGGCAATAAATGCTGGCCTTGCCAGCGACGCCAACATCCCACAAACAATTTTTTTTTTAAATCCAGTTTTATTGCTGAGGTCAGAAGAGGTCAGAAGATAGAGATCAAGGTTGATAGTAATGGTTGTAAGTAGAGTGATTGGGTTATCCCCTAGACATGGGTTCAAAGGGTATAATTGCCATAAAATTCATTATTTGTTGCTAGGAATAACAGTTAAATATAATTTGAAATTTAAAGTGATTGGAATTAGACCTAGAACTATTTGTGGAGATCCAAATTTGGCCCAATTTGGATTGCTTAATTCTCAGCATTTCCCGTCTTATCACAATTTTTAGATCTTTACACTAGATATGCTCCTGCATTCAGCTTCACCAGTCACACCTGTAAGTGGACCTTGAGTCCCCTACAATCTGGAGTGCACCCTGTCCAAAATCCAGAAAAATAATGACATCGTTGGAGGATTGTGACAGAGAACCCTTTGGAGCAGCCACTGAAAGATTCCATGTGCCTCCACATGAGTCCTTCTTTACTTTGCGGAAAATGGACTGAAAAGTTTTCTGTCGAGACTGGCACAGCTTCAGACCAGAAACTGGTTCATATTACAAAAAATACTTGAATTCCTACGCTACTTGCTTACGAAAAGTAATAAAGATACAACTTACTAACTCTATAAAGGTAGGCTCGCCGTTCTAGCTAAGCTATGCTAAGCTAAGGTGGTTCAGACTTTTAAAAAGCAGGCAACTTTCTGCTGCAGCCTCCTAACCTCACAGCTCACTATGGGGGAGAATTTTCCCAGCCCTGGGGAGGCGGGTATGGAGGCGGGACTGGAGGCGGGACTGCCGGGAAAATGGCAGAAACTGGGAGCGGGTACCAAACCCGCTCCCAACCTGCCTCCATGCCATCTTCCTGGGAGGCGGGTCCCCGACTCGCACAGGGACCCGTCTCCTAGAGGCGGGAAGGGGATTACAGCCGATTAACTGCCTGTTAACAGGTAGTTAACAGGCAGTTAAGAGGCTTATCCCCATTTTACCCCTGCAAGTGCGGGCTTCCCGATGGCTGTGAACCTCGCCAGGGTCAGAGAGGTGAGCAGTGGGTCTGCGGGGGTGAGAGGGATCGAAAAGTCCGCTGTGGAGGTGAGTGATGGGTGCAAGTGTGCAGAGATAAGTATGAGAGGTGAGTGTAAAGTGTTAGAAAAAGTTTACTTACCTTTTGCTTCTTCTTGCAGGCTTCAACCCTTGGGGATCCGGAGGTGCCTCATCTCAACAGCAGAGATGACAGAATGGCTGCTGCATTCTCAGATGCAGCAGCCATCTGATTTCTGCTGAGGAAAGAGGTCTTGGTGAGTCTTTGTGCAAGGGCTCACCTTAGAACAGAGATTGTCAGTGTTTGACAGCTTCTCAAAGCTGTCAAATGCTGACAATTCATCTGTCAAAAATTCTCGACAGATGAAACGTCATACGCTGATGTCCTCTGTCACTGGCTTTCCCTTAATTGGCTGGCTAAGCCTGCAGGGTGGGCTTAACAAGGTCAATCAAGGGAAAATAGCGTGGGTTGGCCGGACGTCGTTGGGGGCGGGACTGAAACCCGACAACCAGCAGTCCCACCCCAACGCGCCCCCATTGAGAAAATCCAGCCCGTATGTATCTAAATGAAAGGGTGATTGTGAAAGACTTCTCTGTCACCTGCCTTAAGTTTAGACAATATACTTTTCATGATTTTAATTAACCCACAATGGATAGTCCACAATCATTGAACGAAGACAAACAAGACCATCTTTATTGATGGCCCAAGACACTTGTCAGTGATATGACAATTGCAACTAATTGACCTCTTGGCTCTCCCCATTCTGTTCAATCTATAGAAACTTGCAAAAGTTCTGTTGCTGATAATTCTATGGTGGCCATCTACAGTTCCACCAGCCCCCCCAACCCCGTCCCCGCATAAAAACCTTGGGTGACATAGATTTAATCCTTTCTGCGCTGAACCTAGCAGCACAGAAATATTATAACTTAAACAAAATCAATTTGTCATATTTCTCTCCTTATTAAAATAATAGAGACGAGCATGATATCATTTTGAGTATCCTACCGTAACATGGCTTCTTCCTATCGTGGTGCCTGATACCTGGACCTCCAGGGACAGCAGCAACCTGAGGTGTCGCCCGTGTGTTTGTTAATTGTATTTTCTGTATCTGATGTTGTCATGTGGCAGCCTCTGGGGGGTCGGGTAGGGGGAACGCCCTTGACCTTGGCTTCAATATCACAAAGCCTCTGAATTAATGCTGACCTCTTGAAGCCAAAACCTGAATAAATCTGAATGTTCTTCCCCACTTACTGCCACTAATTCCTCAGTCTCACTCCGAGTGGTCACAAGGGCAGACAGCATGAAAATGGAAATGCAACTCAAGAGCTGCAGGGGTCGGGCTCTGGAGTTTGAACCTGGGATCACATTAATAAATGGGCGTAAAGGTAGATGTGGCCCATATTGTAAGATGCAGGAATGTTTAACTCTACTGATAGATGCAAAGGGAATTTCTTATTTTCATCTCCCATTATTTCCCATTGCAGGTGGACACACATAAACACACACATCTTTAATCTGTTTCTTTTATTACAAAACAATCTTACTTCAAACCTGTCTGGCATGCACAAAAGTTATCTACTTCCAGAGGTATCTCAGGATATTTTGCATATGTACAAGCATTATACTAAATAGTGTAATTCAAGAGACCAGCTTCTTTTTTTTGGGAAGCAGCATCGAATTCAAAGAACATAGAGCACAAGAATTAGATGGTTTTCCAAAATTCTACCATCTTCCTCGAGAAGATCTGGACCCTGGTGTGTGGTTCCGAAGCATACGGTTTTCCTTTGTGTGTCTGTAATGTGTGCTGTCGCCATCCAAGGATGCTGTAAGAAGCGGAATCTAGCCCCTGCACTGACCTTGAGCCTCTACAGACCATATCAGCCTGACCCTGCAGACATTTGCAGCATTCTGATGCAGAGTATGCACCATGGCACCTGTAGTGTTGCAGTCCATTGGACTCTTCCTCCTTACATTCTGGGGGCTGATCCCTGGAGCCTGTTTAGTGGCTGGTGTACTATAATCCAACCAGGGAGCATCTGTGGGGCTTCCAGTCTGCGCATCAGTTGTGTGCTAGGCTAGTAAAGGATCTGAAAAACATACAAGTCCCATGTTGCGGCTACAGTGCCCAAACAGTGCTCCAAGCTCTCAGTGCCCAGATAAAGCAGGTACTGCAGGGAAGGCCCAAGCCCCCATGTTGGGTCTATGCTCTTAAAGTGGTCGGATTGGCAGGGACTTGCTGTCAGTACCTGCCGTCCATTTTTTCCACCTATTTCACGACCGCATTGCACTCCATCCCAAATGAACTCTCGCCACACATTTTAGAGTACCACTTAATGAAAATTGTAATTCACCTTAGTCGTACGGTGCAGGGGGTGTTCAGGGTGTTTTGTTCCAGTACTTTGCATGAGCAGCGTGCTCATTGTTTGCTACTTACCATATTTCATGAGCCAAAGGGCAAACGCATGGTGACGGCAGTGATACAGCGTGATGCAGCCTGGGCATGCCTGTGCAATTGGAAATGAGCTGGGCTGTAGCAGGAGAGCTTGCACTGAAGGGTTAGTACACGACGTGTCAGACAACACTTCTCATTTGTGTAATGAGTTGTTAGGCTTTGGGGATTTTTCACAATTTAAAATTTATTTACTAACATTTAATAGGAAAAGGTAACAGCAGCGATGAAGCAATGCAAAATGACCTTATCTGTGACCTCCACCACCTAGAAGGACAAGGGCAACAGGCGCATGGGAACACCACCACCTCCAAGGTCCCCTCCAAGTCACACACCATCATGATTTGGAAATATATCGCCGTTCCTTCATCGTCACTGGGTCAAAATCCTGGAACTCCCTCCTTAACAGCACTGTGGGAGCACCTTAACCTCACGGATTGCAGCGGTTCAAGAAGGCGGCTCACCCACCACCTTCTCAAGATGCAACTAGGGATGGGCAATAAATGCTGGCCTTGCCAGCGACGCCTACATCCTGTGAATGAATTAATGAAAGCACTGCAGGGGTTTTCCACAGTAATGTAGATATTTTGAAAAGATGCTTTGAGGATAACCAGATGTTTAAAGCCTGATCTTTCGTGAAGGGGTTGTTTAAAAAAAAAAGAGGATGCTTTAGGCTTTTGACGGAATCAGAATTGATTTCAAAGTCTGTTCCAGTTACTATTTTGCATAACTTTTGTACAAAAGTCCTTTTATCTGCTGCAGAGAACAATGTGAACAGTTTTGGCGTTATTACGGATATGTACGTGTATAATGTGTGGGTTTCACTCACTATAGGGTGTATGTAACTTTATCATATGCTTATATGAGAAGACTTCAAAGTGTAAATTCTCTATAGGTTTCTCACAGGGGGGTTTTTCACTACACCAGCCCATCTACCCTTCGTGCAGATGCTGCAAATTTTCAAGTAAGTCCGTTAGGTAGAACTGTGAGATGGAATTGTGAAGACAGAATAAATGGAAATATTGCAAACATGTTCTAAACATCTGCAGATTAATAAGAACAGTGTAGAGCTCCTATCAACAAGCCATTTAAATAATAGAATTCTGGATTTTATATATTTTGTGCCATTGAATACAAAAAAGCAAGAGAATGATGATGAAATCACTGGTAGATCCACAGCTGGACGGGACAACTCCATTATAGAAAGGATAAATCAGCCATGGGTAAGGTGCAACATACGTTGACTGGGGTGATGGTTGTACGAGACTCGATATAGAAGGCTTTATTCAATGCAGCAGAGAATGTTGAAGGGAGAATTAGAAGTTCAAAGGTTTTCAGATGGTGATAGTGAATGATTGTTTCCCATTGGTTAGTGAATAATAACAAAGGGATATAAAATTAAGAATGGTACTAGTAACATAAACAGCAGGGATTTTCAAGCAGAGAATGAATTCGGGTGTTGAATGCATTGCCACAAGTGGCTGTTCAAGCTGAGTCCATCACAATATTTAAGAGAGAATTCAATAAACATTTGAAGAAAGATATTATGTCGGAAGAGCAGGGAAATGGGATTAGGGTAGAACTCTTGTATATGGAGCTGGCAAAGCACAGTGAGTTGAAGGGCCTCCTTCGATGCTATCAATCAAAGAACAAAGGGATGGGCCACAAGTGAGATAGCAGTAACTTTTTCTGAAACCTTTTTCTAGGCTGCTGTGGTGGTTCTCTTGACTCAAAGGTGCTCACCCCCTCCAAAAAGATCTACCTAAAGCTAGGCTGACACTCCAGTGCAGTGCTGAGGGAGCGCTGCACTGTCAGAGGTGCCGTCTTTTGGATGAGACCTTAAACCGAGGCCCCGTCTGCTCTCTCAGGTGGACGTAAAAGATCCCACGGCACTATTTCGAAGATGAGCAGGGGAATTATCCCCAGTGTCCTGGCCAATATTTATCCCTCAACCAACATCACGGAAACAGATTATCTGGTCATTATCACATTGCTGTTTGTGGGACCTTGCTGTGCGCAAATTGGCTGCCACGTTTCCCAGATTACAACAGTGACTCCACTCCAAAAGTACTTCATTGGCTGTAAAGTGCTTTGAGATGTCCAGTGGTCGTGAAAGGTGCTATGTAAATGCAAGTCTTTCTTTCTTTCTCCGTAGCACCTCCTGCTGCCCACCTCTAAAGCGACCTCCTGGAATGGGATTGTCCTGCCTCAGCAAATTACTTCCACCACTTAAAATAAAAACTTGAGACCTTTTCCCCTTTACAGGTGGTCAGCAGCCCTTTAATAGCTGCTGACCACCGCACATGCCTCCCTTAACTCTTGCGCGCTTCAATGGCGCAATGCGCTGTGGCGAAAATTTTAATTCAGACGTTGAGGTGAGTGCTTGTGTGAGTGACTGACCTCCCACAGCAAGTAACTGAGAGGTGAGTCACCCTGGCATGACCTCTGGCCAATTACAGAGCAGCACTGGGAAAGGATCTAAGTCAGTTCTCTCCCTGCTCTCCTGGCCTGAGAATGATGTGTGATGTGATGTGATGTGACGTGGGGATAAAAGAAATGGCGCAATAACTATAAAATGGAAGAGGAGGGATTTTTTTTAAGTGCATTTACCTCTCATTTGATGAAAGCATTTTTCTTTCAATGATTGCTTTATATATTCCTCCCCCCCCATATTTCAGAATGACGGGACCCTAAAGCCCTCAGTGCAGGATCCCGCTGTTAACGCTGCCTGGCCCCCTCCCCGCCAGAGGGCACCTCGTTTCTACGGGGCTGGCGGGTGCGAGCG
Source organism: Squalus acanthias (assembly GCA_030390025.1). Classification (NCBI taxonomy): domain Eukaryota; kingdom Metazoa; phylum Chordata; class Chondrichthyes; order Squaliformes; family Squalidae; genus Squalus; species Squalus acanthias. The sequence goes on from CM059430.1 coordinate 92,771,764, forward strand.
CTACTGCGAGCGCATCTCTGGGTGCACGATTGCTCCGTGCTGCAGGGAAATCCGGCAACCACCTGTCAATGGGGGCAGTTGCTCAGGCCCACCCTTCCCAAAACCCAGCCATGTCCTCCCTGTTCCTCTGTAAAAAGGGGCCAATCTAGATTTTAAAAATGTTACATTGCTCCTTTTTCAGGGCTCCAGGACACTTTCCTGGTCCCGGCCCCACCTCCTCCCCTTCCCCCACCGTGGGGGCCCACCTAGAGGCCTCATCCCACTTGACGTATCACAGAATCCCCACAATGCAGATAGAGGCCATTTCGGCCCATCGAGCCTGCACCGACACATATCCCACCCTATCCCCGTAACCCCACGTATTTAATCCCCCTGACACTAAGGGTCAATTTATCATATCCAAATCAACCTAACCCGCACATCTTTGGACTGTGGAAGGAAACTGGAGCACCCGGAGGAAACCCACACAGACACGGGGAGAATGTGCAAACTCCCCACAGACAGTCACCCAAGGCTGGTTGCAAACCCGGGTCCCTGGCGCCGTGAGGCAACAGTGCTAACCACTATGCCACCGTGTTGCCCAGCTTCAGTACTACGCTAGATCCTGAATGAGCCAGGCGAGTGGGAACACCTGGCATACGGAGACCCCACCCCTCACCCCGACCCTCGCCCCGCCCCTCACCCGGCCCCTGACCCCATCCCTCACCCCGCCCCTGGCACCATCCCTCACCCCGCCTCTGACCCCACCCCTCACCCTGCCCCTGACCCCACCCCTCACCCCGCCCCTCGCCCTGCCCCTCACCCCACCCATGACCCCACCCCTCACCTCGCCCCTGGCCCCACCCCTCACCCCGCCCCTGGCCCCACCCCTCACCCCACCCCCCCCCACCCCTGGCCCGACCCCTCACCCGGCCCCCTAGCCCCGCCCCTGGCCCCACCCCTCACCCACCCCCTGACCCCACCCCTCACCCTGCCCCTGACCCCACCCCTCACCCTGCCCCTGGCCCCACCCCTCACCCCACCCCTGGCCCCGCCCCTGGCCCCACCCCTCACCCACCCCCTCACCCACCCCCTGACCCCGCCCCTGGCCCCGCCCCTCACCCCACCCCTGACCCCATCCCTGGCCCCACCCCTCACCCCGCCCCTGACACCACCCCACACCCACCCCTCACCCACCCCCTGACCTCACCCCGCCCCTGGCCCCGCCCCAGCCCCACCCCTCACCCACCCCCTGACCCCACCACTGACCCCGCCCCTGGCCCCACCCCTCACCCACCCCTCACCCCGCCCCAGCCCCACCCCTCACCCACCCCCTGACCCCACCCCTGACCCCGCCCCTGACCCCACCCCTCACCCCGCCCCTGACCCGAATCTTAGCTGCTGTTTGTCGCTACAGGAGTCACCTTGTCGAATCCCACCCTCTTGCTCCCTCCCCATGCTCTTCAATATTCCTCTTTTTCTAGCAACTATTTATTTCCCTTTCAAAAGAATGTTTATGTCTGCTTCAATGATAGCTTGAGGTAGAGAGTTCCAAATTCGCACCACTCTCTCTGTAAAGCATTCATTCTTTTTGTCATGATACCTGGCCCAGAGTCCCTGGTAACATAAAGAAGCAGGATTAAAACCAAAACCCTCACTGCCTCCCAGAATCTGTTTCCCATCTTTAAGCTTGAAGCTCATTTTTGCAACTCTTCATGAAAAGCAGCTTCAGGCTTCTTGAGGTCATTACACTTCAGCTCAGAAGAGTAATTGTAGACATGAAAGAGGAAAGACAGACTTGCATTTCTATAGCGCCTTTCACGACCTCAGGACGTCCCAAAGCGCTTTACAGCCAATGAAGTACTTTTGAAGTGTAGTCACTGTTGTAATGTAGGAAACGCAGCAGACAATTTATGCACAGCAAGATCCCACATTCAGCAATGAGATAAATGACCAGCTGATCTGTTTCTGTGATGCTGGTTGACAGATAAATATTGGCCAGGATGCCCCTGTTCTTCATCAAATCATGCCATGGGATCTTTTACGTCCACCTGAGAGGGCAGGTGGGGCCTCGGTTTAACGTCTCATCTGAGAGACGGCACCTCCGACAGTGCAGCGCCCCCTCAGCACTGCCCCGGAGTGTCATCCTGGATCCTGTGGCTCAAGACTCTGGAGTGGGACCTGAACCCACAACCGTTCTGCGTCAGTGGCCTGTGGCAGAGGCTACCAGCTGAGCCACGGCTGACATGTTACTTGAACTCGTAGAACCAGAGGCATTGCAGCACTGAAGGAGACCATTCGACCCATTGTAACTGTGCCAGCTCTTTGCTAAAACAATCCAAAAGTAGCCAATTACCCTGCTCTCTCCCCATAGCCCTGTACCTCCCTCTGCTTCAAATATTTACTCACTCTCCCCTTAAGAGATGCGATGGTCTCTGCCTCAACTACTTTACTGTGGTACAGCGCTCTGCGCTCCAACAACCCTCCACATAAAGGAATCCCTCTCCTCTCCTCACTCTCAGTTACAATTTAAAATCGATGACGCCTCATCACGACTCCCCAAACCAGAGGGAATAGACTTTCCCTATTTACCCGATTAAAACTCCTTCATCATTTTAAAAGTCTTCTCTCAGCCTTCTCTGCTCCAGTGGAAATTGTCCCAGTATCTAAAGTCAAATGGGTCTAATGAAGAAAGCTCTGAAATTCATCACAGGCTGGTATCCACTTGCATTCCAACAGAAGCCCATTTCTCAGCTCGGCTCGTGCTCCCCTCACGCAGCACATACCTTCCTTAACCTTGGTTACTCAGTATCAGGTGGAATCGGAATGCTGTAATAAGAATATTTTGAACCCAGTGCAACAGCGTTCAAAGGCTAATTGCAAATTTCATGGGCGGAAACACTGTACAAGCAGGAATGCCAATACAATAATTGAAAGATGCAATTGAATAACAGTGAGTAATTTTTACTTTGCTTTATTCCGCTGCAGCTGAGATCAAGATACTTGTTGTAAAGTTCAGAGCAATTTTAATAGGTTTCCCTGCACTGCGTGAAGACAAAATGTAGTGGGGGGCGAGAAAAGTGTGAGTGCAGTCAACAGCTCCCTCCTCTGTCCGCAACATGTCATAGCAGCTGGATGTGAAAATCAGGAAGTTCCGATTTGCGTTAAGGGAAGGACACTTTATGCAGCAGATATAATCAGTTAGGAATTTAATCCAAGGCAATGACAGAGCGAGGGAACTCGACTGTAGCATAAAGAATGATTGTGTGTCTGTGCGCATAATAAGACCCAGAGGCTAAACACCCTTCTAATGATAAAAATGCTCTCCTAGTTATCTTTTATGAAGTTCTTTTGATTTAAAAATGCTTGAACATCATTATTTCCTTTATTTCTGTGCGTTTATTTCTCCCTTCTTACCTTAAAGTGGATTAACATTCGTAATCCCACTCCAGATTCTTGAGCACATAATCTATGTTGACATTTCAGTGCAGTGCTGAGCAATGTTCCCTCTAATTTTTTTTCGTGCGCGGTCCCTTTAAATTTGTTGCGTGCGCGCTATCTTCCAGCGGAAGCGGCTTGTGCGCGGCCTGCGCGGGACCTCCCGATTGATGCCCAGGGGACATTGGTGCTGAGGGAGTGCTGCACTGTCAGAGGTACCGTCTCCAGATGGAGCGTTAAACCGAGGCCCCGTCTGCCCTCTCAGGTGGATGTAAAAGATCCCATGGCACTCTTCAGAGAAGAGCAGGGGAGTTCTCCCAGTGCACTGGCCAACATTTATCCCTCAATTAAATATCGTTAAACTCTGGTGATTTGCTGTGCATAAATTGGGTGCCGCGTTTACCTACATTACAACAACGACTACATTTGAAAAGTACTTCAATGGTTGTGAAACATTTCGGGACATATCTGGAATAAAAAGCTGCTATCAGTAATGGTGACCATGAAACTACCGGATTGTCGTAAAAACCCATCTGGTTCGCTAATGCCGTCCTTCGCTGTTTATATGTGACTCTTAACGGCCCTCTGAAATGACCTAGCAAGCCACTCAGTTGTACAAAACCGCTACGAGAAACAATAATAAAAATAAAACTGGACAGACCGCCCTTCATCGATATAGGCACCGGCTTCGGACACGACACGACACGACGACGGCCCCTCCAAGTCACACACCATCCTGACTTGGAAGTATATCGCCGATCCTTCATCGTCACTGGGTCAAAACCCTGGAACTCCCTCCCTAATAGCACTGTGGGAGCACCTTCACCACACGGACTGCAGCGGTTCAAGAAGGTGACTCACCACCACCTTCTCAAGGGCAATTAGGGATGGGCAATAAATGCTGTCCTTGCCAGCGACACCCACATCCCAGGAACAAATAATAAAAAAATATGAATGCAGGTCTTTCTTAATGAACTTTACTGAATTCTATGACTAAGTCTGTTTTCCTGAATGTCTGTCTGTGATGGACTGGAATTTTAATGCATAGAGATAGACGCAGAAAAGGCAAGGCAGTGTAGGGAGATACTGCACAACAGACATGACACCAATAACAACAGAAATTGCTGGAAATACACAGCAGGTCCGGCAGCATCTGTGGAGCGAGAAACAGAGTTAACGTTTCAGGTCGATGACCCTTCGTCAGAACTTCGTCAGAAATGACAGCATGCTGGTCGAAATGCCTGTTTTCAATCAGACAACACACCTTCCACAGTGATGACCTAATAAACCCGATAGAGTGGTTTGGGTGCACAGTTGCTGGAACCCCTGCTTCTCGTGTGCTGGCAATATCTGCGCTCGATAATGTGAGATCAATTCCTTCAAATCTTTTAGTCACAATCCTAGCGCTGAGCATGTGACGTGCCGGGAACGACACCACAACAGGAGGATGAACGACGGGCACCTGTGACAATCCCGTCTGTCGGTCTCTGTCATTGATCTTCTTATATCTATATCGACATTTTGGCCTCAAACCTCCTGCATATTTGCACCCAGGCACCCGCGCAACCGAGGTGCAAACCAAAGACACGGCCTAAAATATCTGTGGAAGTTTGGACGTGAGTTACGGGAGCAATTTACCCAACTCTCCACGATCTTTCACAACAACAACAACTTGCATTTAACGCAACAAAATTTGAACCCTCCGCCCGAACACATCCCCACACACAATAATGGAGGCTGCGGCCCCACAGCCCATTAAAGGGACCCCGCACCCAAACATAAAAATTAGCATCACCATCCCCTCCCTCACCACATCCCCTCCCTCACCACATCCCCTCCCTCACCCCATCCCCTCCCTCACCACATCCCCTCCCTCACCACATCCCCTCCCTCACCACATCCCCTCCCTCACCACATCCCCTCCCCCACCATCCCCTCCCTCACCCCATCCCCTCCCTCACCCCAACCCCTCCCTCACCACATCCCCTCCCCCACCATCCCCTCCCTCACCCCATCCCCTCCCTCACCCCATCCCCTCCCTCACCACATCCCCTCCCTCACCACATCCCCTCCCTCACCCCATCCCCTCCCTCACCACATCCCCTCCCTCAGCCTATCCCCTCCCTCACCCCATCCCCTCCCTCACCCCATCCCCTCCCTCACCACATCCCCTCCCTCACCACATCCCCTCCCTCACCCCATCCCCTCCCTCACCCCATCCCCTCCCTCACCCCATCCCCTCCCTCACCCCAACCCCTCCCTCACCCCATCCCCTCCCTCACCCCATCCCCTCCCTCACCACATCCCCTCCCTCACCCCATCCCCTCCCTCACCCCATCCCCTCCCTCACCCCAACCCCTCCCTCACCCCATCCCCTCCCTCACCCCATCCCCTCCCTCACCCCATCCCCTCCCTCACCCCATCCCCTCCCTCACCCCAACCCCTCCCTCACCCCAAACCCTCCCTCACCACATCCCCTCCCTCACCCCATCCCCTCCCTCACCACATCCCCTCCCTCACCACATCCCCTCCCTCAGCCTATCCCCTCCCTCACCCCATCCCCTCCCTCACCCCATCCCCTTCCTCACCACATCCCCTCCCTCACCACATCCCCTCCCTCACCACATCCCCTCCCTCAGCCTATCCCCTCCCTCACCCCATCCCCTCCCTCACCCCATCCCCTCCCTCACCCCAACCCCTCCCTCACCCCAGCACCCCCTCACCCCAACCCCTCCCTCACCCCATCCCCTCCCTCACCCCATCCCCTCCCTCACCCCATCCCCTCCCTCACCCCATCCCCTCCCTCACCACATCCCCTCCCTCACCACATCCCCTCCCTCAGCCTATCCCCTCCCTCACCCCATCCCCTCCCTCACCCCATCCCCTCCCTCACCCCAACCCCTCCCTCACCCCAGCACCCCCTCACCCCAACCCCTCCCTCACCCCATCCCCTCCCTCACCCCATCCCCTCCCTCAACCCATCCCCTCCCTCACCCCATCCCCTCCCTCACCCCATCCCCTCCCTCACCCCATCCCCTCCCTCACCCCATCCCCTCCCTCACCCCAACCCCTCCCTCACCCCATCCCCTCCCTCACCCCATCCCCTCCCTCACCCCATCCACTCCCTCACCCCACCCCCTCCCTCACCCCATCCCCTCCCTCACCCCATCCCTCCCTCACCCCAACCCCTCCCTCACCCCATCCCCTCCCTCACCCCATCCCCTCCCTCACCCCATCCCCTCCCTCACCCCATCCCCTCCCTCACCCCATCCCCTCCTTCATCCCATCCCCTCCCTCACCCCATCCCCTCCCTCACCCCATCCCCTCCCTCCCCATCCCCTCCCTCACCCCATCCCCTCCCTCACCTCATCACCCCCCTCACCCCATCCCCTCCTTCACCCCATCCCCTCCCTCACCCCATCCCCTCCCTCACCCCATCCCCTCCCTCACCCCATCCCCTCCCTCACCCCATCACCCCCCTCACCCCATCCCCTCCCTCACCCCATCCCCTCCCCCACCCCATCCCCTCCCTCACCCCATCCCCTCCCTCCCCATCCCCTCCTTCATCCCATCCCCTCCCTCCCCGTCCCTCCCTCATCCCACCCCCTCCCTCACCCCATCCCCTCCCTCACCCCATCCCCTCCCTCACCCCATCCCCTCCCTCTCCCATCTCCTTCACTCCCCCATCCCCTCCCTCACCCCATCCCCTCCCTCACCCCATCCCCTCCCTCACCCCACCCCCTCCTTCACCCCATCCCCTCCCTCACCCCATCCCCTCCCTCACCCCATCCCCTCCCTCATCCCCTCCCTCCCCATCCCCTCCCTCACCCCATCCCCTCCCTCCCCATCCCCTCCTTCATCCCATCCCCTCCCTCCCCATCCCTCCCTCACCCCACCCCCTCCCTCACCCCATCCCCTCCCTCACCCCATCCCCTCCCTCACCCCATCCCCTCCCTCACCAAATCCCCTCCCTCACCCCATCCCCACCCTCACCCATCCCTATCCTCCCATTCCCATCCCCTCCCTCACCCCATCCCCTCCCTCCCCATCTCCGACCTCCCCATCCCCTCCCCACCCCATCCCCTCCCTCCCCCATCTCCTCCCTCCCCAATCTCCTCCCTCCCCATCCCCTCCCTCCCCATCACCTCCCTCCCCATCAATCCCTCACCCCATCCCCTCCCTCACCCCATCCCCTCCCTTACCCCAAACACCTCCCTCACCCCATCCCCTTCCCTCACCCCATCACCTCCCTCACCCCATCTCCTCCCTCACCCATCCCCTCCCTCACCCCATCCCCTCTCTCACCCCATCCCCTCCCTCACCCCATCCCCTCCCTAACCCCATTCTCTCCCTCCCCCTTCTCTCCCTCGCCCATCCCTATCCTCCCATCCCCATCCCCTGCCTCGCCATCCCCCACCCTCTCCCCATCCACAGGCAGTAGTGAGTAAAAAAGATGTGCTCGTTCTTTCAGTACGGGCTTGAATTCAGTTACTGTACATAATGATGGCTTTTGTTTTGTGAACACCTTCAGACAATTACCGTTCTGTAATAATTGACACATTTTTACAGTTGTTCTTGCAACTAGCATGTCTCCATTTATCTCAACTTACATTCCCACTTGCTACCTCCCAAGCTCCAGATCTCAATCCTGGCCTAACCAGTCAAATCTGGCCCCAGGACTCGGCCTCTTGCTGCCTCTCTGCTCCAGCCTCAGACACTTGCTCCCTCCCAGCCCCATACCCTCTGTTCCTTACTCATCCTGGGTCCAAGTCCAGGCTCTGACCACAGCCTCCGCCCTCTGCTGTTCCCCCGTGCCCGGCCCAGCTCCACTACTTCTTCCATGAATCACAGCTCTCACTCAGCATGTTACAAACCCCACTCCCAACTTGACAAGAAACAAAACAGACCTGCCAGGTGGTGGGGGAAGTGCGATGAGAAAATGTTGCCATGGGTGTTGAAGGGATTAGTCTGCTTCTCTATAATTCGACTGAAGTCACAGAATCATACAGCACAGAAAGGGGCCATTCGGCCCATCATGCCTGTGCCGGATCTATGAAAGAGCGATCCAATTAGTCCCGCTTCTCTACTCTTTCCCCATCGACCTGCAAATATTTCCTTTCCGAATATTTATCCAATTCTCTCAAGCCTGGCAAAGGAACAATGTGAGAGGGGAGAAGAAAACGAGTGCAATAAAATCAGAAGGAAAGAGTGAGAATTAAAGACATATAATGAGAAGCAGAGACATACGTAGAGAGAAGGAGAGAGGGAAAAGTGTGTGAGAGGCATACAGAGAAGGTGGGACACATACAGAAGAGACAGTGCAGCACTCCCTCAGTACTCTGTGTGTTTGTAATCTCCATATTTTGGTCCTTGAGGCCCTGAAATTGGTTGGCACATTCTTCAGGCTTTGAAGATTAAACTGATCAAAATTTAACTGCATTTTCTCCTCTTTCCTCCCATCTATCCAGGGCCAAGTGAGGTGCAATATTTAGAGATAATGGTCTTGAAATTACACTGTAGGTTATTAATAGGGTGCATTTGCCGAGTGGTTATGGTATTGGATTGCAATACAGAGACTGTGCGTTCAAATCCCAGCATGGCGCATTATATTCATTTACAGGCAGGTACCAGATAAAATGGCCATAAAGCTGCTGGATTGTTATAAAAGCCCAACTGCCTCGATCATATCCTTCCTTAATGCCTTCATTGGGCAATAAATGTGGTCTTGCGAGTGGTATTTTTTAAAAACTTTTTCTTTCTGTCTCTTTTATCTCTCTCTCTTAATCTCACTTTTCGTTCCCTCTCTTTATTTTTCTTTCTGTACCTGATTTGACATTAAATTCAATATTCTACCTGGCATTTCCTGGTTCAGACTCTGCGCTGCTCATTAACGATTCTTCATTCTGATTGGTTTCTTGCCCTGTTCACACAGGTCCCAGATGTCCTCTAGAGGGCGCTGCGCTTTTTGAGTGGTTGGCTGACAGGAACTTGCCATGCAAAAGCCGATAGAAAATCTGCAGGCAAGTGCAAGCGGAATGAACGGTGCCATTCCTTCACCGCTGACCGCAAAATCTGGCCCAATGCATTAAAATCTCAGTTTTTCCCAAATTCAAACATATCCCAGCACAATTCTGTTGATAATTATGTTCTGATCAAATCAAACTATAAAATGCTGTAGAATAATAAATATTCTTGGTTGAAATTATTCAATCAAAGGAAGAACTTGCATTTCTATAGCGCCTTTCATATCCTCAGGATGTCCCAAAGCGCTTTACAGCCAATGAAGTATTTTTGAAGTGCAGTCACTGTTGTAATAGAAACATAGAAACATAGAAGATAGGAGCAGGAGTAGACCATTCGGCCCCTCGAGCCTGCTCCGCCATTTAATGAGATCATGGCTGATCATCCAAATTCAGTACCCTGTCTCTGCTTTCTCCCCATATCCCTGGATCCCTTTAGCCTTAAGAAATATATCTAACTCCTTCTTGAATATATTTAATGAATTGGCCTCAACTGCCTTCTGTGGTAGAGAATTCCACAGGTTCACCACTCTCTGGGAGAAGAAATTCCTCCTCATCTCAGTCCTAAATGGGTTACCCTTTATCCTTAGACTGTGACCCCTGGTTCTGGACTCCCCGGCCATCAGGAACATCCTTCCTGCATCTAGTCTGTCTAGTCCTGTTAGAATTTTATAAGTTTCAATGAGATCCCCTCTCATTCTTCGAAACTCTAGCGAATATAAGCCTAATCGACCCAATCTCTCTTCATATGTCATTCCTGCCATCCCAGGTATCAGTCTGGTAAATCTTCGCTGCACTCCCTCCATGGCAAGAACATCCTTCCTCAGATAAGGCGACCAAAACTGCACACAATACTCAAGGTGTGGTCTCACCGAGGCCTTGTACAACTGCAACAAGACATCCTTGCTCCTGTACTTGAATCCTCTCGCTATGAAGGCCAACATACCATTTTCCTTCTTAACCGCCTGCTGCACCTGCATGCTTACCTTCAGCGACTGGTGCAAAAGGACTCCCAGATCTCGTTGCACTTCCCCTTTTCCCAATCTATTGCCATTCAGATAATAATCTGTCTTCCTGTTTTTGCCACCAAAGTGGATAACCTCGCATTTATCCACATTATAATGCATCTTCCATGCATCTGCCCAATCACCCAACCTGTCCAAATCATACTGGAGTTTCTCTGCATCCTCCTCACAGCACACATGCCCACCCAGCTTTGTGTCGTCTGCAAACTTAGAGATATTACATCTAGTTCCCTCGTCTAGATCATTAATATATATTGTGAATAGCTGGGGTCCTAGCACCGATCTCTGTGGTACCCCACTAGTCACTGCCTGCCACTCGGAAAAAGACCCGTTTATTCCAACTCTTTGCTTCCTGTCTGCCAACCAGTTCTCTATCCAAATCAGTACCTCACCCCCAATCCCATGTGCTTTAACTTTGCACGCTAATCTCTTATGCGGGACCTTATCGAAAGCCTTCTGAAAGTCCAAATACACCACATCCACTGTTTCTCCCTTATCTATTCTACCAGTTACATCCTCAAAAAATTCCAGTAGATTAGTCAGGCATGATTTCCCTTTTGTAAATCCATGTGGACTTTGTCCGATCCTGTCATTGTTTTCCAAGTGCTCTGCTATTACATCTTTTATAATGGACTCTAGCATTTTGCCCACTACCGATGTCAGGCTTACCGGTCTATAATTCCCCATTTTTTCTCTACCACCTTTTTTAAATAGTGGGATTACATTAGCTACCCTTCAATCCATGGGAACTGTTCCAGCGTCTATAGAATTTTGAAAGATGACCAGCAATGCATCTACTATTTCTAGGGCCACTTCCTTAAGTACCCTAGGATGTAGATTATCAGGCCCTGGGGATTTATCGGCCTTCAATCCCGTCAATTTCCCTAACACCATTTCCCTACAAATACTGATTTCATTCAATTCCTCCCTCTCATTAGACCCTATGTTCCCCGACATCTCTGGGAGTTTATTTGTGTCCTCCTTTGTGAAGACAGGACCAAAGTATGTATTTAATTGATCTGCCATTTCTTTGTTCCCCATGATAAATTCCCCTGATTCTGACTGCAAGGGACCTACGCTTGACTTCACCAATCTTTTTCTTTTCACATATCTATAGAAGCTTTTACAGTCAGTTTTTATGTTCCCTGCAAGCTTACTCTCATATTCTATTTTCCCCCTCTTAATTAATCCCTTTGTCCTCCTTTGCTTAATGTATGAAACGTGGCAGCCAATCTGCACAGGGCAAGGTCCCACAAACGAACAATGACATGAATGAACAGATAATTCTAAGATGGCTACATATCCAGTCAGTAACTAATTTCACTTTAAGTCTTTCTACATAGATCTTATCTGAAACTTCTAAAATAAACAATGGATCATAACACTGTGTTGGACAAAGACAAGAGATTCAATAATACTTGACCAGTGATAGAGAAGGAATAGGTCTCTCCCCATCAGTATCACTGGTCACTCCCCATTGGCGTCAGTAGGCAACCTCTATAACTTACATTCGACACCCCCTATCAGTATCATCAGTCTCTTTCACCAGTCTCAATCTTACGATATAACATTATTAACCCTGACCAGTTGTATTCCACCAATGACATTTAACAAAAGCACATCATGTATCTAATTCTTACTAATAGTTTGATGTTAAAATTACATATCATTGTAATAATATAAGTCGTCATAGTGGTTATGTAAAAATTGCGGACATGTGACTGTCAGTTCTGTCCATGTTTAAGAGCTAGTGTTAGGGTTTCTAATGCCAGTTCTGTACATGTTTAAGATTATAAGATAAGAACATAAGAAATAGGAGTAGGTGTAGGCCATATGGCCCCTCGAGCTTGTTCCGCCATTCAATAAGATCATCGATGATCTTCGACCTCAACTCCACTTTTCCACCCAATCCCATGTCCCTTGATTCCCCTAGAGTCCAAAAATCTATCTATCTCAGCCTTGAATATACTCAATGACTCAGCATTCACAGCCCTCTGGGGTAGAAAATTCCAAAGATTCACAACCCTCTGAGTGAAGAAATTTCTCCTCATCTCAGTCCTAAATGGCCGGCCCCTTATCCTAAGACTATGTCCCCTAGTTCTAGACTCTCCAGCCAGGGGGAACAATCTCTCAGCATCTATCCTGTCAAGCCCTCTCAGAATATTATGTTTCAATGAGATCATCTCTCATTCTTATAAACTCGAGAGAGTATAGGTCCAGTCTACTCAATCTCTCCCCATAGGACAGCCCTCTCATCCCAGGAACCAGCCTGGTGAACCTTTGTTGCACCGCCTCCAAGGCAAGTATATCCTTCCTGAGGTACGGAGACCAAAACTGTACCACAGTACTCCAGGTGTGGTCTCACCAAAGCCCAGTACAGTTGCAGCAAGACTTCCTTACTCTTGTACTCCAACCCGCTTGCAATAAAGGCCAACATGCCATTTGCCTTCCTAATTGCTTGCTGTACCTGCATGCTAACTCTCTGTATTTCGTGTACAAAAACACCCAAATGCCTCTGAACACCAGCATTTAATAGTTTCTCACCATTTATAAATATTGGGGGAGAAAATCGGTATCGCCCCGTTTGGGGCACTAACTTTTAAAAGTCGAAAAAATTAGCGGCAGGCGCTAATGTTTTTCAACTTTAATAAAATTTCGGGGTTTGCGCTCCAGGAAGGAAGTGGAGCACTAAATCAAGCGATCCATTTCCTTCCTGGAGCGCAGCAGGCAGCAGGCGGGGCGGTAGGTGAGCAGCGCTGTACAATGGGCCGTGCAGCGCTGCCGCATTGGAAGGTTCCTTTCCTCCCTTAAAGGGAAGGGCCATCGCTGCAGGCTCTGCAAGGGCAAAACTTACCTGGTCCCCGACGGCAGCAGCGATCGGGCTCGATCAGCCCGATTCACTGCAGCAGAGTGCCGGGCTGATCGATCGCTGGCGAAGACAAGGAAAAGAAAAGAGAAAGATCATTTCAGAATTTTTTTTACCTACCTCGGCCACCTCGCCTTCAAGTATCGCCCCCGAAGCGCCCGGCCTCCCGATGAACGCCTCCTGCAGCTGTCGGTGGTTTCGCCCGGCGATGCTGCAGGGGGCGGAACCGAAGGTCAGGTCCGGGGCGCTACCGGGGCGATGGGAACAGCAGTTACGTCACGATCTCTGGGCAAAGGAGATCGGGGCGCAACGTCATACCGCCGCCGCAAACCTCCCGCCGAATATAGCGGGAGTCGATCTTCTTGCCGCGCCCAGTTGGTTAAGTGGTTAGCGCCCCGTTAGTGCCCCCCAGAGGCGCTAACAGGAGGCACTAAGGGGCCCAATTTCTCCCCCATTCTGTTTTACTATTCTTCCTACCAAAGTGATTAGCCTCACATTTCCCCACATTATACTCCATCTGCCATCTTCTTGCCCAGTCACATAACCTGTCCATATACCTTTGCAGATTCTTTGGGCTAGAAAATCCGGTTGGGGCGCTAACTTTTGAAAAGTAGAAAAAGTAGCGCCCGGTGCTAATGATTCTCTCTTGCCGGGAAATTCAGCTTTAGCGCTCCAAGAGGGAAGTGGAGCACTAAAGCGTTAACCACTTCTCTTAGGGCTCTAAAGTCCGAGAGTGGGGTTGTAGCGGCAGAGCGCTGAACAATTTGGAGCGCATTGCTAACGGCATCAGAGGCTGCTTCCCTCGCTTAAAGGGAAGGGCCAATGATGGTGCACAACCTACTTGTCGGCAGTTCTTTGTTGCAAGGCGACCTGGGCGACTGCCATTACAGCCCCAAACACTCTCACAAAGTGGCGGGCTTGGACATCTTGCAGCAACGAAACATCAAAAACTTTGAGCAGGCACCAGACTGGTGCAAATAATAAAGGTTGGCCTACCTGAAAACCATTCCCTTTAATTAGCGCTCCCCAAGCGTCCAGCCGAGGTGACAACGCCTCCTCTTCTTGCCGTTGTTCACGCCCGGCGGTACAGCAGGGGGCGGGAGGCAATTTCACATCCGGGGCGATAACGGGGCGCTGCGCACTTTATGACGTCACGATCTGCGAGGCGTTAGAGGCCCAGGCGGTAATCGGCACTGAAGTTCGCGGGCGTCGCTGCATTCGCTGCGCCCGGTTGCTAACCCCTTAGCGCCCCGTTAGTGCCGTCCCCAGGTGCCAACAGGAGGCGCTAACCAACCGAATTTCTCCCCTTTTATGTTCTCCTCACAGCTTACTTCCCCACCTAGCTTGGTATCGTCAGCAAACTTGGATGCATTACACTCGGTCCCTTCATCTAGGTCATTAATTTAGATTGTGAATAGCTGAGACCCAAGCACTGATCCTTGTGGCACCCCGCTAGTTACAGCCTGCCAACCTGAAAATGACCCGTTTATCCCTACTCTCTGTTTTCTGTCCTTTAACCAATCCTCTATCCATGCTAATATATTACCCCCAACCCCATGAACCCCAATATGTCTCACAAACACTAACACTAGATCTTAAACATGGGCAAGAAGGTGGCAGATGGAGTATAATGTGGGGAAATGTGAGGTTATTCACTTTAGTAGGAAGAATAGAAAAACAGTATATTTTCTGTTTAAGATCGAGTGTTAGGGTTTGTGAGACATGTTGAAAACATCACAATAAATAAACCTTCAGCCACAAAAGTTTCAGTCCAAATAAGATTTTATTACTTGATTTTAATATGTACAACATGGATCATTGTTGCAAGCAATTTATGCATACATTTTCAAATTGTATTAGACAAGATTAATTTTATTAACTATTTAGATTATGCAATTGTAAAAGTCTACAGAGGATATCTTTCAGGAATCAATAAATTCTCAGTGTGAATTCCAAAAGGCAGAAATTCTATATGTTGGCTGATTATCCAATACAAATCTCTGACTCGATGTTCGGAGGGGGGGATTGATTTCCACTGTGCATCAAACCACCTATTTAGCCCATTATTATGGGGTGGAAGCAGTCTATATTAGACTTGCACTATGAGTAAAGGCTTCCATCATCTGCACACATCTGCTATCTTTCCACTTTGTAATATGTCCTTGATTGGAATTGCTATAGCCGATGGCTACCCTGAGGAAGAGCATGAGGAAATGTGGATATGAGGCCAGAGGAGAAGGTGAGTAAGACCATGGGGGAAAGTTGGTGTGAGTATAGAGAAGAGCATGAGGAAGTGTGGACATGAGGCCAGAGGAGGAGGTGAGTAAGACCATGGGGGAAAGTTGGTGTGAGTATAGAGAAGAGCATGAGGAAGTATGGACATGAGGCCAGAGGAGGAGGTGAGTAAGAAAGCTGGTATGAGGACATAGAGAGAGAGGGGGTTTGAGGAGTTGCATATTTAGGAGGAAAGGTAGCACATGAGAAGATTCAGATTCAGAGCACTGTGATATGAGTTGACTCCACATCTGGAGACTGTTTATATGAATTTCATCACTCTTTCTATGGCAGTGAAAGCTAAATCTGCCTTGAATTTTTTTTTTTGGCACCAGCCTTTTCCAAGCTGCTGGCTGAGATTATGTTGCCATTGATCAAAGCACAGTGTCGGATTGTATAAAGAGGGTGATTGAAGCTTTCACGGTGCATTCTTCACACTTCATTTATTTTTTTCCAAAACAGTGACTCAACGATTGTCAAAGCAGTAGAAACCCAATGCAAAAGCATTTCCACAAATCCAGGGCATCCTGGACTCTGTAAACAGAAAGATTCCAACACTTTCTGAAAACTCGGTGATCTGCATCTACTGAGAAGGTTTTCACTGCCTCAATGCGTAGGAAATCTGGGCTGCATGGAATATTCTAACAACAACAACAACTTGCATTTATATAGCGCCTTTAATGTAGTAAAACGTCCCAACACGCTTCGCAGGAGTGTTATAAAACATTTTTGACACCGAGCCACATAAGGAGATATTAGATGACAAAAAGCTTGGTCAAAGAGGGAGTTAAAAGGAGCATCTTAAAGGAGGAAAGAGAGGTAGAGAGGCGGAGTGGATTAGGGAGGGAATTCCGGAGTTTGGGGCCTTGCCAGCTGAAGGCATGACTACCAATGGTTAAAATCAGGGATGCAAAAGAGCCCAGAATTAGAGGAGCGCAGAAATCTCGGGGGGTTGTGGGGCTGGAGGAGATTACAGAGATAGGGAGGGGCGATGCCATGGAGGGATTTGAAATCAAGGATGAGAATTTTAAAATCGAGGCGTTGCTTAACTGGGAGCCAATGTAGGTCAGCGAGCACAGGGGTGATGGGTGAACGGGACTTTGTACGAGTTAGGACACGGGCAGCAGAGTTTTGGGTGACCTCAAGTTTAGAATGTGGGAGGCCAGCCAAGAGTGTGTTGGAATAGTCAAGTCTAAAAGTAACAAAGGCATGGATGAGGGTTTCAGCAGCAGATGAGCTGAGGCAGGGGTGGAGTCGGGCGATGTTACGGAGGTGGAAATAGGTGGTCTTAGTTATGGCACGGATGTGGTCGGAAGCTCATTTCGGGGTCAAATATGACACCAAGGTTATGAATAATATGGTTCAGCCTCAGACAGATGTTAGGGAGAGGGATGGAGTCGATAGCTGGGGAACGGAGTTTGTGGCGGGGAGTGAAAACAATGGCTTCGGTCTTCCCAATATTTAGCAGGAGGAAATTTCTGCTCATCCAGTACTGGATGTTGGACAAGCAGTCTGACTATTTAAAGATAGTGGAGGGGTGTAATGCTGATTACTGCCAAATCCCTTCAATTGGCACACAGTTCTTCCATTCTACATAGTGCTTGTTTACATTATTTGAGCAGGATAATGACCTGGAAGGGTGGCTCCTACATGACCAAGGGCATGGTTTGAAACCTTAGGTTTGTTACATCAACACGAAACCCACAAAATGCAAAGACACATAACAAAAAACCTGACACGTTAAGGCACATAATTAATTGTTGAAATTGCACTGAGAATGCTTAAGAAAAGATGAAGGTGTCTGGATCAATCTTCTGGTGTCTCAGTGTAAGACCCAGTAAAATGTGCAAAATAGTTGTAGTGGATCCTGTGCTATGTGATTAGATGATACATGGGGAGCTTCATGCAACTTCAAATTGATGAGGAATGCATTTAAGAACATATGCACATAAGAATTAGGAGCAGGAGTAGGCTATACGGCCCTTCGAGCCTGCTCCGCCATTCAATAAGATCACGGATGATCTTCGACCTCAAATCCACTTCCTCGCCCGATCCCCATATCGCTTGATTACCTTAGAGTCCAAAAATCTATCGATCTCAGCCTTGAATATACTCAACGACTGAGCATCCACAACCCTTTCGGGTAGAGAATTCCAAAAATTTGCACAATGGGATGAGGAACTTTGGTAGTCTGTTACAGTGATTATGTCTGAGGTTGGATGAAGAGCTGCAAAATCTAAGTGACTGAAAACCGCTTCACACAAAGAATTACTGAATTTTGTGAGAATGTGTCCTCATGGGCCCACAAAGTAAAGAACCTTATCTCAAATGGCCTCTTCTTCTTCCGATCCTCTTCTCACTTGCCTTCACCTGGTGGGAAACAGCAGGGCCTTCCCCGCTCAGGCTGGAGTTAAAATCACATTCGGGGCCTGATAAGAACATAAGAAATAGGAGCAGGAGTAGGCCATTCGGCCCCTTGAGCCTGCTCCGCCATTCAATAAGATCATGGCTGATCTTCTACCTCAACTCCACTTTCCTGCCCTATCCCCATATCCCTTGATTCCCTTAATATCCAAAAATCTATCGATCTCTGTCTTAAATATACTCAACGACTGAGCCTCCACAGCCCTCTGGGGTAGAGAATTCCAAAGATTCACCACCCTCTGAGTGAAGAAATTTCTCCTTATCTCAGTTCTAAAAGGCCAACCCCTTATTCTGAGACTGTGACCCCTGGTTCTGGACTCCCCAGCCAGGGGAAACATCCTCCCTGCATCTACCCTGTCAAGCCCTGTAAGAATTTTGTATGTTTCAATGAGATCACCTCTCATTCTTCTAAACTCTAGAGAATATAGGCCTAGTCTACTCAATCTCTCCTCATAGGACAATCCCCCCCATCCCAGGAACCAGTCTGGTGAATTATCGTTGCATTCCCTCTATGGCAAGAATATCCTTCCTTAGGTAAGGAGACCAAAACTGTACACAATACTCCAGGTGTAGTCCCACCAGGACCCTATATAATTGCAGTAAGACATCTTTACTCTTATACTCAAATCCTCTTGTAATAAAGGCCAACATACCATTTGCTTTCCTAATTGCTGATGATGTCATCGGACCTCGATCTGCATATTTAAAGAAGGACCACACTTGCTTTAGGCAGCTACCTGCTCAGAAGAGCTGATTAAAAGAGAAGACGCAGGATCCAGGCAGCACATCATTGCAGTCCCTTTCTCAGAGCTCCCTTGTAGCTCAATTCATGTGCTGTACAGCAGTCACTGTGACATTGGAATTTTTCTTCACATCAAACTGCATTATAGTCATTCTGGAGTTTAACAGGCCAGTCAGATCAAAGAGGGATCAATATTCTCCAATCTTTGATCCATGGACTTGTATAAGTGCTTCTGTTAACGTCCTCTTCACACACAACACTCTTACTTTGAATACCTATTAATATTTTCATTCTCCCGCTGAGACACATGCAGTTTCTGACATGTAGAAACTGCAGTTAATCTACTCACTTCATCTTCCTCAACTGTAGTGCTGATTCCCATGTACCAGTTAATCAGCCATTGCTGAAGATGAGGGGGGTGATGTCTGTAATTTGAATTTCTTGTGGTGCAAACATTACTGCGGGGAGACGGAATGATTGTCTTGTGGTTGTGCCAAAAGGTGGATCTGTGGAGAGAGAAATAGAATGAAGTTAGGAGACAACGCTCAACTTTCACAATCTTCACACTTAGTCACAATGACACCACAAGCAACAAGAGACAACAGTTGATACTGTAAACTTGCACTGTATTCATTGGAAAAATAAAGCTCTACAATTCACTAAATCACATCCAAATATGGTGACACTTACCTGCCTGTAGAGGTAGTTTCCACTTCAACACCCTCATGGACAAGTCTGAAGGTTTCCTCTTCTACAATGGACAGAACCTTTAGGACCTGCTGTGCTTTCCCGATTCCACTTCTGGTGCTTTCATTGATGAATGTGTGTGTTTAAATGACCGGCAATGCCCTTCCATGGCCAGTTAATCTGTGGTCCTCAAAATTGCTAGCCATCTAGCCATAGCCTCCTGTGTCAAAACATCCAGTTGCCCCCAATTGTAAACTTCCACTGTGTTTTGGACAGTCTTTGCCCAATCTTTGAACAAGAATTGGTGGCAGACCCTCGGTAGACGGGAAATGACTGTGAGTGACGTTATTGTGAACTCAGCGCATTCCTCTCCCGGCTATTTTGATAGAGGCGTTCACCCATTTAAATTAAACGGGATTGCCTCTGCGCTAAAATAAGAGGGAGGAGAAATTTAACATGATCATGTTAAGTGTTTGAGTGATGGCATCATTCACCATAACTCAAAGACTCAGTCGTGTCTCTAAGGGTCAAGGTTGCAATTTTCAGCTTAGCCTTAAATCTTAAATTGGATGTCTTAATATTGGATTTATTCTCACTGTCTGAGTTTTTAGTTTTGTTGTGATGCAGTTTTTGTTCCCTCCAACTGTGTTTAAAATCTGCCTTTTCTGGAACATAGCCCTTGTGAATTTTGATTTGTATAAATGTCTCAAATTTATATTCTAACATTTTCCAAACAATGTTTATTGCAATAATATTTGCATCGCTCACAAAATTTAAGATTTTTAGCAATACTGCATTGCTTGAACATGAACAAGCATTAAACTCTGGCACAGTAAAGATACTCTGTGATAATACACTGTTACAACATTGGTGTCACGCTGGAAACCGTCTGAAGGTTGAGGAGCAGACATTGTTCTGTAGGATTTAAACATACTTCATATTAACTACATCATACCAGTTAGCTTTTTGGACTATAAGAGACATTATTAAATAATTATCTGCTTTTGAAATACAATTATTAAATTATCCTCAGTATATACTACATAGGTCTAAACACATGGGACACATTTTAGCTTTAGCTGTAGAGTTTGAGTATTCTAAAGCACATCAAAGTCAGCTGCCATTTACTGCAAAGCTTTTATTCCACATCAACCAATCATTGAATAATAGCACGAGAAAAAGATGAGATCGTATTTGGTGCTATGAATGTATATCAATGAGAAAAATACCCGATGTGTGCAGATGTAGTAGCTGGGATATCTCAAATAGCATTTTATTTTAGTAGAGTGTCGTGGAATAAAAGCATTATTGAAACCATAATTTTTTTTTGTTTGTTTTTACAAAATCTAATACAAAAAACATGTCCTCAAAGGATCAAAGCTTAGAAATTTCTTTTGATAATACTGGTGGGTGAACAATCGATTAGTCTGAATAACATTCCTCTGTCAGTTATTTCAGGGGGTTAATGCCAGTGTTAAAACTGTCAGATGAGGAAGCGTTTGTTCGCTAATATGGCCAATTGTAATTTATAGGCTTAAAGGCCCTCTTCAGTGCACCCGATGTTGTCAAAATTAATTCCTGTTTTCTCAAACGTGATACATCATCAAACCAAAACAAAACATTCACTGAAAATTGAGCTGGGGCTCGCTTTGTGTGTCTCCATGAATCTCGAAACAAGCTGGAGGTGGCTGTCAACCCCAAATATGTTGGGGCATTGACGGCTATTTTTGATTTCCCACTGCACGTATTGAATCTAGCACCGCACAGGAGCTTGTTGCTCCAGACTTCAGCGTCTACCTCTTATTTGTTATGGGCTTCGATGGTGCGGCCAATCAGGTAGAACAGCAGTCCAGACAGTAGAGCCAAAGGGATCCCAGCGGCCGCAAACATGAAGGACCATCCATACTGCACGTGGACTAGGACATCCTTGCAGCCACTACTTCTCTCCAACAGTATGTATCTTTCCAAATCCACAACAAATTCCTTCCACATCACAAACAGAAATATCAGGATGGAAAATAATATTCCTGCAAAGAAAGAGATTTCGTTGAGACATGGCAGTTCATATTTTGACACTATTGTTTATAGTTTCTCAAAATGCAAAATATACATTTACCAGCTGCTAAAGACATCAATGCCCGGAGTTATAGCTGACCTTCTACACGTTGCCACTGGAGAAAGATTGCTTCCAGTGGAAAACTTGAGGAATTTTGCATTAACAGAAGCATCACTACTAAAGAAAAATTGGATTAGGATACTTTAAGAACCAAAGATAGAAAGCTTGTCTGAGTAGGGTTGCCAACTCTAATTGGAGGCATTCCTGGAGATTTGATCAGGTGACATTCGGAACACATGACATCTGACCATGTGATGACTGATCGCATGGCATCTGATCACATGACTTCTAATGTTATTGCATTTACCTGATAGAGGTTGGGTCACCTGTAGTTGAGTATTTTGTGGTTTTGCGTCAACAGCTGTTGTGCGACAAGTTACAAGAACCAGGACGCAAGCCATGCGCAGGGGCAGCGAGGAAACCGAGGCCGAGGAAGAGGGGAGACCGAGGGCAGGAAAGAGGGGAGACCGAGGGCGGGAACGAGGGGAGACCGAGGGCGGGAAAGAGGGGAGACCGAGGGCGGGGAAGAGGGGAGACCGAGGGTGGGGAAGAGAGGAGACCGAGGGCGGGGAAAGAGGGGAGACTGAGGGCGGGAAAGAGGGGAGACCGAGGGTGGGGAAGAGGGGAGACCGAGGGCGGGAAGGAGGGGAGACTGAGGGCGGGAAAGAGGGGAGACCGAGGGTGGGGAATGGGGAGACTGAGGGCGGGAAAGAGGGGAGACCGAGGGTGGGGAAGAGGGGAGACTGAGGACGGGAAAGAGGGGAGACCGAGGGCGGGGAAGAGGGGAGACCGAGGACAGGAAAGAGGGGAGACCGAGGGCGGGGAAGAGGGGAGACTGAGGGCGGGGAAGTGGGGAGACCGAGGGTGGGGAAGAGGGGAGACCGAGGGTGGGAAGGAGGGGAGACCGAGGGTGGGGAAGAGGGGAGACCGAGGGTGGGAAGGAGGGGAGACCGAGGGCGGGAAAGAGGGGAGACCGAGGGTGGGGAAAGAGGGGAGACCGAGGGTGGGGAAGAGGGGAGACCGAGGGTGGGGAAGAGGGGAGACCGAGGGTGGGGAAAGAGGGGAGACCGAGGGTGGGGAAGAGGGGAGACTGAGGGTGGGAAGGAGGGGAGACCGAGGGCGGGAAAGAGGGGAGACCGAGGGTGGGGAAAGAGGGGAGACCGAGGGTGGGGAAGAGGGGAGACCGAGGGTGGGGAAAGAGGGGAGACCGAGGGTGGGGAAAGAGGGGAGACCGAGGGTGGGGAAAGAGGGGAGACCGAGGGTGTGGAAGAGGGGAGACTGAGGGCGGGAAAGAGGGGAGACCGAGGGTGGGGAAGAGGGGAGACCGAGGGTGGGGAAAGAGGGGAGACCGAGGGTGGGGAAAGAGGGGAGACCGAGGGTGGGGAAAGAGGGGAGACCGAGGGTGGGGAAAGAGGGGAGACCGAGGGTGTGGAAGAGGGGAGACTGAGGGCGGGAAAGAGGGGAGACCGAGGGTGGGGAAGGAGGGGAGACCGAGGGTGGGGAAAGTGGGGATTCCGAGGGTGGGGAAAGAGGGGAGACCGAGGGTGGGGAAGAGGGGAGACCGAGGGTGGGGAAGAGGGGAGACTGAGGGTGGGGAAGAGGGGAGACCGAGGGTGGGGAAGAGGGGAGACTGAGGGCAGCAATCCAATAACCTGCTGATATTCACCCTGAAACTGTAGCCCCAATCCCCCTGCACTGCACAAGGTGCGATCAGGCTTCACAGTCGATGACATTTTTAACAGGTCTGACCTCTCTCCCTATCTCCTTGGACTCCAGTTCTGTGTGAACTGGGAGCCTCAGTCGGAGCTGATCTATAATTGGACTTCACACATCAAAACCAGCCGGTACAGACTGAACTTAACCAAGCCAAGAGATGGCACTCTGGGCAGCGTGTTCAGTGTTTGGGCCACTTCTTGCTCAGCACCTTGTCCTAAACTCAGCTCAGCACCAACATTTCTAAACCGTTCCCTGAACTCGGACTCGATAAAGCAGGGTTTTCATAGCACATTCCACCCCCGGTGCTGGCACTCTCTCCTGTAACCCCATTCCCTCCACAGATCTTCTTATATTCCTCCTTTTCAAATACTTATCCCATTCCCTTTGAGATGAAAGTTTAAGTCTCTACCTCAGCAGCCACATGTGGTGAAGGATTCCACAGTCGAATAGCCCTCAGTTCAACAACCTGCCCCCTTGTTTTTTCCACTAAGTATTCTTGGTTTCCGTTCCCTAGTTACCGATTTCCCCACCAATAAAAACAATCTTCCACTGTTTACCCACAGTTAAGTCCCCAGATTTGATTTATCCCATTACTGGCTGCCTCTCTCTCAGTGCTGCTCCCACTCACCACGTCGCTGCTGCTACTCCCGGCTCTGCAGGAAATGCTAGTCCCCACGGCAACCCGCTTCACATTTTCCACCCCACCGCTTGAACCCCAATCCCTTCACAGTCTCCATCTGTCGCTGGAGCCCCCATTCCCCAGTCTCCATCTCTCCCTGAGCCCCCATTCCCCAGTCTCCATCTCTCCCCGAGCCCCCATTCCCCAGTCTCCAAATCTCCACGGAGCCCCCATTCCCCAATCTCCATCTCTCCTCCCGAGCCCCCATTCACTGTCTCCAGCTCTCCCCAGCCCCCATTCTACAGTCATCCTCTCTCCCCGGAGCCCCCATTCCCCAGTCTCCAAATCTCCCCGGAGCCCCCATTCCCCAGTCTGCATCTCTCCCCTGTGCCCCCAATCCGCAGTCTCCATCTGTCCCCAGCCCCCATTCCCCAGTCTCGCTCACTCTCCCCTGAGCATTCATTCCCAATCTCCATCTCTCTCCCTGAGCCCCCATTCCACAGTCTCCAGCTCTCCCCAGCCCCTAATCCCCAGTCTCCATCTCTCTCCCTGAGCCCCCATTCCCCATTCTCCATCTCTCTCCCTGAGCCCCCAATCCCCAGTCTCCCTCTCTTTCCCCTGAGCCCCTATTCCCCAGTCTCCATTTCTCTCCCTGAGCCCCCATTCCACAGTCTCCATCTCTCTCCCTGAGCCCCCAATCCCCAGTCTCCCTCTCTTTCCCCTGAGCCCCTATTCCCCAGTCTCCATTTCTCTCCCTGAGCCCCCATTCCACAGTCTCCATCTCTCTCCCTGAGCCCCCATTCTCCAGTCTCCATCTCTCCCCCAAGCCCCCATTCCTCAGTCTTCATCTCTCCCTGCAAGCCCCCATTCCCCATTCTCCATCTCTCCCCCGAGCCCCCTTTCCCCAGTCTCCATCTTTCCCCCAGCCCCCATTCCGCAGTCTCCATCTCTTCCCTGAGCCCCCATTCCCCAGTCTCCATCTCTGCCCCGAGCCCCCATTCCCCATTCCCCAGTCTCCATCTCTCCCCCAGCCCCCATTCCCCAGTCTCCATCTCTCCCGAGCCCCCATTCTCCAGTCTCCATATCTCCCCCAAGCCCTCATTCCCCAGTTTCCATCTCTCACCCCTGAGCCCCTATTCCCCAGTCTCCATCTCTCCCCCAAGCCCGCATTCCCCAGTCTCCATCTCTCACCCCTGAGTCCCCATTCCCCAGTCTCCATCTTTCCTCCGAGCCCCCATTCCCCAGTCTCCATCTCTCCCCAGCCCCCATTCCCCAGTCTCGCTGTCTCTCCCGTGAGCATTCATTCCCAATCTCCATCTCTCTCCCTGAGCCCCCATTCCACAGTGTCCAGCTCTCCCCAGTCCCCAATCCCCAGTCTCCCTCTCTCTCCCCTGAGCCCCCATTCCCCAGTCTCCATTTCTCTCCCTGAGCCCCCATTCCCCAGTCTCCATCTCTCTCCCTGAGCCCCCATTCCCCAGTCTCCATCTCTCTCCCCTGAGCCCCCATTCCCCAGTCTCCATCTCTCCCCCGAGCCCCCATTCCCCAGTTTCCATCTCTCACCCCTGAGCCCCTATTCCCCAGTCTCCATCTCTCCCCCAAGCCCGCATTCCCCAGTCTCCATCTCTCACCCCTGAGCCCCTATTCCCCAGTCTCCATTTCTCTCCCTGAGCCCCCATTCCACAGTCTCCATCTCTCTCCGCTGAACCCCCATTCCCCAGTCTCCATCTCTCCCGCTGAACCCCCATTCCCAAGTCTCCATTTCTCACCCCTGAGCCCCCATTCACAAGTCTCCATCTCTCCCCCAAGCCCCCATTCCCCAGTCTCCATCTCTCCCCCGAGCCCCCATTCCCCAGTCTCCATCTCTCCCCTGAGCCCCCATTCCCCAGTCTCGCTCTCTCTCCCCTGAGCCCCCATTCACAATCTCCATCTCTCTCCCTGAGCCCCCATTCCCCAGTCTTGCTCTCTCTCCCCTGAGCCCCCATTCCCCAGTCTCGCTCTCTCTCCCCTGAGCCCCCATTCCCAATCTCCATCTCTCCCCCGAGCCCCCATTCCCCAGTCTCGCTCTCTCTCCCCTGAGCCCCCATTCCCAATCTCCATCTCTCTCCCTGAGCCCCCATTCCCCAGTCCCCATCTCTCCCCCGAGCCCCCATTCCCCAGTCTCCATCTCTCTCCCTGAGCCCCCATTCCCCAGTCTCCATCTTTCCCCCGAGTCCCCATTCCCCAGTCTCCATCTCTCCCCCAAGCATCCATTCCCCAGTCTCCATCTCACTCCCTGAGCTCCCATTCCCCAGTCTCCATCTCTCTCCCTGAGCCCCCATTCCCCAGTCTCCATCTCTCCCTCGAGCCCACATTCCTCAGTCTCCATCTCTCCCCCTGAGCCCCCACTCCCCTGTCGCCATCTCTCCCCTGAGCCTCCACTCCCCAGTCTCCATCTCTCCCCAGCCCCCATTCCCCAGTCTCCATCTCTCCCCAGCCCCCATTCCCCAGTCTCGATCTCTCTCCCCTGAGCCCCCATTCCCCAGTCTCCATCTCTCCCCAGCCCCCATTCCCCAGTCTCGCTCTCTCTCCCCTGAGCCCCCATTCCCCAGTCTCCATCTCTCCCCAGCCCCCATTCCCCAGTCTCGCTCTCTCTCCCCTGAGCCCCCATTCCCCAGTCTCCATCTCCCCCCAGCCCCCATTCCCCAGTCTCGCTCTCTCTCCCCTGAGCACTCATTCCCCAGTCTTCATCTCTCTCCCTGCGCCCCTATTCCACAGTCTCCATCTCTCCCCAGCCCCCATTCCCCAGGCTCCATCTCTCCCCCCTGAGCCCCCATTCCCCAATCTCCATCTCCCCCCGAGCCCCCATTCATCCGTCTCCCTCTCTCCCCCAAACTTCCATTCCCCAGTCTCCATCTCTTCCCTTGAGCCCCCATTCCCCAGTCTCCATCTCTCTCCCTGAACCCCCATTTCCCAGTCTCCATCTCACTCCCTGAGCTCCCATTCCCTAGTCTCCCTCTGTCCCCCAAGCCACCATTCCCCAGTCTCCATCTCTCTCCCTCGAGCCCCCATTCCCCAGTCTCCATCACTCCCTCGAGCCCCCATCCCTCAGTCTCCATCTCTCCCCCGATCCCCCATTCCCCAGTCTTTATCTCTCCCTGCGAGCCCCCATTCCCCAGTCTCCATCTCTCCCCTGAGCCCCCACTCCCCTGTCGCCATCTCTCCCCCGAGCCCCCATTTTCCAGTCTCCATCTCTCCCCTGAGCCCCCATTCCACAGTCTCCATCTCTCCCCAGCCCCCATTCCCCAGTCTCCATCTCTCCCCCAGCCCCCATTCCCCAGTCTCCATCTCTCCCCCTGAGCCCCCATTCCCCAGTCTTCATCTCTCCCCAGCCCCCATTCCCCAGTCTCCATCTCTCCCCCAGCCCCCATTCCACAGTCTCCATCTCTCCCCAGCCCCCATTCCCCAGTCTCCATCTCTCCCCCAGCCCCCATTCCACAGTCTCCATCTCTCCCCAGCCCCCATTCCACAGTCTCCATCTCTCCCCAGCCCCCATTCCCCAGTCTCCATCTCTCCCCCAGCCCCCATTCCCCAGTCTCTATCTCTCTCACCCGACCCCCCATTCCCCAATCTCTATCTCTCCCCCGACCCCCCATTCCCCAGTCTCCATCTCTCCCCCTGAGCCCCCATTCCCCAGTCTCCATCTCTCCCCCTCTGAGCCCCCATTCCCCAGTCTCCATCTCTCCCCCGAGCCCCCATTCCTTAGTCTCGCTCTCTCTCCCCTGAGCCCCCATTCGCCCGTCTCCATCTCTCACCCCTGAGCCCCCCATTCCCCAGTCTCCATCTCTCCTCCCGCACACCCATTCCGCAGTCTCCATCTCTCCCTCAAGCCCCCATTCCCCAGTCTCCAACTGTCCCCCGAGCCCATATTTCCCATTCTCCATCTCTCCCCCAAGCACCCATTCCCCAGTCTCAATCTCTCCCCCGAGCTCCCATTCCCCGTCTCCATCTCTCTCCCTTGAGCCCCCATTCCCCAGTTTCCATCTCACACCCTGAGCTCCCATTCCCCAGTCTCCCTCTCTCCCCCAAGCCTGCATTCCCCAGTCTCCATCTCTCTCCCTGAGCTCCCATTCCCCAGTCTCCCTCTCTCCCGCAAGCAACCATTCCCCAGTCTCCATCTCTCTCCCTCGAGCCCCCATTCCTCAGTCTTCAACTCTCCCTGCGAGCCCCCATTACCCAGTCTCCATCTCTCCCCCCATAGCCCCCATTCCCCAATCTCCATCTCCCCCCGAGCCCCCATTCCCCAGTCTCCATCTCTCCCCCAAGCCCCCATTCCCCAGTCTCCATCTCTCCCCCAAGCCCCCATTCCCCCATCTCCATCTCTCTCCCCCGAGCCCCCATTCATCCGTCTCCCTCTCTCCCCCAAACTTCCATTCCCCAGTCTCCATCTCTTCCCTTGAGCCCCCATTCCCCAGTCTCCATCTCTCTCCCTGAACTCCCATTTCCCAGTCTCCATCTCACTCCCTGAGCTCCCATTCCCCAATCTCCCTCTGTCCCCCAAGCCACCATTCCCCAGTCTCCATCTCTCTCCCTCGAGCCCCCATTCCTCAGTCTCCATCTCCCCCTGAGCCCCCATTCCCCAGTCTCCATCTCTCCCTCGAGCCCCCATTCCTCAGTCTCCATCTCTCCCCCGATCCCCCACTCCCCTGTCGCCATCTCTCCCCCGAGGCCCCATTTTCCAGTCTCCATCTCTCCCCTGAGCCCCCATTCCACAGTCTCCATCTCTCCCCAGCCCCCATTCCCCAGTCTCGCTTACTCTCCCCTGAGCACTCATTCCCCAGTCTTCATCTCTCCCCCTGAGCCCCAATTCCACAGTCTCTATCTCTCTCCCCTGACACCCCATTCCCCAGTCTCCATATCCCCCCCTGAGCCCCCATTCCCAGTCTCCATCTCTCCCCTGAGATCCAATTCCACAGTCTCCATCTCTCCCCCAGCCCTCATTCCCCAGTCACCATCTCTCCCCAGCCCCCATTCCCCAGTCTCTATCTCTCTCCCCCGACCCCCATTCCCAGTCTCGCTCTCTCTCCCCGACCCCCCATTCCCCAGTCTCCATCTCTCCCCCGAGCCCCCATTCCCCAGTCTCCATCTCTCCCCTCTGAGCCCCCCATTCCCCAGTCTCCATCTCTCCCCCAGCCCCCATTCCCCAGTCTCCCAGTCTCTCCCTAGTCCCCATTCCACAGTCTCCATCTCTCCCCCAGTCCCCCATTCCCCATCTCCATACTGTCCCCAGCCCCCATTCCCCAGTCTCGCTCTCTCGCCCCTGAGCATTCAGTCCCAGGCTCCCTCTCTCCAGTCCTCCCTGAGTCCCCATTCTGCAGTCATCCTCTCTTCCCCCGATCCCCCATCAACCAGTCTATATCTCGTCCCCCAGCCCCCGTTCCCACAGTCCCATCTCTCTCTCCCCCAGCCCCATTCCCCAGTCTCCATCTCTCCCCCACGCCCCCATTCCCCAGTCTCCATCTCTCCCCCGAGCCCCATCCCTTGTCTCGCTATCTCTCCCCTGCCGCAGCCCCCATTCTCCCAGTCTCCATCCTCTCCCCCTGAGCCACCATTCCCCAGTCTCCTCTCTCCCTCCGCCACCCATTCCCCAGTCTCCATCTCTCCCCCGAGCCCCCAATCCCCAGTCTCCAACCTCTCCCCGAGCCCCATTCCCATTCTCCATCTCTCCCCCAAGCACCCATTCCCCAGTCTCAATCTCTCCCCCGAGCTCCCATTCCCCCGTCTCCATCTCTCTCCCTTGAGCCCCCATTCCCCAGTTTCCATCTCACACCCTGAGCTCCCATTCCCCAGTCTCCCTCTCTCCCCCAAGCCTGCATTCCCCAGTCTCCATCTCCCTCCCTGAGCTCCCATTCCCCAGTCTCCCTCTCTCCCGCAAGCAACCATTCCCCAGTCTCCATCTCTCTCCTCGAGCCCCCATTCCTCAGTCTTCAACTCTCCCTGCGAGCCCCCATTACCCAGTCTCCATCTCTCCCCCCATAGCCCCCATTCCCCAATCTCCATCTCCCCCCCGAGCCCCCATTCCCCAGTCTCCATCTCTCCCCCAAGCCCCCATTCCCCAGTCTCCATCTCTCCCCCAAGCCCCCATTCCCCCATCTCCATCTCTCTCCCCCGAGCCCCCATTCATCCGTCTCCCTCTCTCCCCCAAACTTCCATTCCCCAGTCTCCATCTCTTCCCTTGAGCCCCCATTCCCCAGTCTCCATCTCTCTCCCTGAACCCCCATTTCCCAGTCTCCATCTCACTCCCTGAGCTCCCATTCCCCAATCTCCCTCTGTCCCCCAAGCCACCATTCCCCAGTCTCCATCTCTCTCCCTCGAGCCCCCATTCCTCAGTCTCCATCTCCCCCTGAGCCCCATTCCCCAGTCTCCATCTCTCCCTCGAGCCCCCATTCCTCAGTCTCCATCTCTCCCCCGATCCCCCACTCCCCTGTCGCCATCTCTCCCCCGAGGCCCCATTTTCCAGTCGCCATCTCTCCCCCGAGGCCCCATTTTCCAGTCTCCATCTCTCCCCTGAGCCCCCATTCCACAGTCTCCACATCTCCCCAGCCCCCATTCCCCAGTCTCGCTTACTCTCCCCTGAGCACTCATTCCCCAGTCTTCATCTCTCCCCCTGAGCCCCAATTCCACAGTCTCTATCTCTCTCCCCTGACACCCCATTCCCCAGTCTCCATATCTCCCCCTGAGCCCCCATTCCCCAGTCTCCATCTCTCCCCCTGAGATCCAATTCCACAGTCTCCATCTCTCCCCCAGCCCTCATTCCCCAGTCACCATCTCTCCCCCAGCCCCCATTCCCCAGTCTCTATCTCTCTCCCCCGACCCCCCGTTCCCCAGTCTCCATCTCTCCCCCGAGCCACCATTCCCCAGTCTCCATCTCTCCCCCTGAGATCCAATTCCACAGTCTCCATCTCTCCCCCAGCCCTCATTCCCCAGTCACCATCTCTCCCCCGAGCCCCCATTCCCCCATCTCCATCTCTCTCCCCCGAGCCCCCATTCCCCAGTCTCGCTCTCTCTCCCCCGACCCCCCATTCCCCAGTCTCCATCTCTCCCCCCGAGCCCCCATTCCCCAGTCTCCATCTCTCCCCCGAGCCACCATTCCCCAGTCTCGCTCTCTCTCCCCCGACCCCCCATTCCCCAGTCTCCATCTCTCCCCCCGAGCCCCCATTCCCCAGTCTCCATCTCTCCCCTCTGAGCCCCCATTCCCCAGTCTCCATCTCTCCCCCGAGCCCCCATTCCTTAGTCTCGCTCTCTCTCCCCTGAGCCCCCCATTCCCCAGTCTCCATCTCTCCTCCCGCACACCCATTCCACAGTCTCCATCTCTCCCCCAAGCCCCCATTCCCCAGTCTCAATCTCTCCGCCGAGCTCCCATTCCCCCGTCTCCCTCTCTCTCCCTTGAGCCCCCATTCCCCAGTCTCCATCTCTCCACTGAGCATTCATTCCCAGTCCCCCACTCTCACCCTGAGTCCCCATTCCCCAGTCTCCATCTCTCCCCCGAGCCCCCATTCCCCAGTCCCTCTGTTCTTATGTTCTTATGTCTCCAACTGTCCCCCGAGCCCCTATTTCCCATTCTCCATCTCTCCCCCAAGCACCCATTCCCCAGTCTCAATCTCTCCGCCGAGCTCCCATTCCCCCGTCTCCCTCTCTCTCCCTTGAGCCCCCATTCCCCAGTCTCCATCTCTCCCCCTGAGCCCCCATTCCCCATTCTCCATCTCTCCCCCGAGCCCTCATTTTCCAGGCTCCCTCTCTCTCTCCCTGAGCCCCCATTCCCCAGTCTCCATCTCTCCCCCGAGCCCCCATTTTTCAGGCTCCCTCTCTCTCCCTGCCCCCATTCCCCAGTCTCCATCACTCCCCAGCCCCCATTCCCCAGTCTCGCTCGCTCTCCACTGAGCATTCATTCCCAGTCCCCCACTCTCACCCTGAGTCCCCATTCCCCAGTCTCCATCTCTCCACAGCCCCCATTCCCCAGTCTCCATCTCTCCCCAGCCCCCATTCCCCAGTCTTCATCTCTACCCCATTCCCCATTCCCCAGTCTCCATCTCTGCCCCGAGCCCCCATTCCCCAGTCGCCAACTCTCCCCCTGAGCCCCCATTCCTCAGTCCCCATCTCTTACCCAGTCCCCATTCCCCAGTCTCCATCTCTCCCCCGAGCCCCCATTCCCCAGACGCCATCTCTCACCTGAGCCCCCATTCCTCAGTCCCCAACTCTTCCCCAGTCCCCATTCCCCAGTCTCCATCTCTCCACCAGCGCCCATTCTGCAGTCATCCTCTCTCCACCGAACCCCCATTCCCCAGTCTCCATCTCTCCCCCGAGCCCCCATTCCCCAGTCTCCATCTCTCCCCTGAGCCCCCATTCCCCAGTCTACATCTCTCCCCCTGAGCCCCCATTCCCCAGTCTCCATCTCTCCCCCTGAGCCCCCATTCCCCAGTCTCCATCTCTCCCCCTGAGCCCTCATTCCCCAGTCTACATCTCTCCCCCTGAGCCCCCATTCCCCAGTCTCCATCTCTCCCCCTGAGCCCCCAATCCCCAGTCTCCATCTCTCCCCCTGAGCCCCCAATCCCCAGTCTCCATCTCTCCACCTGCCCCCATTGTGCAGTCATCCTCTCTCCCCCGATCCCCCATTCCCCAGACTCCTTCTATCCCCGAGCTCCCATTCCCCAGTCTCCATCTCTCCCCTGAGCCCCCACTCCCCTGTCGCTATCTCTCCCCGAGCCCCCATTTTCCAGCCTCCATCTCTCCCCTGAGCCCCAATTCCACAGTCTCCACATCTCCCCAGCCCCCATTCCCCAGCCTCCATCTCTCCACAGCCCCCATTCCTCAGGATCCCTCTCTCTCCCCTGAGCCCCCATTCCCCAGTCTCCATCTCTCCCCAGCCCCCATTCCCCAGTCTCGCTCTCTCTCCCATGAGCACTCATTCCCCAGTCTTCATCTTTCTCCCTGAGCCCCTATTCCACAGTCTCCAGCTCTCTCCCCTGGGACCGCATTCCCCAGTCTCCATCTCTCCACCAGCCTCCATTGTGCAGTCATCCTCTCTCCCCCGATCCCCCATTCCCCAGTCTCCTTCTCACCCCCTAAGCCCTCATTCACCAGTCTCCATCTCTCCCCCGAGCTACCATTCCCCAGACTCCATCTCTTCCACTTAGCCCCCATTCCCCAGTTTCCATCTTTCCCCCGAGCCCCCATTCCCCAGTCTGCATCTCTCCCCCGAGCCCCCATTCACCGGTCTCCATCTCTCCCCCGAGCCCCCATTCCCCAGTCTCCATCTCTCCCCCGAGCCCCCATTCACCAGTCTCCATCTCTGCCCCGAGCCCCCATTCCCCAGTCTCCATCTCTCCCGCTGAGCCCCCATTCCCCATTCTCCATCTCTCCCCCAAGCCCCCATTTTCCAGGCTCCCTCTCTCTCCCCCTGAGCCCCCATTCCCCAGTCTCCATCTCTCCCCCGAGCCCCCATTCCCCAGTCTCGCTCTCTCTCCCCTGAGCATTCATTCCCAGTCTCCCTCTCTCTCCCTGAGTCCCCATTCTGCAGTCATCCTCTCTCCCCCGATCCCCCATTCACCAGTCTATATCTCTCCCCCGAGCCCCCGTTCCCCAGTCTCCATCTCTCCCCCGAGCCCCCATTCCCCAGTCTCCATCTCTCCCCCGATCCCCCATTCACCAGTCTATATCTCTCCCCCTGAGCCCCCATTCCCCAGTCTCCATCTCTCCCCCTGAGCCCCCATTCCCCAGTCTCCATCTCTCTCCCCCTGAGCCCCCATTCCCAGTCTCCATCTCTCCCCCTGAGCCCCCATTCCCCTGTCTCCAACTCTCCCCCTCAGCCCCATTCCCCAGTCTCCATGTCTCTCCCCCTGAGCCACCATTCCCCAGTCTCCATCTCTCCCCTGAGCCCCCATTCCCCAGTCTCCATCTCTCCCCTGAGCCCCCACTCCCCTGTCACCATCTCTCCCCCGAGCCCCCATTCCCCAGCCTCCATCTCTCCCCAGCCTCCATTCCCCAGTCTCGCTCTCTCTCCCTGAGCCCCTATTCCACAGTCTCCAGCTCACTCCCCTGGGACCCCATCCCCAGTCTCCATCTCTCCACCTGCCCCCATTGTGCAGTCATCCTCTCTCCCCCGATCCCCCATTCCCCAGACTCCTTCTATCCCCTGAGCCCCCATTCCCCAGTCTCCATCTCTCCCCCGAGCTCCCATTCCCCAGTCTCCATCTCTCCCCCTGAGCCCCCACTCCCCTGTCGCTATCTCTCTCCCCCGAGCCCCCATTTTCCAGCCTCCATCTCTCCCCTGAGCCCCAATTCCACAGTCTCCACATCTCCCCAGCCCCCATTCCCCAGCCTCCATCTCTCCACAGCCCCCCATTCCCTCAGGATCCCTCTCTCTCCCCTGAGCCCCCATTCCCCAGTCTCCATCTCTCCCCAGCCCCCATTCCCCAGTCTCGCTCTCTCTCCCATGAGCACTCATTCCCCAGTCTTCATCTTTCTCCCTGAGCCCCGATTCCACAGTCTCCAGCTCTCTCCCCTGGGACCGCATTCCCCAGTCTCCATCTCTCCACCAGCCCCCATTGTGCAGTCATCCTCTCTCCCCCGATCCCCCATTCCCCAGTCTCCTTCTCACCCCCTAAGCCCCCATTCACCAGTTTCCATCTCTCCCCCGAGCTACCATTCCCCAGACTCCATCTCTTCCACTTAGCCCCCATTCCCCAGTCTCCATCTCTCTCCCTGAGCCCCCATTCCCCCGTCTCCATCTGTCCCCCAGCCCCCATTTCCCAGTCTCCATCAAGCCCTCGAGCCCCCATTCCCCATTCTCCATCTCTCCCCCGAGCCCCCATTCCCCAGTCTCCATCTTTCCCCCGAGCCCCCATTCCCCAGTCTGCATCTCTCCCCCGAGCCCCCATTCACCGGTCTCCATCTCTCCCCTGAGCCCCCATTCCCCATTCTCCATCTCTCCCCCGAGCCCCCATTCACCAGTCTCCATCTCTGCCCCGAGCCCCCATTCCCCAGTCTCCATCTCTCCCGCTGAGCCCCCATTCCCCATTCTCCATCTCTCCCCCAAGCCCCCATTTTCCAGGCTCCCTCTCTCTCCCCCTGAGCCCCCATTCCCCAGTCTCCATCTCTCCCCCGAGCCCCCATTTTCCAGGCTCCCTCTCTCTCCCCCGAGCCCTCATTCCCCAGCCTTCATCTCTCCCCAGCCCCCATTCCCCAGTCTCGCTCTCTCTCCCCTGAGCATTCATTCCCAGTCTCCCACTCTCTCCCTGAGTCCCCATTCCCCAGTCTCCATCTCTCCCCAGCCCCCATTCCCCAGTCTCCATCTGTCCCCAGCCCCCATTCCCCAGTCTCGCTCTCTCTCCCCTGAGCATTCATTCCCAGTCTCCCTCTCTCTCCCTGAGTCCCCATTCTGCAGTCATCCTCTCTCCCCCGATCCCCCATTCCCCAGTCTATATCTCTCCCCCGAGCCCCCATTCCCCAGTCTCCATCTCTCCCCCGACCCCCCATTCCCCAGTCTCCATCTCTCCCCCGACCCCCCATTCCCCAGTCTCCATCTCTCCCCCTGAGCCCCCATTCTCCCAGTCTCCATCTCTCCCCCTGAGCCCCCATTCCCCTGTCTCCAACTCTCCCCCTCAGCCCCCATTCCCCAGTCTCCATGTCTCTCCCCCTGAGCCACCATTCCCCAGTCTCCATCTCTCCCCCTGAGCCCCAATTCCCCAGTCTCCATCTCTCCCCCTGAGCCCCCATTCCCCAGTCTCCATCTCTCCCCTGAGCCCCATTCCCCAGTCTCCATCTCTCCCCTGAGCCCCCATTCCCAGTCTCCATCTCCTCCCCTGATCCACCATTCCCCAGTCTCCATCTCTCCTCCCTGGCAGACCCCATTCCCAGTCTCCCATCCCAGCCCCCTCCCATCATCTGAGCCCCCATTCCCCAGTCTCATCTCTCCCCGAGCCCCATTCCCAGTCGATCTCTCCCAGCCCCATTCCCAGTCTCATCTCTCCCCCGACCCCATTCCCCAGTCTCCATCTCCCCTGAGCCCCATTCCCCAGTCTCCATCTCTCCCCGAGCCCCATTCCCCAGTCTCCATCTCTCCCCTGAGCCCCCATTCCCCAGTCT